>CM033469.1:317333388-317659279 GCA_019447015.1 Hymenochirus boettgeri
TGGGGCAGATAGGGTGGTAAAGGAAGATAGATTTGTAAGGGTCACCAGGGGAAGTATGGGAAGGAAGTGCAGGGTCACTTCTTCCCAGTTGGTCGATCCCAACAGATTTTCCGTGTTAGGTGAAAATGTGGAGGACGATGGCTAAGAAGTAGCATGTATGGAGTGGGCCGTTCCTTTGAGCACCCAGGGGACGGCCATCTCAAGTACAAGGGAGGGAGAATTGGAGGCTAGGAAGGATAAGCAGGTGGTAGTGTTAGGGGGCTCCATTATTAGAAGGGGAGATAGGGTAATCTGTCGCCAAGACCCTACATGCCGAACAGTGTGTTGTCTGCCTGGTGCTAGGGTTCGACATGTGGTGGATCGTGTAGACAGATTATTGGGTGGAGCTGGGAGTGACCCAGTGGTCTTGGTTCACATTGGTGCCAATGACAAAGTTAGAAGTGGAGGTGAGGTCCTTAAAAATGATTTCCGAGAATTAGGGGCCAAGTTAAAAGCAAGGACCTCAAGGGTAGTGATTTCAGAAATACTACCGCAGCCACGTGCTACGCTATGGAGGCAATGGGAGCTCAGGAGTATAAATGCGTGGCTGAGAGGGTGGTGTAAGGAGATGGGGTTTGGGTTTTTAGGGTACAGGGCTGACTTTTCTGTTGGCTACAGGCTCTTTAGTAGAGACAGATTGCACCTCAATGATGATGGAGCAGCTGTTTTGGGGGAGAAGATGGCTAGGGGGTTGGAGGATTTTAAACTAGGTATGGGAGGGTACATTGAACTACACAGGGGTAGAGAAGTTAGGGATCAGGGGGCTAAAAACATAACAGAGGGAGAAGAAGGGGGAAAAACCGGGGAACTAGAATGAATAGCTTTAAAAAGGAAAGGTATAATGTAATTGGTATAGAAGAAATAAGGCTAAATGATTCACACGACTGGACAGTATATATCGAAGGATACTCCTTATTTAGACATGACAGTTAATAAGAAAGGAGGAGTATGTATGTATGTATGTATGTTAAACAGGAATTGAAGCCAAATCTAAAAGATGGAATAGATGGGGACATAAACGATATGGCAGAAACAATATGGGTAGAGCTGTGTAATGGAAGCAAGAAGGTAGGTCAATTAATTGTTGGGGTATGTTATAAGCCGCCAAATGCCAGGGAGGAGGTGGAAATGAATCTCCATATGCAGTTGGCGAAGGCTGCTGGTACGGGGCATGTTTTGGTTATGGGGGATTTTAACTACCCTGACATAGATTGTAAGGGAACTGCCAGCACCTCAAAAGGTATAAAGTTCTTAAATTTCCTATATGAGCATTTTCTTTCACAGATGTAGAAGTTCCTACTAGACAGAATGCGTTCTAGTGATATCTAGTGGATCTAGTGATATCTAATAACCATGAGCTCATTTTGGACATGAAGGTAATGGGAAGCCTGGGGAATAGTGACCATGATATAGTGTCATTTAATATAGATTGCAAAAAAAAGTGCACTGGGTTAACAAGAACTTAACTTTAGGAAAGCGAATTTTATGCTGTTAAAGGAATCACTCCTGCTCATAGACTAGGGGGGAATTGTTTCAAGGTTAAGATACTGAGCAGATGTGGACCACTTTTAAAGGGATATTAACCAATTACATTTCTAAATTTGTACCTTTGTTGGAGTATAAAAGCTGTAATAAAGAGTGCAAGAAAGCAATTAAATTAGCTAAAATAGAAAATGATATATGGATTGCCGAGCAAAGCAAGTCCAATCCCAAAATGTTTTTTAAGTATATAAATGGTAAAAAGACTGAGAATGTGGGACCATTAAATAATGGGGCTGAGATGGTTGTAGAGGATGCCAAAAAGGCTAATCTGCTAAACCGTTTTTTTAACATAGGTTTTCACTGTTGAGAATCCTAGTTCTTACAGCAGGGATTGTAATAATATGCAGGGTAGAAATGAGGATTATTCACATTGGCTTACGGAGGATATGGTACGAAACAATTAGACAGTCAATATCAATAAAGCCCCAGGACCAGATGGATTGCATCTTCAGATTTTAAAAGAGCTTAGCCAGTTCTATCTAGAACACTGTTTCTCATCTTTTCAGATTGGATTGGAAAAAAGCCAATGTAATACCAATATTCAAAAAAGGTAGTCGTTCACAGCCTGGTAACTATAGACCTGTAAGCCTAACATCAGTGGTAGGGAAGGTGATGAAAATTTTGTTACGGGATCATATCCTTTACTTTGTCTCCAGAGCTCATCTTATTAGTAGTAGTCAGCATGGATTTATGAGAAATAGATCATGCCACACAATTTTTATTGGTTTTTATGAAGAAGCGAGTAAGAATTTAGATTCAGGCACAGCAGTGGATGTGGTATACTTCGATTTTGCGAAAGCTTTTGATACTGTGCCACATAGGCAACTAATGTATAAACTGAGGACTGGACAGCAGAATGGTAGATGAGATTCAATGTTGATAAATGTAAGGTGATGCATTTGGTTAATAATCCCTGTGCCACCTACACCATAAATAACTGTGTTAATTGCATCTGTAATGGAAAAAGATTTGTGGGTTCTGGTCGATAACAGACTTAGCTGTAGCAAACAATGCCAGGTAGCAACGGCTAGAGCTAGCAAGATATTGTCTTGTATAAAGAGGGGAATAGATTCAAGAGAGAAAGATATTATTCTCCCTCTTTACAAGGTACTGGTAAGGCCTCATTTGGAATATCCGGTGCAGTTCTGGAATTCCATTTACAAAAGGGACATCTTGGAAATGGAAGCAGTTCAGAGAAGGGCAACTACATGAATAAGGGGAGGGACTTGAATATGCAGGCAGATTAGATTAGTTAGGGCTGTTTACATTGGAGAAGGGGCGTTTGCGTGCATGGGGATATGATAACCTTATATTAATGGGCCATACAATAAACTCTCTGGTGCATTGTTCACTAATAGGTCATATTAATAGGTCATATCAGAGGACTCGTGGACATCCTTTAAGTTTGGAAGAAAAGAAGTTTCATCTTCAGGTTAGGAAAGGTTTCTTTACAGTGAGAATGGTGAAACTGTGGAACTGTCTTCCTGAAGATGTGGTAATGGCAGGTTCATTAAATAGCTTTAAAAAAGGCCAGAATAAGTTTCTAAAATGAAAAAATATTGAGAATTACTGGTATTAATACATATAGATCTGGTTGATCCAGGGAAACTTTCCAATTACCGTTTTTTTTTTGCCTGCCTTTGGATCAACTGTTCGGTAGGGTTAAAAAAAAAAAAAAAAAAAAAAGGAGGGTGAATAGGTTGGACTTGATGGACGTATGTCTTTATTCAACCTCAGTTACTATCTTAATATGTAAGATTTACCTAGAGCTATAGCAACATTTTTCACACTGTGTTCTTGCTACCTTGCTAGAATGAATTAGAAACTTGATACACATCCTACCACTGCGGTCGATCTACTGGAATATAATAAGCAACCCTGTTATTTGCAGAATCAGGAGGATAGATATAGGTAAATGCCATATGCTAGAGTATTTTCTTCTAATTCATTGGTGTTCTTGGTAGGAATACTGGGGGAAATTTTAAGTTTATGCCCTTGAGCTCTGATCAGTAATCATTCTAAAAATTCAGTTGATGACCCCTGCACCCTTTGATATTATACATTAACAAAGTTGTCTAAAAACTATAATCATTCCTTTACAAGGAAACAATCAGGGAGATTCAATAAAAGTTCTTATCGTTTAAAATGGTGCTAATTTTGCCCCAACCAATCAGATCTTATTTAACATTTGTAAGCTTACATCTGATTGGTTGGGGCAAAATTAACACCATTTTAAACGATAAGAACTTTTATTGAATAACCCTGAATATTTTTAATGTAGGAATTTTTATTCCCGATTTTAAAAACAGGGAAGCCCATTGAACCCCTCCTCCAAATTTAAAACAAAAAAACCCCAAAAAATGCTCACTTTTTATAAATTTGTATCATCACCTTTCTCAAAATAGATTTACAATTCTAGATCTTTGAATATTTTATTGTGCTTACCAATATGGAGTTCCAACGAATGAATTGGCAGGAGATGTTTTAGATGCAGATCCAAAATCTGCTAATTTCACTTGGCCTGGCTCAGTAAGAAGTATGTTGCCAGCTTTAATGTCCCTAAAGAGAAAAAAAATAGTATAATCATATAAAATACTAATTTTACATAGCAGAAGATATTAAAATAGCAGAAATATTTATACATTTAAAAAAAATGCATCTGGAAGTATATTTCACATCATGCATACATTCTGTCATATTTCAAAGCCTAGAAAGCAAGTTTGCCAAGTTAGTGCCCCACATCCTAAAAAGAGAATAAAAGCTTGAATGGATGCTATAACTAATAACTAAAATATAGCTTTATTTCGCTCTATAACGGAATACAGTTAAGGTTATTAATATTTTGGCATTAGTTCTGTAACCTCTAATTCTACAGACAGGTGAAAGCACTAAGCTTTTATCCTATGAGTATATTATTAAACATGCTTACGGTACCGCTAAAAAGAGAAAAAAAACAAATAGCGGCACAAAATGTTTTGACCACTACAAAAAACAATAATTTAGTGGTGAGCACAGGAAAGTTTTAAAACTTTTAAAGGGCATGTACACACATTTTTTTACTCACCTTATATCTTTCCTCTACCTTTTTCTTTCCCCCCTGTCATTTCTTTATAGATTTAATCTATTTTTACAATTTTTTTTACAAGTCTCATTGCACTGCATTCTCAATCAGTAACCAGTCAGCTGGACTTAGTAACATAGTGATTGAGGTTGAATAAAGACATACGTCTTTAAGTCCATCCTTTTCACCCTGCTTTTTAACCGTACCCAACAGTTGATCCAGAGGGAGGCAAAAAAAAAAAAAAAACCTAGCTAAAAAAAAAAAAGGGGGGGGGGGGAGGGGGGAAAGATTCCTTCCTGACTCCAAATGGCAATCTGAAAGTTGATCCCTGGATCAACCAGAACTGCAGTATATGTATTAATACCAGTAATTCTCAATATTATATAGTATCCCCGTACCAGAACTACAGTATATGTATTAAAGGGCATCTATAGTGGGAAAATTAACTTTTTTTTTCTTTCTTTCCATGTGTTCTATAATTCCCCTTAACCCCCAGAATGTCTTCACTTTTTTCAGATTCCATCTCTGTCCTGAGATACACCAGTTAGAAGAATAGGTGATTGCATTCCTCTACTCCTACTTGGACTGTCAATCAAATCCCTGTGACTGATCCCCCCCTCCCTGCTCTGTAATAAACATAGAGATAAGAGCATTAGCAGGGGGAGAGAGGTAGCTTTGATGGTAGATATAAGGCTGCACTTGATCCCCCTTCTTAATAGCTTTCACTGATTGATGATGGGTCACAAAGTGAGAGATCGTAAACTGTACTATTCTCCTTCTTCTTCCGTGCCTTCAGGACAGCTTGCTTTCTTTTGGCCACTGTGCATGGGTGTGTTTTTCAGGATGTTGAACTTTTAACTCCTACTGCACATGATAAGCTTGTCGGTTAGCCGGAGTTGAGACATGGAGGAGGTAACAGAGGGGAGGGGGAAGGGGGGAGTGCTGCACACAAATCTGACACCATGGTTAAACAGAGTCACTGACATAGATAGGATTAAGGCAGCACAGAGTACATGAATGAAACTTTGCAAAGTATTTTTTCACTATAGATGCCCTTTAATACCAGTATTTATCTATTTTTTTTAATTTTAGAAACTTATCTAGCCCACTTTCAAAGCTATTCAATGAACTTGCTATTACCACATCTGCTGGAAGACAGTTCCAGTTTCACCATTCTCACTGTAAATAAACCTTTCCTAACCTTAAGATGAAACTTCTTTTCTTCCAGTTTTAAAGGATGTCCACGTGTCCTCTGATATGACCGATTAGTAAACAATACACCAGAGAGTTTATTGTATGTGTTTATTGTATGGCCCATTAATATATTTGTATAAAGTGATCATATCCCCAAGCAAACGTCTCTAATGTAAACAGCCCTAACTTGTCTAATCTGCCTGCAGTCAAGCCTCTCCATTCCCTTTATTATTTTAGTTGCCCTTCTCTGAACTGCTTCCATTTCCAAGATGTCCCTTTTGTATATAGGATTTCAAAACTGCACCGCATATTCCAAATGAGGTCTTGCCAGTGCCTTGTAAAGAGGGAGAAAAATGTTTTTTTCTCTTGAATCTATTCTCCTCTTTATACAAGACAATATCTTGCTAGCTCTAGCCATTGCTACCTGGCACTGTTTGCTACAGCTAAGTCTGTTATCTACCAGAACCCCCAAATCTTTTTCCATTAGAGATTCACTTAACACAGAGTTATTTTTGGTGTAGGTGGCACAAGGATTGTTAAACCCTAAATGTATCACCTTACATTTATCAACATTGAATCTCATATGCCATACTGCTTGCAGCAATTGCACATTATTTGAAGTTTCCAAAGCTCAGCAAACACCTTGCTCTCATTACCCCTTCTAAGTCATTTATAAACAGATAAAAAGAAGTGGCCCCAGTACAGACCCTGAGGCACTCTACTTAGAACTTAAGCCCACATAGATGTAGCCCCATTGACCACCACTCTCTGTTTGCGATCCAATAACCAATTCTCTATCCATGTACAAATGCTTTTTGTACAACAGTCCTCAGTTTATACATTAGTTGCCTATGTGGCACAATATCAAAAGCTTTAGCAAAATCCAAGTGTACCACATCTACTGATATGCCTGAATCTAAATTCTTACTCACTTCTGCTGACTACTACTAATAAGATCAGTTCTGGAGATAAAGTCAAGGATATGATCCTATAACAAAGTTTCGATCACCTTCCCTACCACTGATGTTAGGCTAACAGGTCTATAGTTCCAAGGTTGGGAACAACTACTTTTTTTGAATATTGGTATTACATTGGCTTTTTTTCAATGCAGCAACACGTCACCAAGTAAATCTGAAACTATAAGAAACTGTGGTCAAGATAAAACTGAACTAAGCTCTCAAGATCTGAGGGTGTATTCCATTCGGTCCTGGGGCTTTATTGATGTTAACTTTGTCTAATTGTTTCCGCACCATATCCTCTGTCAGCCAGAGTGAATATTCCGCATCTATACCCCTCACACCATCACAGTCCCCACCATGAGGAACAGGACCCTCTAAAGTGAATACAGAGGGGAAAAAATGGTTAAGCCTTCTCGGCATCCTTTATAATTTGGATTTGGGATATAACAAAAACATGGAGCTGGACTTATATGCACTGAAGGTTTAATATGCATTTATCAAACAGGTACACTACTGAGAAATACATTGCCTAGAGCTGTGCTAAGATTAGGTTAACTTCAGTTTATTATTCTCCCGAACAGACAGAGATATCTATTATAAGCCGCCCCCCCCCGCCCAGCCAAAGATAGCCCAAGAACTTTAAAGTGTAATAGTTACACTTATAACAACAAAATAGTGCAGAGCTGCAGGGGTAGAATAATTAAGTAAACCAAATCTTAGCACAGCACTGTGCAATGCATTTCTCAATAGTGCAACCTACATGAAGATAAATGTTGGAAGATATGAATTTGCTCGCAAATGGATTTCAATCTGCCACAATCTAGAGAGTTACAAAACCGACATATTTTGTGTTTTTGTACAGATCGTATGGCATGCATACATACAGTATGAAACCTTCAGAGATCAATCCGGCTCCACATTTTTGTAGTATCCCAAATCCAGGTGACTGGTTACCGACTGAGAATGCAGTTTCCCAGAAAGCAGCATCTCAGAATGCAGTGCAATGAGACTCCTTCCTAAATGGGGAAGTAAGAATGGAAAAATAGATGACATCTTCTATTTAGAAATGACAAGGGAAAAAGGGAAAAGACAAATTTGAAGGCAGAAGAGGATATGTTAGTGAAAAAGCGTGTACTTGCCCTTTAAAAAGTAGAACACCCCATGATTCTATCCCAGTATTGTTCAAAACATGGTCAGTGTGGGTATATAGAACATAAACAGCATATTTGCCGGACTGGATCAAAGACCCAGGTTAAGTTGTGAATGGGTCAGAAACTCGAAGCTACTATTAGAAAAAAAAAAACTAAACAAAACAGCTTTAATATACTCATACAGACATCCCAAAGAAACAGAATAGGAAGGGAGAATAGATAGAGGGGGCTCCATCCCCAACTTCCTAGAATATTTATATGTTAAGGGAGTGACTATTATTTGTTAGATAAACATAGAGAAATAAATAAAGACCAATTTATGGTTAGTGCACCAGTCATACTTGATTATTTTTTGTTACTAATTGTTAAACAATGTTTGAAATGTTTCAATGTCTTGAAAATTTTAACAAAAAACAATTGAACATTAAAATAGTAGAAAATCATTAATATAGTCTTTTCATAAAATGTCTACATAGCAGAAATAGTTAAGCACGTCAGTACCAATGAACAATGCACACATTTTTCAAATATCAAGAGCAGACGTAGCTACAAGCTATGTTTGTGCACTTTTGGTCCCTTCATACACAGTGCCAACCGACAAATAATTCAGTATTTCGGTCATTCAGCCCAAAATATTGGCAGTAAATTTTTGGCCACCAAATTGGACAAAAGGATGACCAGACATATCTGTAAATCACGGCTGATCATCACCCATGGACAACACGATTGTGGCAAGTATTGCCGTTAAATATCTGCAAATGGACTGCCGTGCTAAAAATTTTGCCCATGTGTACCTAACCTACATTAAAGTCAGCCTTTAATCACCACAACTTTTTTGCCAAAAATTAGTGTCCAGAAATTTCCGTTTCTGAGAAAATTTGATTTGAAATCACAAGATTATCCATAGCATGCATATTTACTAGTCAACTGCACCAACTTTCTCTCATAAAAAAAGAATCCATCTGTTCTGGTGGAGCAGTGCTTTTGTTTCTCCTTAGAAGGTGAGCTGTGCTTCCTGTACGTGTGTGTTGCAGTTTTGTAGTGGCAAAGTGCTGTGTGCTCTTGTGCAGCACTGAATGTATATTCTGGAGTACAGCAATTAAAGTTGTTTTCTCCCCTCTTAAATTTGAAGCTGTATAGGGATTTTTATCAATGGCATGGTTTTTAAGGTTTCATATCATTAAGGACTTTATTCTACGTTTTGTGTTTTAACGTCCACTAGAGGGAGATGTAGACTGTATTTACAGCACCAATATCTAACTAAGAATTGATTGTTTTTGTTGACGGCTAAAGGAAAATGTATAGGTTGTAGTAAATTATGCTTAGCAGTGGACTAAACATTTACTTCCAAAACTTAAACTAATAAACAAGTAGTGTTTTTACATAACACTACTTGTACACAAGTTTATACACTATTTGCAGGGATTTTATTTCAACACTGAATGGTTTAAAAATGTAACATTCCAGGAAACTTAAATAAACATTTTTTCTTCTTTCTTTCTTCTAAAACAGTAGAAATATGGAAGGCACCTTCTTTAAGTCATGCTAACCAATTAACCATCCAGCTAATATCTATCATTAGTGTTGAGCATCATGTAGGGCCTGATCACAATTTACCTGATCGCTCGCTGACAAGCACTTTAATATAGCGGTTGCAGCACTGGGTTTGATCAGGCTCTCTGTATATTCCCCTGCTTGTAAATTATACAGAATACATTCAAATTTTCCAATCATTTGTGACAACTTTGAATGTTCATTCACCCGATTAACATCCCCATACTCTGTATTGCTCATTCGGGTAAATATACATCCCCACAAGTTTACAGTTATTTGATAGTAATGATTGTCTGACAAAGGATTGGTCGATAATCAGAAAATTCGGTCATGAAATTGGATTAGTCAATTATTTGTCACACAACCACCATCTGTACCTAGAGCTAATCTTGTTTGGCACTGCCCCTGCTATGTGAATGTACACAAACAGATAGTGGCTTATACAACATCTTACACGTTGTGTAATTTTAATACCAGGTATTTGCAAAAGTGCTGCTATTAAATTGATACACTGTTTACAGGAGTTGCTAAATTTGTCACAACCACTGGAAATCCTACCTCAGATCTACACTAAACAGCTGTGTAGTTGTGGCTCTGGATACATACAAACTAGATCATTTGCACTTCCTGTTTAAGGAAAGAGCAATACATTGCCAAACTCTCACAAGAAAATGTTTCTTTTCAATGACAGTCATATCAGTTATACAAATGTAATTGTATGCATCTTTGAACAAAGTATTTACAGAACCTCTCCATATATGGGCAGAATTAAAAGTGAATAAAATTGCAAGACAATAGTAGTCTAAATTTATTTATTGTTAAATTAGTGACCAATTTGCCGGTTTCATTTGCAATTTTTATATAGAGTAACGGCAGTGCAAAGTCATGTATTGCAAATTACCCGCACTCCTATCAGGGATTTTATTTCCAGATTAAAAAGGTTACTAAATAGTAGGGCAAAGGTTTATTTTGCAGCACCTGCACCATTTCAAAAACTTTATGAAAAACGCACAGTGCAATAGATTACCAAGTTAATTACGGAGACAACAAACTGGCAAACTGGCATGCAATCATTCCAATTGTTAGGTAATTTGTTTGTCCAAGAGTTGGATGAAATATCAATGCATATATTTAAGAGGCTTTCAGGGAGATTCAATAAAAGTTCTTATCTTTAAAAATGGTGTATCTGTTGTATTCAGTTAGATCAACTGGAGTAAAAGTTTAGCTCTTGAAGATGTTTCGCTAGTCATCCGACTGGCTTTCTCAATTCAGAATGACTTGTACAAGAATCTGTTGGCAATTATGTACCCTGGAAAGTCCCAATTAGCATATCACAGCCAGGTGTTAAGGACCTTCTGAATGCAAGGTGGGATTGCATTGTGGCTAAGAGGTGTTATTGAAACGGAGTCTAAAACAATAAAAGATAGGCACACTCACACACCTGCTAGTTATCTCAGGTGCTGCTCCGATCAAACCCCATTCCAAAGGGCCAATCGTCACTGTAGAACAGACAGTGAAACCAGAACGCTACACGGATGAGCAGGTGACAAAAGGGGGAGAACCCCTATAGTTTATTCAGACAAGCAATCCAACGTTTCAGGGGGGCATATCCACATAAATGCCTCCTTGACATCTCTCTTGAACCAGTCATGTTCCTTTGCCAAGATGTTGACATTACAATCTTCAAAGGTATGTCCTTTTTCCTTAAGATGCAGGTACACGGCTGAGTCCTGACCTGAGGAATTGGCTCTTCTGTGCTGGGCCATACGTTAATGCAGTTGCTGTTTTTTCTCCCCCACATACAAATCAGAGCACTCTTCACTGCACTGCATATATGATGTCGCTTTTCTTGTATTTCGGTATTGACACCTTACCCTGGGCATTCCTATAACACCTCTTAGCCACAATGCAACCCCACCTTGCATTCAGAAGGTCCTTAATACCTGGCTGTGATATGTTAATTTGGACTTTCCAGGGTACATAATTGCCAACAGATTCTTGTACAAGTCATTCTGAATTGAGAAGCCAGGTGACTAGCGAAACACCTTCAAGAACTAAACTTTAACTCCAGTTGATCTAACTGAATACAACAGATATACCATGACCTGGATTAATGAGAACCTTCACAAGCATATTGCAAATCATTTTGGGAAGAAAACCCTCAAATTTGTACAGCAATATGAAAAGACAGCAAGGAAATTGGCAGACTACAGAAACCACCTGCAATTTAACCTCCGATGCAGACAACAAAGGCTACTACCATGCAGCATAAGTCTGGATTCCACAGTTAAAGGCATCATAGCCAAACATATACTGCAAAAGGCTCAAACACAGCTCCTTAATGAACGAGTATGACAGACACATTTTACAGTGGATGCTTTAATGCACAACATCAGTCAACGAACCTGGCCTCACAGCTACCTGTGGCTAACTGGGAAAGAGTTCACCAAGCAAGCACAGCTTTCTCAGCACTGTAGGTGCAAGCAAAGGCAACAGCAGAACAAGTTCTCTATTCGGTCATCCCAGAACACCCCCAAAGGCGAAAAACTACCTTGGATACAAAAGGAGGGAATTGTCACTTCATCAAACAAGGAGGAATGGGTGGGAAACTTGTCTAACAGGACCCTTACCCAGCCAAGGGCTTGAACATTGCCATCACTCCTAAAGCCATCCCTGTGGTGGATATTATAGCAGCAAAAGACGCCTCAATCCACAATAATAAGATACCACAGGGTGAGGCAGAACAACTTTGCCTTAAGGTATCTGCAGCCTTAGCCAGTGCTAAAACTCCTTCATCTAACCTGACCACACAGAAAAGAAGAGCCTTGATATCCCTCAAGAAAGATTCCAGCATCAACAGTCTGCCGGAAGACAAGGGAAGATGCACAGTGGTACTCAACACCTCAGACTACCATGCTAAGTTAACCACACTCCTCGCCGATAACACATATGAGGCTTAAAAGGAACACTAAACTTAAAAAACAAGTATTTGGCATCCGTTTCTATTATTCACAGGGAGGTGAGAACGCTTATTCCCACTTCCCTGTAAATAATAGTTTGCTCAGGGGACCTGGAACTTACCTTACCGCGCTCATCTCGCAAGCCGCTCCTTCACCGACAGCCGCTCTGTCCTGACCGCACGCCCTATCTTTACAAGAAAAAGGTTATAGACTTACTACAACAGCTTCAAAAGGATAAAGCCATTTATCGAGCAATGTATCATCCCCTCTACCCTGGTGAGGCATATCCATGTATATATGGACTCCTAAAGATACATAAGGATTGAGCATCACTAAGACCTACAGTCAGCAGCATCAACTTTAACATACAAGGTGGCAAAATACCTAGCCAACATCTTACGGCCATTGGTGTGAAGTTCTAAGCATCACATCCAGAACTCCCAGGATATCACCAACAAGATTAAAGATATAGTACTCGGTGCAGAAGAAACTATGGTGTCCTATGATGTGACATTTTTCTTCACCTTTATACCCACCAAGGAGGCTGTTCAAATGGTGAGAAAACAGCTAGGCCAAGACAGCACCCTTACCAGCATTACTGATCTTAACCCAGAACTGGCATGTTCCCTACTGGACTTGTGCCTGAATATCACCCATTTCAAATAAAAAGATAAGTTCTGTAAGCAAAATCATGGATGTGCTATGGGATCTCCAGTTTCACACATTATGGCCAACCTTTATGTGGAGGAAGTGGAAAAACAGGCGCTTAATACCTTTAAGGGCATAGCACCCAGCCAGAAAAGTGGATGACACCTGGGTTAAAATCCACCAGGAGGAAGTACAAGCCTTCACAGAACACATCAATGCTGTAGCTCAGAACATCAAAATTACAATGGAAGAGGTACAAAACAACAAACTGTCTTTCTTGAACTGCTTGGTAGAAGTCAGGGAAAAAGGTAAACTGGAAGTAGAGGCTTAGAGAAAACCAACCCACACAGATCAGTATTTCATGTTTGACTCCTACCACCCTTTAGATCACAAGCTGGGTGTCATCAGAACCCTGCAACACAGAGCAGAGGACATCCCCACTAGCACAGTGACAAAGGCGAAAAAAAATAAAACATCACAAAGAAGTAGAAGGAAAGAAAAGAACATGTATACCAAAAGTGAAGGGGAAAAGCAAGACAGGAGAAAGAACATGGTCATCCCATATGAAGCAGGGGTCTCAGAGAAATTAAGAATTTTCAAAAAACATTGTATCCCTGTCTGCTTTAAACCAAACACCATACTGAGGCAGCTATTGGTACATCCAAAAGACCCAATACCGAAACACAAGAAAAGCGACATCATATACGCAGTGCAGTGAAGAGTGCTCTGATTTGTATGTGGGGGAGACCAAACAGCAACTGCATCAACATATGGCCCACAGAAGAGCCAATTCCTCGGGTAAGGACTCAGTTGTGTACCTGCATCTTAAGGAAAAAATTACATACCTTTGAAGAGAGACTGCAAGATGCCTTCTGTAATAAGAAGGTGCTGCTCCATTTTTATGTGCAGTAGAGGGCTTTTTTTTTGGCCCACCTCCCCCCTAAGCGATCTAGCTGCTTAGTCTATTGTGAAAATAAACAAATCAAGCCTGAATAGAGGTGTGTGTGGGGGGGGGGGGGGGTTGACAACAACTGTCTGCCATGTACAATGCAGTTTTCACACCTTACCCTGGCCGTTCCTATAACATCTTTTAGCCACAAAGAAATCACTCCTTGCATTCAGAGGGTCCTTAACACCTGGCTATGATATGCTAATTGGGACTTTCCAGGGTACGTAATTGTCAACAGATTCTTGTACAAGTCATTCTGAATTGAGAAAGCCAGTCGGATGAATAGTGAAACTTCATCAAGAACTAAACTTTACCTCCAGCTGATCTAACTGAATACAACAGATATACCATTACCTGGATGAATGAAAACCTTCACAGGCATTACAAATGGTGCTATTTTTTCCCTAGAAGGGAACCCAAATAACAGTTTTCAACTATTTTTTCCCTAACCAATCAGATCTTATTTAACATTTGAAAGTTGATTGGTTGGGGCAAAATTATCACCATTTTTAAAGATAAGAACTTTAATTGAATCTCCCTGTTTGTTTCTCAGAATAATATACAATATTTATGCAAATAAACCAAGCAGATAGCATGGCATTTACTAAGGAGCTGCCATGGAGACATCACCCAGAAGTCCCCTCTTTGACAATGCTTAGCCAATCTTCCTACTGCCTGATTTGATTCTGTAGTCTGTATGGTTATTCTCTAAAATATCACCAGACTCAAAAAAAGCCAAAACAGTTTTTTCAAATTGCACTTTGATTCTGAACTCATATAAGCCAAACAGGTATCATTCATGGAGACATGCAAATTACCCAGATGACTTCTCTTGTGAGACTTGTACATACTTGCAACAGTTAAGGAATATCATACAATCCATTGGAATCAAGTTGGTAATATAAGACTTTCACAAATAATATGTAAAAACTGCTATACACATTCACCAAAGGACTATTCTATACTGTATGGATACAGTAATGGCTGCCAACTAGACAAATCAGTGAAACCCACGCTAACCTGTTAATACATTGTGTAGCATGACTTTAACACTAATATTGCGCTGCCTGTGCCATTTAAAATACTTTCAACAAACAATGCAGAGTAGCCTTTGTACTTCAGATTCTTATTTCTTATTCAGAGGCTTATTTATTCAGAGGTGCAAAAATGTGCCTGTGCTTGTAATACCAATCATATACCTTTTTACTACAGTTAGAAAACATTTGATAACAGATTGTTATTGCTTCAGATTTACAGCACATGTTTTTTTTTTACCTTAAATAAGTATATGCACTTAGAAAACTTGCTATCGGCCTCCGATATTTCCCCTGAGGGTATTTAAATTAAACAGGAAGGAGATGATTGTTAATTTAAACTCCTTGGGGACTTGAATGTCATTTTTTTTTTTATTTTTTTTTTTTACCCCAAACTTATTTCCCTCAAAATATGTCCCAGATTACCCAAACATGACCAACAGATCAGACACACACCAGCAAACCAACATTTGGAACTGTAGGGTTGTTTACCTGTGAATCATGTTGTGAGAATGTAGGTAGGCCAAACCCAGCAAGGCACCATGTGTTATGGCAGCAATTTCTACTTCCTGAAGTGGCTTCTTGTGTACTGAATATACAAAGAATAGGAAAACAAAAATGTTAATCTCTTTAACCCAAAATTATTATATATTTTTTTCAGCACTGTAAAAAAGCAGATATGATCTAATTAAGCATCAGTACATAAAACACAAAAAGACAATCTGCAGGAAGACTCTTAATTTATTTGGCTTTTAAGTTACTTAAAAAGCTAACTAAAATTTGTTAAATAATAAATGAAAAATAATAGTGCATTGCTTTCAAAAAATAGTACCACATGAAACGTAAATTTGGTTATTTCCATTGCACTGGGGGTGGAAACAGGGGAACAAAGCTGAGGGTACACACCAAAGTTACCCAAAACAGAAGTTTTACCTTATGATTATATACTTATATTGCTTATATACAGAACCAAAAATAAGTCAAACAGCACTGAAGGCTTGAGAAATATAAATTAACTAATAAAATATGCTAGAAGGAAACCTAAAACCTTACATCAGTCATACATATACAGCATGTGTAAAAAAACAATAACCCTAATAAACAACCCCTAAATCATAAATAGGAGGAGGGGAGAGACTGTAGTGACACCAAAATATAAGGCACTTGTTTGAGTGAATTACAGGGAATTTCAGTCCACCCTGTATGTGGAGGAAGTATAGAGTATGTTTACCTCTTTAGGCTCAGATAAATAATATGTAAAACTTTACTGCAAGCACTCAAAGCTGTTAGTTACCCGCTTGACTATATGCTTTTCTCCATAAGCTGAATACACACATGGGCGATAAAAAAATAAATCCCATTGAATCACCACCTACTTTCGTGGCCACCTGAACCTTCTCTCAGTACAGTATAGGGAGAATAAATAATTAAATGGTGTATGCAGACTTGACTCAGATCAATGGAATCTGCCATCTAATACAAATCTGCAACATGTGTATCCAGCATTACTGTAAATGTGCATCGCATGCAAAAAAACAAGTCAAGAAGTCAGGCAGAGAAATTTACTTAAAATGAGAACTATACTTAACTTCCACCACCCTCTGTTGATCTCACCATCAAAAGTGCCCATGGTGAAGACCTAAACCTCTAGGTCCTCAGCCTTGAGTTAGCGGTTATACTTCCCTCGCTGGACCTGTTGGGCTGCGGACCTTCTTAAGTCCGGGATCTGGAAAGTCTTTCCATATGTCTGTTTCCTAACAGGGGTTGAGCTGGACTCTAATTGTGGGTAAACCCTAGGGGAGAGGACCTAGTGGTTTTTAGGTATAGTTTTCCTTAAAAGGCATGTTCACCCCTAAAAATAAAATTTAACACACTACTGCAGGGGTGGGCAATTAAATTTCACAGGGGGCCGCATGAGAAACTTGGATTGTTATAAAGGACCGTACCAATAGGTTCAACTCAATTGTCATTAAAGGGCATGTTCACTCAAAAAAAAACCTTTGCTCCAAACTGTAGATTACCCCCCAAAACCCCACTTACGCGATATATACAGTTTCCAAAGATGCTCCTGAACTTGCTTACGGTACCTGACCCGGTCCCTCGCCGCTCCTACACTGTATCTACTGCTGAAAGCCGCTCTACTTCTGGTTAAGCACGATGTGACGTCACGCCCAATCACCTGACAGCCGCAACCAGGAAATAAAGCGGCTGATGGCGCAAAAGTTCCCTGCTCCTTTTTTTGCTCAAAACAATCTCAGAGGACGGCACCTAGTCGGCAAAGGACCAAGTCAGGTAAGAAAGTTCAGGAGCATCTTTGGAAACTTTTGCAAAAGTGGGGTTCTACAGTTTGGAACATTTTTTTTTGTTTTTGAATGGACCTGCCCTTTAAAGAGATTGCAAAACTGGGTTTTATAATATACCTGGTTTATGGTTTTTTTTTTATGCTATAAAAAAGTTTGGGAGGTTAAGGAGCTATGCCATACCTCCCATTCTTCAATCAGTTCCCCAGGAGCGACAGATGAAGAAACTTACCTTACATGTTATCCTCTGCAGCAGCAGTGGAAATTCCTGACCACTTCCTGTTCAGAGTAACTATAGCGTGAATTATCGGGCATGCACGCTATAATTACTCTGAACCAGGAAGTTGTTGGGACCTGTAACTGCTGCTGCGGAGGATTGTGTGTAAGGTAAGTTTCTCTGTTCCTCTTCCGGCACTCCTGAAGAATTGATTGAAGAACAGGAGGTAAGGCATAGCTCCTTAACCTACCTGTCTTCAATCAATACATTAAAGGAATAGTTCACTTTTTGAGTTAACTATTCCTTTAATACAAATAAATCAATTATGCATCCTGAGACAATCAATTAATATTAAGATTTTTTTGGGCACAGGTCACTAGTATTGAGGGGCCAGTCAAGGGGAGCCAAAGGGCCACATGTGGTCTGCAGGCCTTACTTTGCCCAGGTCTGAACTACTGGACTACTGGCCCCACTGTGTTGATTAAAAAAATCCTTACCTTTCTCATCAGTTCTTAATGTTTCTCGTGCAAGGGCTGCCCAAAGTCCAGGAAACAGAAGAGTAGGAGCGGTCTTCCTGTAAAAATGTTTGTACCTCCTCTCTTGCTCCAGGAGGTAGTGTGACATGCGCCCCTCCCGATCCACCCATGTCTGCCCTTCCACCTAGCCCTCCCCTAACCTCTGAGTTATATCTTTAAAAAAACACAAACAGAATCATACTTACAGCTGTTCGCTCCCACAGCGCACTGATCTGGCTCCCTGTTTGCCAGATTTGCAAGCAGGGGCCAGACCGGCAACGGAATCTGTGATTGGCTGAGAGGCAGCAAATCACAAACGCGGCTGTCTTCAATGAAGACAATGCAGCCTGGTGGGCAGGGGGGAGCTACAATATATAAAAAGTTTATATTTAAAGTGGACATTTCCTTTAAAGCAGGATTTTTTAAATTGTATAAATAGTGGTCAAACCTGAAAGTAAACATTCCAAACATGAGTTTTAGAGCATCACAATACAATAATAAAAACATTAGAACATCTTAAGTAATGATTCAACATTAAAATTAAACTAGCTGTCTCAGCATTACTTACAAAATTTGGATTGTGTATTTGAACAAATCCAACCAGATATTTTGATTTTATCCTTTGACCAAAACCATTTTGCAGAATGGACAATCGGTACAAACAATACAAAACAAAAGTAAATCCACTAAAAGAATATAGTTTAAAATGCAGTGTTTGCATGTTTTGTTATACAGATGTTCATGCCTAGGGTATGTTTTTTTAACCTACTTACAAATATAAAACAAAGTGGGCTAGTAAATCCTTACTTTTAAGGGAGGGGGAAACCATAACTTTTACTATAGACTGACCATACTTATTGTTGATTTGCGTGTTAAAATAAGTTCTATCCCTACAGAGAAAATTTGGGCAGTGAACGATAAGACCATAATACACTGGATGAGAACAGAATTGGTAAAATGTTCTCAACTGTGTGGAGTGTTCATGCGCAGCCATGCTTACAACTACATCCAGTCCTTAACTTAACTTGAGCAGAGTACACCCATGCCAGACTCACAGGATCTGTCAATAGTATGCCATGCCATCACCCAATTGACATCCCCATTGACCATATGTATGGGGCTTGATTGTTTGGGTATCTATACAATACCACAACCCCTATGAGCTACGACAATCCCTATCAGATAAAGTGCATGTCTACCCCCCAAACAAAAATTTGCCCCACTGCTAAAAAAAATCCTTACATTTCTCCTCTTCTTCTTATGGTTGTCCTCCAGCGCCTGCTGGAAGTCCAGGAAACTGAAGAGTAGGAGCCTCTGTGTGTAATCCTCCTACTTGAGGACTCTAGCATGCCCGGGGGAACTCACCCCCCCCCCCCGATCCCTCAGCGCTGCAGTAAATGTTAAAGAAAAACCCCTTAAAACTGCAGGGGACCCCCTAACCCTAAACACTAGGGTTAAAACTTTAAAATCTGCAGATAAATTGATTTATCAGACCTAGTTCCCTCTACTAACTGGCAGCTGTGTCTGTGACCGGCTGACTCTCAGCCAATCACAGACGTGGCTGCTGGTCTGGCCCCTATTGCTCTTCTGTTCCCGGGAAGTAGCAGTAGAGTGGCAAAGGCCGGTTAAAGTTGGGTAAATCTATTTATCTGCATATTTTAAAGTTTTAACCCTAGCACTTAGGGTTGGGAGGGTGTCTCCTACACTATATTAAAAAATGTATTTGGGGGTGGAGATACCCTTTAAAAGGGGAGGCATATAGCAACCAATATAAGTTATCTAACAGAAATGACACTCTAGCAGCAGATAGCAATGGTTCCTTGCCCACAGAATCTGTCATTTGCATGTTATACACATTAATGGTTATGGACAAATCCCATCAGATTAGTGAAACACAGGTAAAAATATATCCAACAGAAAGGTTTGTTTTTAAAAGGGTAACTGTGGTCTCCACACAATTGAAAAGGGCTCTCATACCTTTCAAAACAAGCCTAGGATGATGTTAAGCTTCTTTGGCATGGGTTTTAAGCCATGTCATAAGCCCCACCCTAAAAACTGATCATCTCTGAAGTAAATTATAGACCTGCAAACATTCTCTGTCCTTTCATCTACCTATGGGAACATTAGTGAGAGGGGAAACAAATGTTTTCAGGCTTTAAAAACTATGACTTAGCTTTAAAAACTATTAAAACATTTGAGGGCGGGGCTTATGATGCAACAGATTATGCTCTGTCCCAGCAGTGGGCAGACCAGTGGTGCTGGCAATGTCATAATTTATACTGCAGTAACTTTGAATAGACTGCAGCTAGAAGCATGATCCTAAATTCATTTTAAAAGGTAGGAGTGTGCTCTTTTTAATAAATGCCACTTATATGGAGACCACAGTTCCCCTTTAAAAAGAATGGAAAGAAATAGATATATAGATATACATAAATAATAGAAAGTTGGTCAGCAGTCCTTGATAAGTTCACTAGTATATGCGTGCACATGCCAAAGAGAATTCCTTATCCATATAATACACAATACCGCAGTCATCTACACATTTTAAGGTATCATATAGCCAAGATAAATAAGCAAAGTTTCAGAGTCACATACTCCTTTCTCAAGCTTAGGCTATCAATTGTTACATATGATCGGTATCCCAATATCCTATCCACACAGGAAGTAACACACATTTATCACACAGGAAATGACTTCATCAAGGATTATCTATATATATTTCCCTTTATACACAAAATTCTACTACCCATTCCTAAATGTATATCATAATATCCCCGGGTAGCATCTATAACAAGCATCAGGCATCACACATACCTGCTAAAAGAAGAAAATTTGGACTACATAATAGTATATTACACATGTAAAAAATAGAAATCATAATCTACATTTAAACCTTGTGGTGCCAAGGCATCAAGTCTTTTTTATCCACACAACATCCCTCTTTTTCAACAATAGTTCTCTACCCCCCCCCCCCCCCCTTTTGGGGTGATCCACTGAGTCCACCACCATGAATCTCAATTGAGACTCAGAGTGACCAGCTTCTATAAAATGTCTCGATACCGATACAGAGGGGGGTGAGGGGGATAGAGAGAAAAAGAGGGGTGTTGTGTGGATAAAAAGACTTGATGCCTTGGCACCACAAGGTTTAAATGGAGATTATAATTTATATTTTTTTTGTACATGTGTAATATACGATTATGTAGTCCAAATTTTCTTCTTTTTGCAGGTATGTGTGGTGCCTGATGCTTGTTATAGATGCTACCCGGGGACATTAAGATATATATTATTGGATGGGTAGTAAAATTAGGTGTATAAAGGGTAGTATGTATAGATAATACTTGAAGAAGTCATTTCCAGTGTGATAAATGTTTGTTACTTCCTGTGTGGATAATAGGTATATTAGGCTATCAATTGTTACAAACAATCAGTATTCTAAGCTTGAGAAAGGAGTATGTGACTCCAAAATGTTGCTTATTGGAGTTGGCTATATGATACAAAAAAAAAAAGTGTTGATGATGGCAGTGCTGCGCTTTCTTGCTGTATTACGGTATATAGGTATACATATATTCTTGAATTCAAAAATACAGCACTTAAGTTTTTTTGTTCTTACCTTCAAGCAAATCTGATGCAGAACCCAAGCAATATTCCATTACTAACTGAGAAAAAAAACAAGTTTACTTTCAGATTACATTAATGTTATAGTCAAATCCATTTATAATTTACAATACTTTTATATCATCTTGTGATTCACAAAATAGTGTTACAACATAATGCATTTAAAGGAGAACTAAAACCTTAAAACAAAAAACAAAAAGAAATCACCAGTGCTCGGTCGAACCCACGCTGCGGTGTTGACCAGCTGCTAGAAGCCCCATAGTGCCAGGGCTCGGTCTAACCCACATTCTGGAGTATGACAAATAAAATCTTAAAACAATTATTAAAATGATTTACAAATATAACATTGTCTACAAAGCATAATGTGTCCGGGAACATTTTCATGGCCCAATGCTACTATTGATTTGACTTTAAGTAAGATTGAACACCAAATCTATAAAAAGCTGGGCAAGTGTATGGCCGGAAATCTGGAGCTAATGGGCAAGTGTAATACCTACTAGGCACAAATAGATGGTGACCTCCAGGGGGACACATTTGGCTAAAGTCACACAGCATCAGAAAAAAAAAAAGAAAACACAATTCATGTTTGGAGCATTTTGCCATTCCCTTTCCATTTCCCAAGGGATTATGGGTAAAATGCACCAAAAAAAGCAAGTACAGTGCATTTGTGTGCACTTGAATAAGCTTTTTTTCTGCATTTCCATTGACTTGCATTACAGCAGGATGTGGACGAAGACAGACCAAAAATGTTGATTGCATGCATTACAAAAGTGGACAGGATTGCAAGGCACACCAGCTGTCAATGCAGATCAAAAACTGGAATGGAGATACACAATGAACAGTAAAATTCCAGTAAAATGGCCAAATTCTTAAAACATCTATTTTTAAAAATGAAAACTACCTGGGGCATGAAGATAGGATTGATTATTCCTACCTCCCAATATTGTTTTGTTGAGGAGCTACAGCACATACAGTTTTACTATGCCAGGTTAGTGCCCTTTGCCGTCCTGTATTAAAGATAGTGCTGAAGCATTCTGGAAGACTAGCATGAAGTTATCTTTATGCTGCCACTTCTTATAGAAATGATATTGAGAGGTATAAATTACCAATCCTACATCCCTGCCCAACGTACTTTCCTTTTACATGGTTTAATATGCACTACAGTATAGTCATTCTTTAAGTGCTAGGTCCCACTGTTATTGGAACACATGCGATACACACAAAAAGTCGTGTACACATGCATTCCAGTAATGTATCAGTGCAAACAAAGTGGGAAGTCTCTGATAGCATTGCATTGGCAATGCAAAACAGAATCTTGAATGGAGCACAAAACTTCCCACGTACATTTAAAACTGCTCAAAAGAAAATACAATTATAACAAAACAAATACTGTATGGCCCTCCAAATATGTCCAATAGATATATCTGTTGTATTCAATTAGATCAACTGGACTTGAAATGTAGTTCTTGAAGACGTTTCGCTAGTCATCCGACTGGCTTTCTCAACCCAGAACAGGTGTGTTCCTTGTTGGACTTGTGCCTGAATACCACCTATTTCAAATACAGGGATAAGTTCTATAAGCAAAAACATGGATGTGCTATGGGATCTCCAGTTTCACCTATTGTGGCCAACCTTTACATGGAGGAGGTAGAAACACAGGCGCTTAATACCTTTAAGGGCATAGCACCCAGCCACTGGTTCAGATATGTTGATGACACCTGGGTTAAAATCCACCAGAAGGAAGTACAAGCTTTCACAGAACACATTAATGCGGTGGACCAAAACATTAAATTCACAAGGGAAGAGGTACAAAACAACAAACTGGCTTTCTTGGACTGCTTGGTAGAAGTTAAGGAAAATGGTAAACTGGAAGTAGAGGTTTACAGAAAACCAACACACACAGATCAGTATTTGATGTTTGACTCCCACCACCCTTTAGATCACAAGCTGGGGGTCATCAGAACCCTGCAACACAGAGCCGAGAACATCCCCACTAGCACAGAGGCGAAGGCTAAAGAAATGAAACATCTCAGAGGAGCCCTTAAAACTTGTGGATATCCAGACTGGGCCTTTGTCAAAAGAAGTAGAAGGAAAGAAAAGAACACGAATACCAACAGTGAAGGGGAAAAGCAAGACAGGAGGAAGAACATGGTCATCCCATATGTAGCAGGGGTCTCCGAGAAATTAAGAAGAATTTTCAAAAAACATCATATCCCTGTCTGCTTTAAACCGAACAACACACTGAGGCAGCAATTGGTACATCCGAAAGACCCAATACCAAAACACAAGAAAAGCGACATCATATATGCAGTGCAGTGCAGTGAAGAATGCTCTGATTTGTATGTGGGGGAGACCAAACAGCAACTGCATCAACGTATGGCCCGCACAGAAGAGCCAATTCCTCGGGTCAGGACTCAGCCGTGTATCTGCATCTTAAGATAAAGGACATACCTTTGAAGATTGTAATGTTAACATACTGGCGAAGGAACGTGACTGTTCAAGGAGGTGTTTAAGGAGGCCATTTATGTGAAAATAAAGAACCAAGCCTAAATAGAGGTGGGGGGGTTCGACACCAACTGTCTGCCATGTACAATGCTGTTTTAACACCTTACTCTGGGCGTTCCTATAACACCTCTTAGCCACTATCTAATCACACCCTTACACCTGGCTGTGATATGCTAATTGGGATTTTCCAGGGTACATAATTGCCACAAATTCTTGTACAAGTCATTCTGAATTGAGAAAGCCAGTCGGATGACTAGCGAAACGTCTTCAAGAACTACATTTCAAGTCCAGTTGATCTAATTTAATACAACAGATATACCATGACCTGGATGAATGAGAACCTTCACAAGCATATGTCCAATAGACATTTAAATAATGTGTAGTTCCCAATCCTTTTTAGAGCATCTTCAGTCTTATCCATTAAAGGACAACTCCACCCTCAAAGAACATCTTTCAGAAAGAATGGCCTCTTTAAAATATGTTGATATATCATACTTAATCCTATGAAATCATTACTGTATGTCTGCTATGCTTCTGGATGCCTCATGGAAACTGAGCAATTTAGTGACCTGTACTGAGCCTGGGCATGCCCAGAAGAGGCAACATTCAGTCCTTGGCTGTGATGTCAACTGTCAAATATATAAATGACAGTTGCTAAATGGAAGAACCAGGAAGCAGAAACAGGGACAACAGGACCTTGTGCAGAATTTCAGGTTAGACTTACATATTTCAGATTTCAAACTATTAAATAATTGGTTAGAAATGTACGTGATAAAGTGCTATAAATAGCAGTTGACGATAGGGGTAAATAAATGTTAAGTGACTAATTTTTTGTTTAAAGTGTGGACATCTGAGGTTGGGGCAGTATACAGAATTACTTGGACTATATGCATACGACATTATCCTTTTTGTAGAAGCAACAAACGAATCACTAAAGGCACTATGTGAAACATTTACCAGCTACAGCCCGCTTTCAGGCCTATATATAAATTGGACCAAGGCAACACTATATCAATTGGATGAAAACCCAAACACAATAGATTGGATACCGTTCCTAATCACGGTGGTACGGTCCTTTAAATACCTGGGAATGATAATTACAAAAGAAGCAAAACTATTCAATGAACTCAATATACAGCCCTTTGTACAATGGACCAAAATTAAAATACAAACCTGGAAATATCTCCCACTAAACTTAATCGGAAGAACCCACTTATTATTCCTCCTACCTAAGCTACTGTATACGCTCCAACACTCCCTAAGCTATATCCCACGCAAGATATTCTCCCTTCTCAACGGTCTAATAACCAGCTTTCTCTGGGGCGACAAAAGAACGAGAGTTAGGCTAACCCAACTACAAGCATCTAAAAGATCAAGCAGGACTGGCCCTACCAAACCCGAGACTCTATTACCTGGCAAGCCAAGCCAAACTGCTCAGATGCTGGATCAACCCTAAAGAACAGCTGACCCCATCACAAAATATGCTGGAACTATATCTACGGGGCCCATTCCTAGCATACATTTCCAATCCAGACCTGCATATAATAGGAACAGGCACCAAGCTGCACACTCAAGCAACAAGAACCTGGCGAGAAATTAATTCAATAATACAACCACAAGGAATTCCAACTGACACTACGCTGTGGCGTAACTATACCCACACCTCACTACCTTCATAAACAGCAAAGACTGGGAAAGTAGAGGCATTAAAACATTTGGCCAACTAATAAAAAATCAGCAATTAATAGACTTTGCAACATTAGTTACCACAATCATACAGATTCAGATACCTGCAGCTGCGACACTGTATCCAGGCGGAATTTACGGATCTACTACCTTAAGTCACAACACACCCCCATCTTAGCCATATTACATAAAGACTCATCGAAAGGAACCATTTCTGCTATCTATAAGATACTCTCACAAGCCAGCTCCTTACCCGAGATGACCATTGCCTGCCCAGCAATCCAGAACTTCTGGCACAAAATCATCACATTTATACAAACACAACTGTCAATATCAATACCCCATTGAGCGGAGGAGTGCCTGCTGGGACTGCTAGCAGAGGAGGACTGGCCAAAACACCAAAGAACCCTAATACACGAACTACTATTCTACGACAGAAAAACAATAATATTAAATTGGATGTTCCAAATACCCCCAGGCAGAAAAAATGGATACAGCTAATTAACGCAGACCTATATGTGCACAGAAAATGCCCAAATAAATACAACAAAGTCTGGGACCCATGGCTCAACTCAAATGCAACCGCATCAACTGAAAGAAGTGAACCACCCGGGGTGGCTCCCCTTTAACCATCCCTCCCTCCC
The DNA here is from genome assembly GCA_019447015.1 of Hymenochirus boettgeri. Classification (NCBI taxonomy): domain Eukaryota; kingdom Metazoa; phylum Chordata; class Amphibia; order Anura; family Pipidae; genus Hymenochirus; species Hymenochirus boettgeri. Next base: position 317,359,962 of record CM033469.1, read on the forward strand.
TTTACCCCCCCCTACTATATATAATCAGTTATAGCTACTTAAAGGCTATGTCCACCCCTAAATTACACTTTTAATATTATGTCTCCCCATATCCCCCAGCCCCAACCGCATGTTTTTTTTTTTTAAAAACCCCCCAAACTCTTACTTACCTCCCCTCGATCCTCCGCCGCACTGCCGGCCCTCTGCTTGCGAGAATGCAAGCAGAGGGGCGGGACCGGCAGTCGCGTCTGTGATTGGCTGAGCGGCAGCCAATCACGGACGCGGCTGCCGGTCATCAATGCAGCGGAGAGGTAAGTAAGAGTTTGGGGAGCTTTTTTAAAAAAAAAAAACATGCGGTTGGGGCTGGGGGACATGGGGGACACATATTAAGGAGGATATGAGCTAGGGGGAGGGATAGTAGAACGGGAGGGAGAGGGAGGGAGAGGGAGGGGAGAGGGCTCATAACGCATGGCAAAAATCTACCTGAGGCCAGCTAGCAGGCAGTGTCCTATATGGACCTGCTAGCCTCCTGGTGGGCAGTTTTTGGAACTTTGGGGGGGGACTACAGGAGAACCAGATGGAGTTGGGATGTGAGGTAAGGATTAAACTACACTACATGGTGGGGCCAGTAGTTGGGGGGATTATAGTTTTGGGGGTGGACATGCCCTTTAATAACTGCTTTTAAACTGATTATGACTAATCTTCATTATACTAGCATACAGCTAAAATAACTAGCATAGTAAATGAATCAAGAGATGTAAAAAACAGACAACAAGAAAATGGTATAGCAAATAAGGTTTATTGTTATTTAAAGTTATCCCAACAAAATAAAACAAAAGAGCCCCAAGGGCAATGAATAAGTAAAACACCAAATGGAAAAAGCATATGTAATATATACGTGCAATGTATGCAATATATAAATGAACATATGTAATGTAAATATATATACCCTTGGAAAAATAAAAAATGATTTTTTTTCTTTTAGCCAGGCAGATAGCAGCACACAAAGAATAATTAATACCGTGTATGCTCAAGTATAAACCGTCCCGAGTATAAACCGAGGTACATAGTTTTACCTAAAAAAGGAGAAAAAAGAGATTGACTCGAGTATAAACCGAGGGTGTAACCCCTACTAGTATTTTCCACTTAAGATGTTTGGAAACTACAACTCCCAGCATGCTTTTATTGCTGGGAGTTGTAGTTTTTAAACATCTACAAAAGCCCATACATGCAAATAGGGGTAAATCCTCCTTTATTTGTGCATACAGTATGCACAAATAAAGAAGGTTTTACTCTTATTTGTAAGTATTGTGTGCCCTGGTGTCCCTGTTGTATTCTCCTACCTTGTCCGGCGGACGCTCGCTCCTCATCCTCTGCGCTTCAGGATGATGTCACTACTCGGCGCAGCAAATTGAGAGGCGCCGGGTAGTGACGTCATCCGGAAGCGCACTGAGGATGCGGATCGCGCGGCCGCCGGACAAGGTAGGAGAAAGATTGACTCGAGTATAAATCGAGGTAAGATTTTCAGGCTTTTTTTAAAGCCTGAAAACCTCTGTTTATACTCGAGTATATACGGTAATTGTGTATTTTGCTTTAGGAGAAGATAATATTAAGCTATATTGTATATCAAAACAAAGACAACAGAAACAAATGGTTTCAGGAAACCAATAAAATGAGGACCTCATGTACTTTGTCTTGCTAAAAGCAAACCTTTACACATATATCCCAATAGATCTATCATGTGGAATTTAGTACATTTAGAAACTATCTTTTTTTTTTTAAAGAACATAATAGAAACAAAAAAGTATGGGGATTAGAACCCATGACCTCACGGGCTGTGTTTTTATTAAAAACTGGTGAGCTACCGCTGGTAGACTGGTGAGCTACCGCTGCACATGCAAGGTAATATTAAGTTTTATTTTTTGCTAGGAACAGAATAAAAAAAACAAAAACAGCAAACTATTTAGTATTGCTCCAGGAAGGCTGTATGGGTAACAAGTAAATTTCAAAGTCTTATCAGGGACTTCCATATTAGTGTTAAGACATCTTTGTGGAAAATACACTGTGCATAGAGACCGTGAATACTTGCACAGGGGGCATGGCCAATAATTGCACATGCTCATAAAAGGACTTTTGAAGACTACCGTATATACTCGAGTATAAGTCGAGGTTTTTAGTCTTTAAAACTAAGACTAACCTGTAATCTAACAGCCACACGCTTCCGCATCCACTGTGCTGGTGGCTGACATCAGGGCCTGAACACTGGATGCGGAGCCGGATTGCAGAGGGATTGACCGCGGCAGACGGATTCCTGAAGAACATAAAGGCAAGTCCTCTCCTCCACTGGGGGAGCAGGGGTGGATTACAGTGCTTGCCACTGCAGAGGTTTTGAAGCTACAACTCCCAGCAACTAAAGCATGTTTGGAGTTGTAGTTTCCCAACATCTGGAGTGGCAAAGAGTTGGGGGTTAGTGTGTGGGATTCCTCTCCATTTTAATGGCAACTAATGCATTAAAACAATACAGATTCAGGAGTATGGTATCTGTTGTTAAAAAAGATAGCCTTCTGATTCTGTATTGTTTTGAGGCTTTAGTTGCCGTTTAAACGGATGGCAGACGTCCCATACAGTAATAGTTTTACAGGATTTGGCTATTACTGTATGGGACAGCTGTATGACAATTCTGCTGTCCATTTAAAGAGCAACTAAAGCCTCCAAACTATACAGAATCAGAAGGCAGAAGTGGTTATAATTTCTACCCTCGACTTATACTCAAGTCAATCAAGTTTACTCTTTTTTCAGATAAAAATGGGTACCTTAACTTATACTCGAGAATACATGGTACATGGACTGTGAGTTGTACTGGCAACAACATGGAAGCCTTCTTAGTTATAGAATCTATTCCTCACATGTGCCGTATGCATTGATCGGGTTGACACAGGGTATTGGGCGATTGTCGGCAGGCACCATACATGGAGCAGCAAAGTTGGGGTGATTAAATAGGCCTGATTTCATTATCGGGATGGACGCGATCGGCCGATTATAGCTGTTCTGGCTACCATTACTAGAGAAGAATCGTACAATAAATAGATGTTCTGAGGAGAAAAAGTTTTTTTATATTAGGATTTTTAGGATATATATTAGGATTTATGAAAATAAGTTTAATTCTCCTTTAACAGGATCCACTGATCTTTTTACTAAAAAATAATGTAACAAGTATAATCATTTTAAACAAGAGGGCTTATGATCAATTAGCAATATAAATTGTTGCATCTGGTCAAAAGTGAATACCTCAATTTTGCTAAAATGTCAGCTAAATTCTTGTATTATTATTGTTACACTAGATTTTGGCTATTTAGGAGATCAACATTTCACTTATTGCTCTCTTACTATTTAAAAATCAAAGACAAAGTTGCCTGGATTTAGAGAGCTGTATCGCTAAGATTTCATCCAGTCATGTGCCATTAAAGGGCAACTATGGTTAGGGTTACACCAACAACAACAACAAAAATCTGTCAAACCTTCAGAATAAACCCTGGATCACATCTCTAGGTAAAACTTGTTTGAAGTTAATATTGCCATAGCTGGAAAGGTTAACAATTTAACAGAATTTTGTAACTTTTCTGGAGATTTTACAGGATTTATGGGTAAAATATGTAAAAAAAAATGCAAAATTTGCAAATTTTCATGAATTTTCCCATTTTTATTTATAGTTATCTTAAGGTTACGAACACAAGTCTTACTGTTCCTAAAAGCTCTGATACATCCGAGTATAACAATACTAGATATATGAAGGTACCCCACGTTTCCTGTACAGGAGACCCCCCCCCCCCCCAACTAAAACTGCACTACTACACAAATATTACACAAAATTGAAATGTATAACAACTTCTGACAGTTAACATAGAATATCTACCAAATTAACTAAAATATCCTCACAAGTGAGATATTTTTAGAAACCACATATCTACGGGATTTTATGAGTGAGGTAAGTTTGGATCAAAATGCAAAATACCCGGACGCAGCTCTTCATCCAATTGTTATTTTCTCACATTTTCTTTTTTTTCCCTCAACTGTAAAATCAGAGACAAACTCAAATGAGAATTTCAGCTAAAATCTGCAGAGAAAAGTTCAAAAGCATCTTAAATATGAAAGCCTAACCCCTCCCGAATAAAACGGAATGCCATATTCATGGGTGTACCCGGAGACATGGCTACCAACTAACCCAAAGTGGGACCAATCTCAAATGGCAGTAACAGCAAAATAAAATTAGCCACAAAACACCCCGGAATATACACACTTTCAGCTACATAACAACTATAGCGTGTCCATCCATACATCAATGGTGTGGGCGCAGTTCTTCCTTCACAGAAATTTGCACTTTTCACAGATTTTCAGAAAAAAATTAACATAAAACAATATTCAAAAAAGGTAGAAATCATGCCAAAACCCCATGGAATGTAAAAATAAGTTACCAAATTATCAGTGTCCTGAATGAAACAGTATGCCATATGCATGGTTACACACAGGGACGTGGAAGCGAAAATCCACAAAGTGAGACAATGCTCAGAAAGAGTTAAAATATTCAGCCAACCCCAAATTTGAACAGTCTGCAGTTTTTACCACAAAACATCCCCCTAACTCAGAAATATCCCCCACAAACTTCAGCTACGTGAAGCTGTAGTTTGTTCATTCATACCATTAATGGTGTGGGCGCAGAAAGTGGATTAACAAAAATCCACTTTCGAAGGTAGAAATCATGCCAAAACCCCATGCAATGTAAAAAAAAAAAAAAGTTACCAAATATCAATCCACCAAATGTCCTGAATCAAACAGTATGGCATGTGCATGGTTACACATGCGGAAGTGGAATTGACTAGCCAAAGTGGGCCAATGCAAAGTGGCCCGATTACAGCAACTTTTCAGATTTGTCAGACTAAACACCCCTCTTATATTAGAAATCCCCCACAAAACTATATATTCTTGGAACCTACACATCTTCAGCTACTCAATGGTGCCATTCTTTTATGCATACTACCAAAGGTGTGGGCTCTGTTCTGTGTAGAATTTCACACTTTTACCAGATTTTCTGGGAAAATGTACAAAAATACATTTCAAAGCAAATTCCCATGTAATATAAAAAAAAATTGTCAACTATCCCAAATGCCCTGAATCAAACAGTATGCCATATGCATTGTTACACATACGGACGTGGAAGCCTACTATATATTCTCAGAATATACACACCTTCAGCTAATCAATGGTACCATTTTTTCCATTCATACCATCAATGGTGTGTGCGCAGATCTTAATTTTTTCAAAGTAAAAAATCCTGCCAAAACCGCAATAATGAAAAAAAGGTTACCAAATATCAACCTCCCACATCAAACTGTATGCCATATGCATGGGTGTACACAGAGAAAAAACGATACCCAGACCCCCTAATACGGCACTACCACTATAGGAGTTATATATCCAAAAACAGTTTATTGGTTGCATATAGCATAAAAATACCACACCAAATCATATTAAATATACATATCTAAGAACACAAACCCAACCGGGCATCCCCAGTAATAAAAGGTAGGACTAGCAGTTCATACCCCTATAAATAGACCACCACTGAAGATAAAGGAACAAGCCGGGACGTGAGAAGCCAAGTCCGACTTCCACAGTTATACTTATGCTGTGTGAAGAGTGTGGCCATTTGTGAACATAAGGTCCAAACACCAGATCGGAAATCCAATAGTCCTCAGATCCTATCCTACCTATAGTGGTAGTGCTGTATTGGGGGGTCTGGGTATCTGGTGTCTTTCCCAGATTTCATTTTCTTGTGCTTTTGGATTTGTAGTTTACCACTCTGAGCACCACTGCAATAAGCTGTGCAGCTTCCTCAAATATATCTTATTTGAGTGGGTGCACACAGTGACATGGCCTCTAACTCAAATGGGACCCATTTACAAGAAAAAAAGAATGTAATTTGAACAGCGTACTCTTTTTCAAAGGAAACGGCCCCTAACCTTGGAAATGCCCCCCACTAAATGTCAACCTTCCACATGTCCTGAATCAAACAGTATGCCATATGCATGGGTGCACACAGAAACGTGGCCACCAACTAGGTCAAATGGGATGCATGCACAAGTGCAATTACAAAAAATAAAAGTGCTCTGTAATTTGAACAGCCTCCCTTTTTCAAAGGAAACTGCCCAAAACTTGGAAAGACCCCCACAAACTATATATTTTTGGAATCTTCACACATTCAGCTACATACCCGTGCCATAGATTCATGAAGAATTCCAGACGCTGTCATCTATAGAACTCCATGTTTTTAGGAGATTTTAAATAAGATGATTCAAAGGTTGAAATACTACCTAAACCCACTTGACAAGTAAAAAAAAAAAAATTGCAATCTCCTACATGTCCTGAATCAAACAGTATGCCATATGCGTGGGTACATACAGAGACGTGAAGTACAAGAAAAAAAAAAGAAAAAAACACCACAACCCCCCCCCCCCCCCTTAGTGGTATTTTAGTTAAAAACGGTTCTGAGAGATGCGCAAGTTTTTATTTATTTCTTTGCTAATTTATGGTTTAAGTGTTAAAAAAAAAAAAAGTGTTTATCACTATTTTTGTACCTGTTTTCCAAGTCGAAATCTCTGCCCCTATTGAGTCTTTGCTCAGTATTTGTGAATGGAACTCCGAGCTCCATTCACAAATAGTATAGTAAGCTGTTACACAGTGACTTACTATAGCTTATACTGCACTGCGATCTGAATGGAGATCGCAGTGCAGTACCTCCACTAGACCAGCATTGTATCTCTCAAAGGGAAGACCCCGGTGAAGGAGGAAGTTCCATGACATCATGGGGACTCTGTTTGTGCGATGCACACTTCCTCTTCATGGGACCGGTTGCTCCTGTATGGTCATGGCTGTAAGGTAGGATCTCCTGATCCCCCCATCAGATCAGCACAAAACCAATAGGGGATCGAGGGGGTTAGGGGGCACTTGAATGCTGCCCCCCGATCGCCCCTAGCACAATTTTTGTGACAATTTGACAAAGTGACAATTTAAGCCTTTCATGCACAGAACATATATATATATATATATATATATATATATATATAATATATATATATAATTATATATAAACAATAGAATCACACTCGCACTCAGTCCAAGTTCAAGAAATAATTGGGTGCTTCAAAGGATACAGGTGCCTCCATCTGTAGATTAACCATAAAAAGGAATAGTCACTATTCCTTTATATATATATAATATATATTATATATATATATATATATATATATATAATAATATATTATGTGGCACTGAAAGGGTTAATAAGACCCTCTTAATGTTTTTTTTTTTTATTTTTATTTTAAGTCTGTGCAAGTCTTTCCCAGCCTTAAGTGAGCCAAGCTCTGCCCTTGGTAACAGAGTAGGAGCAGAGGGTCAGATGATGTCACCCAGGGGAATAATAAAAGCAGGCTTTTTGTTTTAACCCCAACTTATTCGAAGACCAGTCATGCAGACAAGACGTGACCATAATTAACCATGAGCTGCAAATGTCATATTAAAACAACTTTATCTGAGCACTTGCTTCTCTTGAGAATTTCCTCTTTGTATTTGTAAACACAAATGGAAAATTTTACAACAGTGCACCTGACCTAGCTTGACACATTACCATCAGATAATTATACTAAAGCCTCATACACACATCTGATGCCATGTCCCAAGAGCATGCACGCACAGGCCAAACAGACATTTCTGAATGACTATCATTCAGTGTGTGGCTTCTTCATCAGACAATACGGCTTGTTGCCCAGTTCATCGGGCAGATCATTAACAAAGCACCAATACACAGAACGATTGCTGCCCGAAATAGACTTTCACACACATAGTGTGTTGCGGGTCGCCCCCCCGGTGATCGTATGTGTGTATGAACCTTTAGATTGAAAGTTTGCAGATATGCATGTGTCTGAGGAAAACTAGTAAAGAACAAGGACATTTAATTTTCAAAATGTATATCCCATTTTTCCAACACCTTAAACTGGGTCCATTTTATTTACAGTAACACTACAAGTTAGACATAACTTATCATAACCCATCTTATCACTAAGATAAACACAGCATGCAACTTACCCATGCTGTATGATCTTTCAGGTAGCACCCTTTGTACTCAATGATGTTTGGGTGTTTCAATTTTTGGAGAAAGTTTACTTCTTTAACAATATCCTGCCATTTCTATTAGGAAACAAAAAAAAACATGTCAATGGTTTATACTACACTCAAAATACAATTAAAATGGAAGCCTTAATAAATAGCTTATTACTTCATTCATTTGCTTCCCACTGTAGGACATTTTTTTAATGGCAACCACTTCGTTCGTTGTACAGTTGGTGGCCTATAAAAGAAAATAAACAAATGCATAAAAGATAAGTATCTAGATAAGCCATTAAGGTAAATAACCACACAACACCAAACTAACATGTATTTTCAAGGAAACAACCATAACATTTATATGCACTTTAGTGGGAAAAAATATTCAAGCACAAGAAATGCAGAAACTAAGCAAATCTCTACAATACAACTAGTTCTAAAGGCATGAATCTTTGTTGGATCTTCTTAGGATCACAATACCTACCTATTTACCTGGTGATCCTGAACAAAGATACTTACCACTAAGTCAGTCCCTCCCTTTTCTTTTTGTGGTCCATTCTGGTGTTAGCTGTAAGTCATGGCCCAATGTCTTATGGACACTTCAGGAGACGCCCAAATAATTTGGCCAACAATCTAAGATGTATACTTGCTTCCCCATAAATTGTTTAGTGATCCATCCTTCTGGATCAGTAAACAATTCTAGAATGCAAAAGGGGGTTTCTTGGACGTTCCTCCTCCCATCTCCATGCATCAAACAGGCTTGCCTGTCTATCGCAAAAGTTTATTTATACAGAAGGTTGGGCAGATCTTGTTAAAGGGTTACTATGCTCAAACAACTATAAAATTACAATTTGAGAGAATCTAAATTACTCACCTCTTCATTTAAAAAAAAAATAGCAAGTTAATTTGACAAAATCTATTTCTCATAAATCCGTAAGATCAGATTTATCTGAGCTTGTTTTGTCATTAAATTATTAACGTTTAGTGGGTGCTCCTTATTCCCTCCACCCTCTCTTCTTGTAGTGTCTGCGACATGACACTTACTTTTCTCTGCTGATTCTTTTAAATATTAAAAAGTGTGCTGGCAGGTTGCCAAAGAGTCTAGTAAGAGGTCAGGGATGAGACATATAATTTATGCTTCTAGATTGACAAATCTTTCCCTGTAAATGCTGCAAGTTCAAATTATTATTTCTTAGAATCTACAGCTCAGATTTAGAATCCTAAAAAAAGGTTTGGAGTAGTGGGATTTTGCTGTATCTAATACATAAACAAAATGGAAGAAATGATCCTGCACACGAACCGCTTCCACAGCTTGAGACATAAATGCTGAGTGCTACAGCATGTTGGCAAACCTGTTCATGGACCCCGAGGATCATGGGCTCGGCTCCCAAACAGCAGGACCTCAGGGACTGCTTCGGGGCTGACTCAGAAGGCCCGCGAGACCAGGGATCTGCCATGATGGAGGCGCGCATGCAGCCGCGCGTGCACTCTTCCGTCTCTACACAGCAGGAGCCGGCCTACCATAATCCCCTACCTCCAAGGCGCACGCTGCCCCAAATTACAGAGGACAAGCCTGAGGAGGCGGTAAGTACCACTCGTAGGGCCCTGGAACAGCAGGGGGGAGGCCCACATATGCCAAGCCTGGCAAGGAGAGGGGACTCCCTGGGCCTCACACAGGGGGAACAGCACATGGCGCCATCTAGTCCAGCAACCTCATGGCACAGTTCCCCAGCATACGCATCAGAAGCCTCCCCAACCCGCTCACAGGGGGAGGGGGACAATAGGGGCCCATTCTTACATACCCCGGGGGATGAACACCCAAGGGCCTTACAGCAACCAACTACAGGCCCTACTACAAAAGAGGACCTGGCCAAGCAGACACAGCAGATCCAGTCCACATGCAGAACAGAAATATCCACATTAAGGCACACCTCCAAACAGTCACACAGGTGCTTAATAACCACTCAAGGGCACTCAGAGATCTGTACAGGCAAGTGGAGGATATGGAGAACAACATCCGCATACGTGGCCTACCAGAGACAGTTTTGGACGACACTTTAAAGGATACAATATCTGCCTTATTAGCCACTATTCTGGACCTTGACAACACGACTTCAATTGACTTAGACAGGGTCCACAGAACACTACGTCCTAAGGGTACCTCCAAATACCCCCGGGATATAATCTGCAGACTTCACTACTTCACACAAAAAGAGGAGATCCTAACCCGATATTGCAACAGGACTGAATTAACTCACGAGGGAACTCAGATACAACTATACCCCAATCTAGCGCCATCCACCTTAGCCCGCAGGCACCAACTTCGTCCTCTACTTCAAGCTCTGAGGGACAATAGCTTATCTTACAGATGGGGTTTCCCCTTTCAGCTCATAGTTCGACATAATGGTGTGACACACTCCCTCCATTATCCAGAGGATTCTGTGAATCTCTACAACTACCTCCAATTAAGCTATCCGATTGGAAACCGATCCCGTACCTACCAGACCACACACCTCCAACCTGGACATCACAACAGGACCCTAACAACTCCCGCTCCGAGAAACGCAGACACGGTCGCTCTCAGGGCTCAGAGGACCAAGAACTGGCACAATCCCCTAAAGAAAAAGTAGGTTATATTACAACTTACCCGAGCTTAATGACTGCAGCGGAGTACTGGCACATCTACAGGAAGGACACCCTCCCCACCTAACTGAATCTTATCTTTCCCCCAATTTTCAAAACTCACCGGCAAAACTGGTTTCACAAGCCCCGGACTCTTCAGGTGGACTTTACAAACTATCATTAGATGATCCTTTCTCTCCTTCATGACCGACCACTGACAGCTCAAGGTCTCAGGTTTTTTTTTTTTAAAAAAAAAAGACGTAAGTCTCGTGAGACAACGCAGGACAAAATCGGACCCTAAAAACTTCTAAACCCTGATAATCTCTTCGCCCCATAAGCTATGAATACTGGACGATACCAGAGTACATTATACTAAAATTGGGGCCCAGGTCTCCGGATATCTCTCCTATGCAGGGAACCATTGTTTACACTAAACCTGGCTCAGACAAGGCTAAGTATGGTAGACAAATATGCTACCTGTAGTATTTACACTGTAAACTTTATGTGTTATATATGTTATATCAATTTTTACATTAATATAGGTAATATATCTTGCAGTATTTGTTTTAAGTTTAAGCTGTCTCTTCAAAAGGTGCTTAGTGTGGCCAACACAATTCACGCATGTCGAAACATGCCTGTGCCTCCCTGCATTTGCTCTGGTTCCTGTCTACGGTTATATGAATAGTCTTGATTCTCAACATAAAAGAGAACCAAAGGTTTCAGTTTAGGGCTCCTCCCTTTTGGCTAAAAGCAACAGTCTGATGACAGTCGGCTAAAGAGGAACTCGTACTAAAATACGTGGGGAGGTGGAAGTGCCAGTGCACATTAAAGGGCATGTCCACCCCCAAAACTATAATCCCCCCAACTACTGGCCCCACCATGTACTGTAGTTTAATCCTTACCTCACATCCCAGCTCCATAGGGTTCTCCTGTAAACCCCCCCCCAAAGTCTCAAAACTAACCACCAGGAGGATAGCAGGTCTCTGCCTGCTATCTAGCCTCCGGTAGATATTTGCCATGCGCACTGCAGCCCTTCTCCCCCCTCCCTCCCCCTCCCTCTCCCTCCCGTTCTACTATCCCTCCCCCTAGCGTTACAACCCCCTTAATATGCTGCTCCCCATGTCCTCCAGCCCCAAACGCACTGTTGTTTTTTTTCAAAAAGTCCCCAAACTCTTACTTACCTCTCCGCTTTCCTCCGCTGCACTGAATGACCGGCAGCCGCGTCCGTGATTGGCTGCCGCTCAGCCAATCACAGACGCGACTGCCGGTCCCGCCCCTCTGCTTGCATTCTCGCAAGCAGAGGGGCGGCAGTGCGGCGGAGGATCGAGGGGAGGTAAGTAAGAGTTTGGGGAGCTTTTTGAAACACAGGCCAACCTCGCTTCCTAAAAAAGACCCTTCAACGACTATCTGCACTGGACTGTCCCCATCTTATGGTAGTGGGAGACTTCAATATGGTTTCCTCACAGAGACAGGACAAGCTCACAATACACTCCAGACCCCCTAGAGACTAGTGAGAAACATTATCTAAACGCTATAGACATCTCATGCCTTGAAGAATAGAATTCCCTACAGCCCCGTCAGTACAACTTTTACTCTCCCACTCATCACACTCACTCCCGAATAGACTACTTCTGGGTATCGGCTCCCTTGCTTCGCCTGGTTTCCACTTCACACATTTCCCCTATCACATGGTCAGCCCGATAACACTTAGTTTGAACTTCAATCTCCGCAACACAAGGACATGTCAGTGGAGACTGAACGAGTGCATGCTCAGAAACCCACAGGTCAGTCACGACCTCACATATATTTTAGAGGAATATTTTGAGCTCAACCTGGGCTCTGTCCCCTCCACTGGAACCTTATGGGAGGCACACAAGGCAGTGGTTAGGGGACACTGTATTATATGGGGCTCCAGATTAAAAAGAGACTCTAAACACCACCACTGAATATTGAGTGAAGATCTCCAACACTTAAAAAAAACTACGGTAACCAAAACTCCCTCGGTAGTCCATCTTCATAAAAGTCCTAGCCCTCCGACAACTCTGCTAGAAATCAGGAAGTTAGAAAAATCGTTACTCTGGTCTCGGCAGAATTACTATGAATTCAGTAACAAACCTCTCACTTTATTAGCCAGACGACTTAAAGTAAACTCCCAAACTCAGGCCCTACATGCCATTGACGTAGACTCGGGTCTCCGTCGGGCAACCAGTCCCGATCAGATAGCACAGGGATTTCTTCAGTTTTACTCCAAATTATACACTAGTGAACAAACAAAACTCACGGGAGCTAGAGAACAATCCATCCAGGAATATTTATGATCCTATCACCTCCCCACCCTATCCCCCATACAACTAAATCAGCTTAACAAAGAAATCACGGCACAAGAGTTAGAATCAACTCTAAAAGGACTACCTAAAAGGACTGAGTATTTCTCCCAACCATAGCTGAGCATATGATCTCATTCTTCAATTCCCTACTAAACAGGCAGGACCCACCTCCTTCATTTACATCCTTGTTTATTACCTCACACCCAAACAAGGAAAAGACCTGACAAACAGGGCAAAATACAGCCCAATTGCATTATTAAACTCCGATTATAAAATCTTCACAGAAATTCTGGCTAATCGATTAGCTCCCTACCTCCCCAACCTGATCCACAATGACCAGGTGGGCTTCATCACTGGGCGACAGGCGAGTGATTATACTCAAAGGATTAACGACATTATAGACATTGCTGGTAGAGATAAAACACCCTTATTAGTACTGAGCCTAGATGCTGAGAAGGCTTTTCATAGGCTGGAATGGCCATTTATGGTCCAAATCTTGACGGCCTTTGGCTGACGGGAAATTTCATACAAGCGTTACAGGCCTTATACTCAACACCAACAGGGCAGATAAAGGTCCCAGGGGCTCTGTCGGCACAGTTCCCGCTTAGCCGGGGAACCAGACAGGGCTGCCCCGTCTCCCCTCCTATATGGATTAAGTATCGAACCTTTAGCGGCAATGATTCGGGAATGCCCAGACATTCATGACCCAACCATTCACAAATTGGCCTACAAAATATCTCTCTACGCGGACGACATCCTACTGACACCCAACCACACACATCTCTCTACCAAACCTACACAGTGTCCTTTCAAGATATGGCTCTTACCCAGGATACAAAATAAACGAGAGCAAATCAGAAGCATTACCACTAAACATGTTAGAATCTGACACAAAACTCCTTAAACTCAATTTTCCATACTCATGGAAAACAGACTCCATACAGTATCTAGGCGTTAAATTAACCTCCAAGTTTCATAATCTATACATTACTAATTTCGGTCCCCTCCTGCACACCATCAAAACCCTACTGTCACAATGGAAAACATATTATATCTCCTGGTTTGGGAGGATTACATTAATTAAAATGACAATTCTGCCAAAATTAAATTACCTATTTCCCACACTTCCAATAGATATCCCCCCTAAACTGATTAGAGGCTGGCAACAAGATTTATTACATTTTGTATGGGACAATAAAGCCCACAGAATATCATGGAGAGTAGCTGTGGCCAGAAAATCTCAAGGAGGACTGGGGTTCCCAGACTTGTTAAATATTACTACTCCTCTCAGTTACGCCATCAAATTCGAAGATTTGATCTCCAAAAAGGTCCCACAAACTCGATCGTATGTCTACTGCCAAATTAAACACAAAGCTGATACCATAACCCATAATGGGATATTCCCGCAACTCACGCAATTTGAAGCCCTCATATTACAAGGCCCACGTAAGATGGGTATTATATCCTTCATATACCACACTCTTAATACCATCCCTCCATGCCCCCCAGTCCAACACAAATATATGGGGAAATGGGAGGAGGCCCTAGGCGCCCCAATTCCCCTAGACACATGGGAAAAGATATGGGAAAATACAGCCAAAACTTCACTTCATACGGTACATAAAGAGAACGGAAACAAAATTCTCCTTCACGCCATTAACCCTATATTGCCTGCAACATGCTGGAGATGCAATTCTGTGACCTGCAAATGCTACACATGCTACACATATACTGGTCCTGTCCATCACTCTCGAACTACTGGTCGGAGGTCTGCACACTGGTGGACACTCTGATGGGACGGCCAATACATACATTCCCTCAACATGTCCTGCTTAATGCTCCACACCCAGACTTATCTAAAACAGAATCATCAATACTTAAACACATACTTACAGCGGCCAAACGCTTGATACCCAAACACTGGAAGCAAACTCTCACTCTCTCTATGCCAGAACTTATGGGTAGAATCAATGATGTCCAGGTCATTTAGCACATGACAGCACAAACTAGAAAAATTTGAAACCATTTGGTACCCATGTTCGAGATATATGTGAGCTACACTCTAGAGAAATAGAACAATAATCATATCAAATTATTATGGAGCTAGACAACTCAGTAGTCAAGGGGGAACGTAACCCCACGTGGGGCACTGGGGGTCCAGCACCGGGTGCCCTGGAGTGGCGGGAAACGACCAGCTAGTACACCTGACAGCCATCTAGACGTCAGTATCTAAGTTTGATATTTCAATTTCTTTTAGTTTCCTTATATTATTCTCCCTTGGTTATATTTGTGTGTTAATTACGTATATATTTTTGTATAACTATAAATGTTTAAGTTATAAAAAGAAAAAGACAGCATCAATAACAACAGAGTGCTCTGTAGAATTTGTAATGTTTAATATAAATAATGCAGAACCCTGTAAAAATGTATATGTTCAAATTTATTAAGCTGTTAATAAAAATTTACAATACAAAAAAAAACAAAAAAAAAAAAACTGCACACCAGACCAGACCTAATTGCAACTGGTGTTTATTTGTAAAGTTCAACAAACGGTGTAATGTTTCACCTTCTTTAGACACATACCAGAAGAAGGAGCACTGCACCAAAATGTTACACGGTGTTTGTTGAACTACCCGTATATACTCGAGTATAAGCCGACCCGAGTATAAGCCGAGGTACCCGTTTTTACCTGAAAAATTAGGATAAATTGATTGACTCGAGTATAAGCCGAGGGTAGAAATTCTGACCACTACTGCCTTCTGATTCAGTATTATTTTGATGCTTAAGTTGCCCTTTAAATAGACAGCAGAATTCCCATACAGACGTTTTGGAAACTACAACTCCAAGCATGCTTTATTGGTTGGGAGTTGTAGTTTCCAAACAACTGTATGGGAATTCTGCAGTTAAAAGGCAACTGCAGTGTAGAGCCCCCTCCCTCCCTCAAAATTCGTCCCAGAATTACCGCGATCAATGTTTGCATGAGGGACTCAATGTTGCTGAGGCACTCCAAATCCGGCTGCCGCACGCTCTGTAAGTCCTGTGGATGCCAGCTGACGTTACTACTCGGCGCCTCTCACTGCCCGGCGCAGAGTACTGACGTCAGCCGGCAAACCCACAGGACTTACAGAGGCGGCGGCCGGATTTGGAGCCTCAGCAACATCGATCGCTGAAGGAAGATCTTGACTCGAGTTAAGCCGAGGTAAGGTTTTTAGGTTTATTTTAAAACCTAAAAACCTCTGCTTATACTCGAGTATATACGGTATACCAATAAACAACAGTTGCAATTAAGTCTGATGTGCACAGTTTTTTCTTGCTGTATCTAATAGTACAATTTTTGAAAATTCGATTTTTATTTTAGTACAGATACCCTTTTAGTAATCTAACATGTACATAGACTGCTTGTGATTTAAAGCAAATACTAGTAACATATTTGTATTTTAAATTTTAAGGATATATTCATTTCCACATATTTTCACTGATGACATAAAAAGAATATCCATATCAAACTATGACATTATGTTCATGCAAGTATCAAATCATTCTTACAAAATAAACGGCTCCAAAGCTTCCATGTCCAATTTCATGTAGATCCAAAAACACTTTTTCAGGATCATCTTTACAGAATAGATCTGCAATATCTGGATCATTAAGCAACCCTCTTCGCATTTTGGTTGGTATAGTAACCTCATTCATCCTATACCAATATGAATCTGACCATTTCAGCACCTGAAAAAAGAAACAGATACAGGTATTTATAATAATAGTAGAACAGTACTATAAACTACAAATCAGTACACCATTATACATTTAGTTTCATTAACTACATATTGTAAGAGGGCAGTATCAGAATCTTTTGATGATCCATTAAAGGGCATGTCCACCCCCAAAACTAAAATTTAACCTACTACTGGCCCCACTGTGTAGTGTATAAAAATCCTTACCTTACATCCCAGCTCCAAATGGTTCTCCTGTAATGTCCCCCCAAAGTTTAAAAAAAAAAACCTGCCCACCAGGGAAATTGTATCTGCATCTGAGCTGTCCTCTCAGAGGTTTTTGGCTTGCACTCCCTCCCCCCCCCCCTCCCTCCCGTTTTGTTCTCCCCCAAGTGTAAAAACCCTTCCCACATATTCTGGGATAGTTCCCCCAGGCCCAACCGCTATAAAATATTTGTAAGAAAGTCCCCCAATCTTTACTTACCTTCCATCTCTCCTCCAGCGTTCTGAACAGCCAATCTGAGACGAAGCTGCTGGTCCCACCCCTGCTTGCAGTTCCTGCAAGCAGAAGGCTGGGCATTGCGGCAGAGGAGAGAGGGAAGGTTAAGTAAACAATGGGACTTTCTTCAAAATACAATATAGAGTCCCGAAACGTTGTACGTTGATGTTTTTGCACGAATAAAGAAGTTTTCACTATAGTAGTGTGCTCCTCTACCTTTTTTCCTTGCTTGGATGTTGAAGCCCTGGAAGTAGGGGACTGAGGGGATTGCACCTACCGTCTTGTCTGGCCAAGAAGCCAACAGCAGTGTGCCATTGTGCATGTTTTGGAACCCTTTAAAGTATGGCCTAGTCTTTGATCACAGTAACAAATAGTCCCTACCTGATGTTAGGGTTCAACAGATTGACACATGTGGTCTAAGTAATCCAAACTCAAGGCCCGTGGGCCAAATCCGTCCCGTCTAGTTGTTTTTCGTGGCCCCTGATGAATGTTCAGCATCCAAGACTTACTACACTGCTGTCTATTTGTACCGTCCCAAGCATCGGCATAACTATAGATCGGCTTGCTAGATACTGCAATCAGCTATTTTTTAAAATGTTTCTAGCAGGCAGTTCTAGCAGGCCGCTGCTTGGGACTGCACAAATGGATAGCAACGCAATTAGGCTTGGATGTAGTCGCTGCTTTAACAGCTGATAGATTATCTAGCCCGGTGCTGGGGAGGGAGGTGTGAAAAAAGGGCCTTCCATTGAAAATTGACGTTCCCTTACCGCACCAGAAGGTGGGCGTTCCACATAAACACATGATCGCGCCATAGGCAGAGATCCCAATCCAAAACAGTGCGCTTCACACCCTTCTTCTGCTGAGAACCAGCACTAGGCAAAGTCGTGCCTAAGCCAGTCCCAATGCTGAACCTGCTAAGTATCTTAATAAAGAAATGTGGCCCACCGCTTAGCCTTTTGATATTGGCCCCTTATGTGAGTTTGACTCCCCTGATGTAAACAGATTATTATAAGTATTATAAGCTAGGCAGTAACTGGAGTTTAGGAGTATTAATGTGTGGCTCAGAGATTGGTTAAAGGAGATGGGGACTGGGTTTTTAAGAGAACTGGGATGACTTTTCGGTTGAATAAAGGCTCTTTAATAGGGATGGACAGAACTTAAATAATGACCGTGCAGCTGTTTTGGGGAAGAAGATGGCAAGAGGGTTGAAGATTTTAAACTCGGCATAAGGTGGAAAGGTATTTTGGACTACACAGCAGTAGATGGAGGGTTAAGGGATAAGATAATGGATGGAGGAGCATAGAGGCATGTACATCAATAAATTTATATTTATTAGATCTAAAAAGTTTGCTTACAAATGCAAGAAGTCTGGCTTAAAAAAACTGGGGAAAAGCTTTAAAGCCCAATTATAGGGAAAAAACCACTTTGTCTATATACAATGTACAGATCACTTAGTATAAGCTGCCTGACTTTCATGTTGCTGTGTGGCTTCGTTTCTTCACACTGGCAGAAGTTTGTACCAAGCTGTGTAGTCCCCCCTCCCCTCTGTCTAGTCCCCCTCAAGCAGTAAAGGGCTGTATGAAAAGTCCGGGCATGCTCAGTTGAAAGCACTTTAAATGAAGTGCTGACATCCTGTTGACCCCTCCTTTCCACAGCTAGACTGCAAGCAAGCAAATTGTGGGAGAAAGTAGCAATATGCTGAAGGTAGGGGCAGAGAGGAGGATAAGTGGTGCTGAGATTCTTTACAAGTAAGTTACTGAACTCTGTCTGTTCTCTAAGTTTGCTAATTGTTATTTATTGTTGTACCTAAAGTTCATATCTCTCCCCCTGCTTAGCAGAGATCAGAATCACTGAAGAGAGAGTCAGTGTAGCAGCTATAGTGAGACATTTACAAACACAGTGACACTACTTGTCCTGATACATTTCAGTTGCTTTAGTCTATATATTTCATAGATTGCACTGTGTCTTGTTTGGTATATAGTCTGTATTACTGTATTATTACATATACTGTATTAGTGTTTACTTGGTGATCTCCATTTGAGTCACTGGTTTTGTATGTATATAAGAGGGGAGGGACTGTTTTATAGTGTGTTATGCTCAGATTGCTGGGTTAATGGTTTATTGATTGTGTTTAGCACTACAGAATTTGACCATGTGTTGCACATGGTAATTGTGGGTGAAGGAGTGTGTGACAGTACTGCATGGGAGCTTTGGATTGTGTGGGTGCATGCCTTTGAGTGACAGATGAGGTGTAACAGCTCCTACAAATCACAGCATATTCAAAGGCTTATATCTCGGGGACTATGAAGAATTTAAAGAAACTAAAGGTACCCTGGTGGTTGGGATTACTTATAGGATACATTAGAAGGAATGTAAAAAAAAATAGGAATGGTCTATGATGGGGACTTAACCTTTATGGTTCGTCATCTCCTATTATTACTTATCTGTAGTTTGGATTCCCCCTCCTAAAGCTTTGCAATCATGAAGAAATATTAATAGGTTGTAAGTGTCAAAAACCATCATCGCTTACCACTCCACCAACCGTGCTGCCTAACTATTATCATTCTTTTGTTTTATTTATTCCCACAGTTATGACTGCATGACTAGCTATTTGCATAAAAGGGTGGAGCTATGACTCATCACTGCACAGTTTGTATTGATAGAGGCACGAAGCCTAAAGCCTCACAGGCAGACATTGGATAGATTTGAGATACCGTATATACTCGAGTATAAGTCGAGGTACCTGTTTTTAGTAGAAAAGTTAGGAAAAATTGATTGATTGATTCGAGTATAAGCCGAGGGTAGAAATTATGACCACTACTGCCTTCTGATTCAGTATTGTTTTGAGGTTTAAGTTTCCCTTTAAATGGACAGCAGAATTCCCATACAGATGTTTGAAAACTACAACTCCCTGCAACTAAAGCATGCTGGGAGTTGTTGTTTCCAAACATCTGTATGGGAATTCTGGCAGATTTTATGTACAATCTGACATTTCAGTTGATTGGAGGAATAATTGTACATTTTGCCGATCTTTTTATGCGACATTAGATCATAATATCGATCGTAATTAGGACCAGGAAAGACGTTTACGTTTTTAATTATACCATACTAACATATAATACCATACTGATAAATACCAAACTGATATATTATACCATACGGATATATAGCATATTGATATATACCAAACTGATATATACCAAATTGACATATACCATACCGATATATTATACCATACCGATATTATACCATACCGATATACAGGGGAGGACTGGGACTTTTTGGCCTGGGGGGCAAATACAACCATGTGACCCTTTCACAGTAGATCGCAACATATTTGACCAGGCCCACTTTGCTAAGGTCACACACTTGGTTTAAGTTACACCCATTTTTAAGACCACTATTCACATTTTACATTGTTGCAAGTGTAGAACAATTATTGTCCTAAAATCTTCCCCCTCCCCATTACAAGTACCCAGGGTGAGGACCTGAATCACCAAGTCCCCCCGGGTACACTTTCTAAGTCAAGTTTTACTTACCCAAATTTTCCTTTGTTCCTAATGAATTGGAGAGCTGAACGGTCGGTTTACACAAAAGCTCTTTTTTTACCCATAATGCGATGGAATTATCGGTACGAACTATCGGTTGGTTACGAAAATTTCCTTGTGTGTACCTAGAGCTGGTGGTGTGCGCTGTGCCTTTCTAGCATGTAACTTACTAATAACTTCTGCGGCAGCCCAAATCTTTTATTGGAGACCAGCCCGGGGGGCATTTGCCCCTCGGCCTACTGAGCTAGTCCTCCCCTGCTGATATATTACACCATACTAATATATTACACCATACTGATATATTACACCATACTGATATATTATACCATATGGATATACAGTTTCTGACAAAAGTCTTGTCGCTTGTGTACAAATAGACCTGAAGTGTCGCTTAACAATAATTCTAATGCAAATTTTGTTTCAAGAAATGGTTCATTTTACCCAAAACAGCTTTTGTAATAATATTTCAATGCAAAACGAAACTAACAAAAAGTATTCTAATATTCACAGCTTGGTAAAGCCCATTGAGTCAATTTTTGCAAAGACATAAATGTTGTCGCCTTGTCATATGGGCTTCACCTGTGACTAATAATGGATCAATTAGGTGTCAGGTGTGTATAAAAAGAACTCCAGTACACTAGACCTTCACATCAACTGCAAATAGACCTTTGCAAACATGCCTAAAATTCACCCTGAGACTAAAGTGTTGATTATCAAGAGGCTCAAGACCAAATCCACTGCTGATGTGGCGCACACCTTCAGTGTCTCTCAGCGTCAAGTTCAGAGGATAAAGAAAAGATTTGAAGAGACTGGAGAAGTTTTTGACAAGCCCAGGTCAGGCAGACCCTGCAAGCCAACTGCTCGAGAGGACTGTTTGTTGGCTCAAAAACCCAAGGCAAGCCCATTTTCAACTGCAGCAGAGCTCCAGGAGACCTGGTCACCTGAAATCCCTGTGTCAACCAGAACAGTTTGTTGGATTCCGTCTCGAAATAGCCTCCATGGTCGAATCAGTGCCCATAAGCCAGCACTAAACAAAAGCAATTGAAAAACCGTGTGGCATTTGCTAAGTACCACAGCCTGCTAAAAGGATGGATGCTGGAAAAGTGGCAAAAGGTGGATTTTTCAGATGAATCTTCTGTTGAATTACACCACAGTCACCACAAATATTGCAGGAGACCTACTGATCTATTGCATATGTGATTCGGAAGTCACTTGCACTATACATCAGCACTGTGCAGGAGGAGGTACTGCGCCATCCACAGTGGCGCGGGAAACCCTGAACTTAGTGGCAACCAATGGAACTGAAGAGAGACCGAAGGGGAGAGAAAACAGAGGTGAGGGAATTGAGCCAACTTAGAATTATTAGGAAATAATCATACTGTTGGGTCCCATTGTGACCCATTATGAGGGTGGATTATAAGTTTATTATAAGTGTAAAACTCAAGCTAGCCCAATATTACATCAGGGGGTGTGGATTTTACGTTCATTTTAACTATGCTGCATCTTAACCTTAGTGTTTGCTTACTGTGTATCTTGACAAATTTTTAAAAAGAGTTTATTTGTGAATTTATTATTTATTCTGCATTGCAAAAAATAAATTTTATGTGCAGAGATTGCATTAGTTAAAAGTACTATTGTACACGGGCCAGTTTTTAGGCACAGGTCACTTAGGCAAAGAGTCAGGGCACCTATGTATACCGTATATACTCGAGTATAAGTCGATCAGAGTATAAGCCGAGGTACCTACAGTTGTGTTCAAAATTATTCAACCCCCAATGCTGTAAAGGGTTTTAGGGAATTCAGTGTACATTTGTAATTGTGTTCAGAATGAAATCTTACAAGGACTTTTTAAAGAACCAATTGCAACTAAAATGACAATTGTTTTTGTACAGTATTAAATGTTTTTTTTTGTGATTTCTTCATTGACACAATTATTCAACCCCTTAAAGACTACCACTCTTAAGAACAGAGGTTCATTCAAGTGTTTTCGATCAGGTATTGAAAACAATTGTGGATGTCATCGAGCAGCAATCAAGCATAATAAGTTTTTGGGACTTTGGGGAGGGACTACAGGAGAAACATATGGAGCTTGGATGTGAGGTAAGGATTAATCTACACTACATGATGGGGCCAGTAGTGGGGGGGGGGATTATAGTTTTGGGGGTGGACATGCCCTTTAAAATGACTGTGATATTTAGCTCCTTCTAGACATTTACTGGTGTGTTTACAAACATGGTGAAGTCAAGAGAATGGCCCAGGAAGACAAGAGAAGTGGTGATTGGATGTGGACAAACCACAAAAGTGTTCTGTGGACTGATGAATCAAAATTAGAACGGTTTGGGCCCATGGATCAACGCTATGTTTGGAGGAGGAAGAACAAGGCCTATGAAGAAAGGAACACCTTGCCTACTGTGAAGCATGGCGGGGGGTCAATCATGCTTTGGGGCTGTTTTGCTTCTGCAGGTACAGGGAAGCTTCAGCGTGTGCAAGGTACCATGAATTCTCTTCAGTACCAGGAGATATTGGAAAAAATGTGATGCAGTCTGTCACAAACCTGAGGCTTGGGAGACGTTGGACCTTTTAACAGTTGCAGATTAAAGGCTGGAACATTTTGGAGTGGCCATCGCAGTCACCAGACTTAAATCCAATTGAGAACCTCTGGTGGGACTTAAAGAAAGCAGTTGCAGCATGCAAGCCTAAGAATGTGACTGAACTGGAGGCTTTTGCCCATGAAGAATGGGCTAAGATACCCGTAGATCGCTGCAAGACACTTGTGTCAAGCTAGGCTTGTATGAATGTCACTTGGGGGTTGAATAAAACTGATAATGATGTGAGCAATCTGCTTTTGGCTGCCACGCAGAAATAAACTAATTTTCTCTTTGCATCCAACTGTGTCCCTCCCTTCAGTAAGCTTTTCATATCCCATTAGTGTTCACTGCCGTGCAGGACAAGGGAAAAACGAAAATTCTGTCAATTCTTACCGGAATTTTCTTTTCCTGGTCCGTAGCACGGCAGTGAACACTAATGGGTTAATCCTCCGTGATGTCACGCACACAGGCTCCTCCCCAAGCTAATAAAAAGGCTCCCTCTCCATCCTACCTCTGTCTTTGAACGACTGTCGAACATCTAGGTAGAAAAGAATAAGAAGGGAGGGAAAAAGCACTGCCGTGCTACGGACCAGGAAAAGAAAATTCCGGTAAGAATTGACAGAATTTTCGTTTTTCCCTGGTCCTGCACGGCAGTGAACACTAATGGGATATGAAAAGCTTACTGAAGGGAGGGACACAAAGTTGGATGCAAAGAGAAAATTAGTTTATTTCTGCGTGGCAGCCGAAAGGACTTTTGTGCCAAAAGCAGATTGTTCAGATAAATATAAGTCTATTTTGTAGTGTCTAATGAAAGTGGTCAGAGAAGACCAGGTAGCTGCTCTGCAGATCTCCTCTGGGGAAACTCTGGAACTGAAGGCCCAGGAACCGATTTGAGCCAAAAAGCTATGGTGGTTTTAGCCGGTCAGGAACCCCTTCTGTTGCCTTGAAATAGAACGAACAGGCCATCTTCCTTGCGAAAACTCTTTGACTTAGCGAGGTATACTTTAAGGACCCTACCCACATCTAGTGAATGTGGAAATGGTTGAGTTCCATCTTCAGTGTCTTCCAAAGTTGGGAGAATAATGTCCTGGTTCATGTGGAAATCCGACACTACCTTGGGAAGGAAGGTGTCATCTGGTCTTATTATTACTCGATCTGGCAGGAACAGAGTCCCTCAGCGCTCTAATTTCGGCTACCCTCCTAGTTGAGGTAATGGCTACCAGGAAGGTAGCTTTGAGAGTTAGGTGTTTAATGTCACATTGGTCAAGAGGCTCGAATGGAGGACCTTGTAGGTAATCCAGGACCTTGGCGAGATCCCAGGGGGGGACCCTGGGTCTAATTTTTGGGCATAAGTGAGATACACCCCTGAAAAAACGGATAATTAGAGGATCTGATGCAAGAGGAGAATTAGTGATGGCTGAAACCTGTGATTTCAATGTGGCCATGCTGAGTTTCATATCTAGGCCTGCTTGAAGAAACTCAGTGACTGACTCCACGGACGGGAACATAGGATTTCTATTTGTTGTTTTACACCATTTGCAGAATGTTTCCCAGGTTTTATAGTAATTTTTAGAGGTGGAGGTTTTTCTGTCTGCCATTAGGGTAGTTATTGTAGGCTCGGAGAGGCCTCTGTTTTTCATGCTGGAGGTCTCAATAACCATGCCGTTAAGTGAAGATGTTCTGGATGTTGATGGGCCACTGGTCCCTAAAAGTAGAAGGTCTCTCATCATCGGAAGCTTGATAGGAGGGGCTAGGCAAATCTGAAGAGCCCAAGAGAACCATGCCCTTCTTGGCCACTAAGGAAGAATGGCTATCACTTTCGCTCTGTCCTCTCTGATTTTCTTTAGCACTTGGCTTGGAATCATGGCTATTGGAGGAAACACATCAGTGGAAAAGACCATTTTATCGAGAAGGTGTCTGTTTTGAATGCCCTGTTGACTGGGTATCGCGAGCAGAATTTCTCCAGCTGGGTGTTGTATCTGGTGGCCATCAGGTCTATGCATGGGGATCCCCAGGTCTGGGTGATCTGGTTGAAGATCCGTGGATTTAGTTTCCATTCCCCCTGAAGTAGCACATTCCTGCTGAGGAAGTCTGCCTGACTGTTGGTTTCGCCAGAAATATGGGACGAGCTTAAATCAGACAGGTGATTCTCCGCCCAGGATAAGATTTTCTGTGCTATTTCCCACAACTTGTGGCTCCGAGTCCCCCTCTGTTGTTGATATACGCTACGGTTGTTGAGTTGACTGATCGGATGAGGATTGCTTTCCCTTCTATGAATGGCTGGAAATGAAAAAGTGAATGCAGGACAGCCATAAATTCCCTTTGGTTTTGGGATGCTGGTGGGTTTGACTGACTCCAGGACCCCTGGGCTATTTTGTCTTGGTAAGTGGCTCACCACACCGAGGGGCTGGCATCTGTCGTGATAGTCTCCCACTGAGGTGAGATTAGATGAATTGGTCGGAAATGGTCGACTTATCCACCATTTTAGAGCTGTCCTGACAGAAGATTGAAGGCAGATCAGTTGGTATGGGTTCCCCTGAGGGACAAATTGTGCTAGGAAAGTCATCTGAAGAGGTCTGATATGAGTCATAGCCCATTTCACTGCATCTAGAGTTGCCGTAAGTTTCCCTATGATATGCTGGCACATCCAAGCGGTTGACGCCGGGAATGCCACAAACTTCATTATTTCCCTAACGAGATCTTCCCTCTTGGTTTGTGGAAGGGACACTGTCATGTCCCGTGTGTCTATGTTGTTCCCCAGAAAGAGAATATTCTGGGATGGGCGAAGGCAAGACTTTTTCAGGTTTGGGATCCAACCTAGTTTCCTCTGACACTGAAGTGTAATCAGAGTATGAGCGTTGAGGGTTTGATGATTTTTTGCCTTGATCAACATATCGTCCAGGTAAGAGACTATCTGGATGCCCTGGAGCCTGAGATGGGCAACCATGGGGCTGAAGACTTTGGAGAAAACCCTTGGAGCCGTGGCCAGGCCAAAAGGGAGGCCTTTGAATTGGAAGTGAGAGTTCCAAACACAGAATCTGAGGTATTTCCTGTGGCTCTCGTGGATGAGAATATGGAGATAGGCATCCTGAATGCCTACCTTCGACATCCATTCTCCCTGAGATAGTTGAACCGTGACTGATATCAGGGTCTCCATCTTGAACTTCTTTACCTGTAAGAATTGATTGAGGAATTTCAGTATGTTCAGTATGGGACGGAATTCTCCGGATGTCTCTCTCTTTAGAAATAAAGGAGAGTAAATCCCCTTGTTTATCTCCAAAGCAGGGACTTGTTCTATGATGTCTTTTTCCATCAGTGAAGACAAGACCGACCGGAGGTTGTCTTGGACCTGGCGAGGTTTGGGAGTGGTGGAACAAAGGAACCTGTTTGCTGGAGGGGAAGATCGGAACTGGAGGTGATATCCTTGATCTATAATTCGAAGGACCCAAGAGTCGGTAGTAATTCGAGCCCAAGCCCTGTGGAAGAGGGATAGCCTGCCCCCTACCTTTGACAGGTGGGCTCCTTGACCTTCATAATTGTCGCGATCTGGGTTTAGCACCTCTTCCTTGAAAGGACTGGCTTGCGTTAGGGCTCCATGTCCCTCTTTGGGCGAATGGTCTTCCCGGTCGGTATTGCCTCGCGTCCCTGAGGTTGGCAGAGGATGATGGAAATACATTTCTTTGTTGTCTGGTGGAAGGGAGGCTCAGTTTGGCGGAGTTTTTCTCAATCAGTTCCTCCAGTTTGCTTCCAAAAAGCATATTGCCATCAAATGGGATGGATGCTAGCCCCTGTTTGGATTGGGCATCCACTTTCCATTGTCAGAGCCAGATCGCCCTCCTAGCTACGACAGAAGCTCCCATGGCTTTGGCAGTGAGTCTGATTGAATCTATTGAAGCTTCTGATATGAATTCACTAGATAGTTTAATATCTTTTATCATGGTAGCAAGGATGTCTCTGGGAACTCCATTTTTGATACCTTCTTCCAACTCTTGGAGCCAGATCTTATTGGCTCTAGCCAAGCTGGTGATAGCTATAGATGGTCTGAGGGCTGCCCCTCCCAATAAATAGATCTTCTTTAAAGAAGACTCTTCTCTTTTATCCATTGGATCTCTGAGAAAAGCTGATTCATCAGAGACTAGAGATGATTGTTTGGATGCTTTTACAAGGGTGAATCTACCTTGGGAATGCCATCCCATAGCACAGAGTCATTCGGAGGCAATGGGAAAGTATTCCCGAAGTTCTGGGACATGGAGAATCTTCTGTCCGGTAGTTCCCATTGTTTAAGAATGATGTCCCGAATATGCTCATGAACAAAGAATGAGGTGGAGTCGTCTCTTTTGCTGGCAAACATTAAGTCAGATGTGCTTGGCGTAGATGGCTCCGTGATCTTTAGGGACTTTTGCATTCTTTTAATAAATTGACCCAAAGTGAGTGAGGGAGGGCTCAGGAAGGAAGTCAGGGGGAGGTGAGTCTCCCTCTTGATCTGTGGTTTCCCCTGGTTCTAATAGCTCAATTGCTGCAAGATTAGGGGAAAGGGGAACCGACATGGAGGCAAAGGGCCCTTGCCCTGTTCCTGACGGGCCTTGATGAATCATGGTCGATACTTGAGCCAACATGTATACGGAGAAAGACTGCAGTGAACTGTCAATTAGCTG
Source organism: Hymenochirus boettgeri (assembly GCA_019447015.1). Classification (NCBI taxonomy): domain Eukaryota; kingdom Metazoa; phylum Chordata; class Amphibia; order Anura; family Pipidae; genus Hymenochirus; species Hymenochirus boettgeri. The sequence goes on from CM033469.1 coordinate 317,388,050, forward strand.
TTTGACTGAAGACAGAATTTGTTCTGATCCTTGATCAGATTTTGATGCCATACAGGTGGAGCATAGTTTGTATCCTCTGATGGCTGGATTATTGCCGGTAGCACATTCTCTAATATGGTGTCTGTCTCTGGATGATCTGAAACACAAAAAATTCTGGGTCATAAGTGACACAAAATATATAGTGCGCTCTCTCTTTAAGAATCCTGCTCACCCCCTGGAGTTCGATCTGTCTGTTTTGCTTGAAGACATGATGAGGTAAGTACTGTGAAAACATATGGAAGATTTGGTAATCACACAGGAGTTTGGAGCACAGAGGGATGTTGAAATCCCCAGAGGGGAAAGTACTTACAAAAAGCAGGCAGAACCCCTGCATACACAGCACTGATCTCAGTATCTGGCAGACGTCTAGTAGAGCTGCAGAGTAAACCACACGTCCAGTGTGCAAAACACAGACTGGGACGCTTAGCCGCCCCGATTTAAAGTTCCCGCCACTTCTGGGTCTATGACGCGAAACCTAGCGTGCGTGTACGCGATGACGTTACGTCTTGCGAGAATCCCGGAACTATCATGGCGGCACAGCGCCCCTTACCCTTATGCGAGCGTGAGGTAAGGGCTTCACAGCGGAAGAGAGGCTGAGACCGCTTGTGGCAATGAAGGGGGGAGCTGTAGATATTGATGATGCCTGTTGAGAGACAGGAGAGAAAAAGACAGGTAGGATGGAGAGGGATCCTTTTTATTAGCTTGGGGAGGAGCCTGTGTGCGTGACATCAAGGGGGATTAACCCATTAGTGTTCACTGCCGTGCAGGACCAGGGAAAGACATTTGTGGTTATTTCATTATAAATGCTATGTTATATTTGTCTGACTTACAAGTTTGGTTTGATTTGATTTAATTGTAAACAAGATGACTGAAATGATCAAAATCAATGTCAAACTGGCCAAAACACTCAATTTCAGTGGGGGTTGAATAATTTTGAACACAACTGTATATTTACCTGAAAAATGTATAAAAACTGATTGACTTGAGTATAAGCAGAGGGTAGAAATTAGTTGCCCTTTAAATGGACAGCAGAATTCCCATCCATGAATCCCATACAGTAATTAGCCACATCCAGTACCAGTAACCTCCAATTCCTTGGCACTCCAGGTGTTTGGAAACTACAACTCGCAGTATGCTTTGTTGCTGGTTGCAGTTTCTAAACATGTGGAGTGGCAAGGTTCAGTAAACTTTTAATTAAGCTTACCATCATTTACAATTCTCCTGACACCCATATAGTAAAGGGCACTCTGACCCCCATATAGTAAAGGACTCTCTGATCCCAATAGTTAAAAATGTCACCTGAGAGTTGTAGTGTCAAGCTGTCATTTGCACTGAACTAGCAGCTGTTTTTTGCCCCAAACCCATCAGATTTACAGCATCCAGATGAGCAGTGACAGTGCTGAGCGAGTCCAGCAGCCAGACTACAGGAAGCAGGAAGTGTAAAGGCAGATCAGCTCCTGTAACTTTCTATGAAGGTTAACACAGCGCCACCTATCGGTTACTATCCACAATTGCAGAATTTGGATCTAAATTAGGACTTTAAGGCTAAAGGTTTTCAGGCTAACTTTAAAGGGTATGTCCACCCTTAAATGTAATTTTTAATATGCTGTTCCCCTATGTCTCCCAGCCCCAACCGCGTAATTTTTATTTTCAGAAAGCCCCCCAAACTCTTACTTACCTCTCCTCTTTCCTCCGCTGCGCTCCCTGCCTTCTGCTTGCAAGAAAATGCAAGCAGAGGGGCAGGACCGGCAGTCGCGTCTGTGATTGGCTGAGCGGCTGCCGGTCATTCAGTGCAGCGGAGGAAAGAGGAGAGGTAAGTAAGAGTTTGGGGAGCTTTTTGAAAATAAAAAATATGCGGTTGGGGCTGGGAGACATGGGGGAACAACATATTAAAGGGGTTTTATGCTAGGGGGAGGGATAGTAGAACGGGAGGGAGAGGGAGGGAGGGGGGGGAGAAGGGCTGCAGTACGCATGGCAAATATCTACCGGAGGCAAGGTAGCAGGCAGAGCCCTATATAGACCTGCTAGCCTCCTGGTGGGCAGTTTTTGGGACTTTGGGGGGGGGTACTACAGGTGAACCCTATGGAGCTGGGATGTGAGGTAAGGATTAAACTACACTACATGGTGGGGCCAGTAGTTGGGGGGGATTATAGTTTTGGGGGTGGACATGCCCTTTAAAGCCTTAAAAATTCAACTTATACTCAAGTATATAGGTACTTGCTGTGTCAGAACGGCTTTCCTTCTGCTGTAATTTGTAACATTGTTGTGAATAGAGAGCCTGAACTCTACTTGGAAATAGTGTTGCAAATGAACTAAAGGTGAAGGAAGGAGGGGGGGGGGGAGGATGAGCCCATTTAATAGTACTGAGTTCTAAAAGAGCAAGTAAAAGCTGCTGAAGACTTTATACATGGTCCCTGTGACTATCAGCCATAAGATCACTAACCCTGCCTCTTTCTTCCTTCCACACAACTTTCCATTAGAGTAGGTGAGGAGTGAACAATTCAATGGAGACATGGAAAGCAGGTACATACTGTATATCATGTCAATGCTGGCAGCTGAAAGGGTTAAAGGTAATACTCTGCTGGCACTGAATGGGTAATGGCAATACTCTGGGAAAGTGCAGGCACTGAAAGTGGTAATGGCAATTCTCTTCGAGGGCTAGGCCAGACTAGTATAGTAGTATTTGAGGTTGAATAAAGACATATGTCCATCCTGTCCAACCCATCTAGCAATATCCTCATTTCCTGACTAACTGTTGATCCAGAGGAAGGCAAAAAAAAAACCCCACCAAATTTATGAAGGGGGATTCTAGTGTGGCCTTAGCCAGAAAGTCTGCTGGCATTGAAAGCGTTAAATATCTCAGATGTCACCAAATTTCCATGTTCCGCCCCACCTGGCTACCTTTTCCTGCCACCCAAATGGAAACAATTTCTGGAAAGAACTGGCACCACTAACCATGCAACCACTGAAAACATTCCGTCCTTTCAATTGGTATTTCATTGGTGGCCATTGATGCCACTTTGCAAACATACGTATACATGCCCGCCTCACCCTACCTGGTAAATTGTGCACCTCTTACCCCTATAAAGTGTAGTCTGGCACTGCTTGCTACAGTTAAGTCTGTTATCTACTAGAACCCCAAAATATTTTCCAATAGAGATTCACACAGCACAGTGACATTTTATGGTGTAGGTGGCACAAGCATTGTTAAAGGGCATGTCCAGACAAAAAAAATAACAGTGTTTTTAGCCTTATTACCCAAAACCTAAGATGCGGTTTAACCTTACCTTAACCTAACCTTAATCAGATGCTCCCACTCTGAGATATACTTATTTTTACCTCATCCGACCCCTTTGCGAAAAGTCCCTTCTCCTGCTTTCTTCTGGGTATGTACTGCCCATGGCTGACGGCCCGTACTTAGAACAGACGGTTACGAGTGTGCTCCTAACTGGCTAAAAGCGGGACTTCCAGCGAGGGATCTGCTGAGGTAAAAGAAAATCTAAGCATCAGAACTTCTGATTAAGGTATGGTTAAAACGCATCTTACGTTTTGGGGGTAATTAGGCTTAAAACATTAAGTTATATTTTTTGGCTGGGCATGCCCTTTAAAAACCAAATGCATCCCCTTGGGGCTCGTTCACATTAGGAACAAAAAGCAACTTTAAAAAAGCAGTGCGTTTTTAGGGACGTTTTAACAGTTATTTTGTATCCATTGCTAACTGTTTGCGTCTGCGCCATTATCAGTTTGTGTCAGTTTTTTCTGCATTTCTGTCCATTGCGTTTTAATGCCTTTTCTATTGCATTTTTTGAATTTACGGGGGCAGGATCACAGAACACTTTCAGGAGCTTTATGGAGAGAGAGGCAGCAGATAGTGTTGTAGAGAGAGATCTTGTGATTCTATGGTGATTTTGCTATTATTCAGCGTGTTTCCTATAGCCTGCGGACCAGAAATTACATCACAGGAACTCACCGGCATCCTTTTTCGAAAAATGTACAATCGCATTTTCATGCATTTTAAACTAACAGAAATGCGGGCAGCTTTGAATTTTTTAAACTGACTTTTACGGAACGGAATACAATGCAGCAAGTATGAATAATATTGTGAAATCCTATGGGGGTTTTACCATCTGTCCATTTTTTTTTTTTAAAACGCACCTGCATTTGAAAAACTGATAAAAAAACTGATTTAATGTGAACAAGCCCTTACATTTATTATACAGAAGATGTAGCTCCATTGACCATTACTCTATGCGATCCAACACCAATACTCTATCCATATACAAATGTTTTTTTCTAAGCCAACAGACTTCAGTTTATACATGCATACAGTTGTCGGTGCAGCACAGTATCAAAAGCCTTAGCAAAATGTATACTACCTCCACTGCTTTGCCAGAATCTAAATACTTACTTAGCTCTTCATTAAAAAAAAAAAAAAAGCAAGTTAGTTCAGTATCTTCCCTACCAATGATGTTAGACTTACAGTAAAGTTTTATGGTTACAAGGCTTTGAACTACATTGGCTTTTTTCAATCCAGAGGCAGGTAACCAGACAAAAGTGAATCTGGAAAGCTAAGGAACAGTGGTCTAGATAAAACTGAACTAAGTATGTATTCCAACAGATCCTGGGGCTTTATTGGTATTATCTTTGCTAACTGGATCCGTACCATACCATCTGTCATTCAGTGGATATTCCTCATTTATACCCATATTATTAAAGTCTCTGCTATAAGGACTAGGAGTGTCTATTACATACACTAAGGGGAAAAAACGGTTTAACTTTATAAATGTAAAATATTAATAATTAAAAACAGTCCACTTTTGTTCAGTTCCCTTCCCCAAGAATATATCCCTGGGCAGCACAGTTGATCAAAGGCTAGGACTGGCACTTTGAAGCGCTGAAGACCTGACTTTGAATACATCCTTGGACACATCTGCAAGGAGTTTGTATGCTCTCCCTAAAGACATACCGATAGGTTTGTGTCAAATGTGCTTAGATTGTAAGCTCTTTGGGGCAGGACCTAATGTGAATGTATACAGTAATTGTAAAGTGCTACAGAAGATATACAAAATAATAATTAAAATACCCCCCAGTCTATGAAAAGGAGTGATTCTATTAGTAGCAAAAATTAGCTTTCCTAAAGTGTTTTATTTATTTATCTTTTTAATGCACTTTTGTTTTTTACAACCTATATTAAATGACTAATATGTCAGGGATGCCCAACCTGAGCCACCTTGGGGCTGTGCTTTTGGACCCCCAATGCATTGATGGGCCATGGATGCAGCCATGCCCCTATCTGCCAAGACCATGCCCTCCAAAACACCCAAGCCACACCAAGCCTAGAAAACCCAGACCATGCTCCTTGCCATGCCCACTCGCGTGTCAGCGAGGGCCACGGGTTATGCATCACTGTCATGATCACTATTCCCCAAGTTTCCCATCGCCTTCACCTCCCTAATGAGCTCAGGGTTGTTAGATATTACCAGATCCAACATCCCATCCTTTCTAGAAGGAACTTCTAAATTCTGTGAAAGAAAATTCTCAAATAGCAAATTTAGGAACTTGATACCTTTTGAGGTGCTGGGAGTTCCCTTACAACCAATCTACTGTATGTCAGGGTAAATGAAATCCCCCATGGCCAGAACGTGCCCCATACCTGCAGCCTTTACCAACTACAAATGGAGGTTAATTTCTACCTCCTTACTGACATTTGGTGGCTTATAACAAACCCCCACAATTCATTTACTCACCATACTTTGCATACACCACTTCACCCACATGGTTTCCTCCTTATCGTTTATCCCCCCCCCCCCCATTGATGGTATGAATGAACGAACTACATCGTTACCTAGCTGAAGGTGTGTAGATCTCAGGAATATATAGGATTGTGGGGGTATTTCTGTTGTTATGGGGGTATTTCTGAGCCATCGTGCATTGTCTCACTTCGTGGCTATTCGCATCCACGTTGTTGTGTGTAACTATGCATATGGCATACTGTTTTATTCAGGACAATTGGGAGATTGATATTTGGTAACATTTTTTACATTCCATGAGGTTTTGGCGTGATTTCTACCTTTTGAAGTAGTTTTTTGTTAGAAAAGTGCGAAGTTCTACAAAGAACTGTGCCCACACCATTGATGGTATGAATGAAATAACTACAGTGTTACATAGCTGAAGGTGTGTAGATTTCAGTAATATATAGTTTTTGAGGGGTATTTCTAAAATAGCAGGGGGTGTTTTGTGGGAAAAACTGCAGACTGTTCAAATTCAGAGTTGGCTGAATATTTTTGCGGTTTTTGAGATTGATTTGGAGATTGATATTTGGTAACTTTTTTTTACATTCCATGAGGTTTTGGCATGATTTCTACCTTTTGAAGTAGTTTTTTGTTCATTTTTTCAGAAAAGTGCGAACTTCTAAGAAGAACTGCACCCACACCATTGATGGTATGAATGAACGAACTACATCGTTACATAGCTGAAGGTGTGTAGATCTCAAGAATATATAGGATTGTGGGGGGTATTTTTGTTGTTACGGGGGTATTTCTGAGCCATCGTGCATTGTCTCACTTCGTGGCAATTCGCTTCCATGTTGTTGTGTGTAACTATGCATATGGCATACTATTTTATTCAGGATAATTGGGAGATTGATATTTGGTAACTTTTTTTTTTACATTCCATGAGGTTTTGGCATGATTACTACCTTTTGAAGTTGTTTTTTTTTTTTTTTTTAGGAAAGTGCGAACTTCTATGGAGAACTGCGCCCACACCATTGACGGTATGAATGTACAAAGTACAGCATTCCATATCTGAAAGTGTGTAGATTCAAGGAATATATAGTTTGTGTGGTGTGTTTTGTGGGAAAAACAGACTGTTCAAATTCAGAGTTGGCTGAATATTTTTGCTGTTTTTGACCATGCGTATGGCATACAGTTTGATTCAAGACATTTGGGGGATTGACACTTGGTAACTTTTTTTTACATTCTATGAGGTTTTGGAATGATTTCTACCTTTTGAAGTAGTTTTTTGTTAATTTTTTCAGAAAAGTACAAAGTTCTACAAAGAACTGTGCCCACACCATTGATGGTATGAATGAAATAACTACAGTATTACATAGCTGAAGGTGTGTAGATTTCAGTAATATAAGTTTGTGAGGGGTTTTTCTAAAATAACATGGGGTGTTTTGTGGGAAAAATGGCAGACTGTTCAAATTCAGAGTTGGCTGAATATTTTTACTGTTTTTGAGCAATCGTGTATGGTCTCACTTCGTGGCTTTTCGCTTCCACAGACTGTTTAAATACAGATTTGGCTAATTTTTTGGGGCTGTTACTTACATTTGCCACTGGTCATGCTCTGGGTTAGTTGGTAGCCATATCTCTGGGTACACCCATGAATGTGGCATACCGTTTTATTTGGGGGGGGGGGGGGTTAGGCTTTGAGATGCGTTTGAACTTTTCTCCACAGTGTTTTTTTTAAATTTGTTTTTATTAAGTTCGAGACAAACATTGTAGCATACATTGCCAGTACATAAGCCAATTGAAATAAAAGCTTTATCCAAGACATTTCGGTGTTCTGAATATATACCGTATATACCCGAGTATAAACTGTCCCGAGAATAAACCGAGGTACCTAGTTTTAGCTAAAAAAGGAGAAAAAGATATTGACTCGAGCATGCTTTATTGCCAGGAGTTGTAGTTTTCAAACATCTTAAGTGGCAAATACTTGCAAATAGGGGTAAATCCTCCTTTATTTGTGCATACAGTATGCACAAATAAAGAAAGTTTTACTCTTATTTGTAAATATTTGCCCCTTAATGTTGCCCTGGTGTCCGTGGTATTCTCCTTACTTGTCCGGCGGCCGCTCGCTCCTCATCCTCAGTGCGCATCTGCATGATGTCACTACTCGGCGCCGCAAAGTGAGAGACACCGGGTAGTGACATCATCCGGATGCGCACTGAGAATGCAGATTGCGCGGCTGCCGGACAAGGTAGGAGAAAGGTTGACGAGTATAAACCGAGGTAAGATTTTCAGGCTTTTTTTAAAGCCTGAAAACCTCGGTTTATACTTGAGTATATACGGTATAAGAAAGAAAAAAAAGACAAAACAAAAAAAAACAAAGGGGATGGCATATACAGTAACAATATTAATGGCTATTTAAGTTGTTCTTACGGGTTATATATTCTGGGTATCTTTTATAATATACATAGTAATTATCTCGAGTTTTTTCTATATTTTAATATAACAATACCGCTCTATAGCGGAACCTTTTAACTTTAAATTAACTTAACTTTGTGCCTTGTCGTAAATAATAGACATTACCATTGAGTTTGTCGCTGAGGATTGGGTTACGGAGTGATAGAGGGTTAATTCGTATAGGGTAGAGGATTGTGGTACAAGGTGTGCTCTGTATACCACACTGTCGGTTGGAAGCTGTCATGGATACGTTGTTTGATGTGTATTGGGAGAATATTAATGAAGCTCTCCCAAAGTGCGAAAATTTTTTGACTTTGTTTTCTTTATTGGCTGTCGCTTCCACCCAGTCCATTCGGAACAGAAATATAAGCTTGGATTTAAATAGTCTCATGGATGGCTGTGTAGGTTCTGTCCAATGTTGGAGTATGGTTTTCCTTGCTGCGGCTGATATGTTTAGAAGTAGTTTTTTTGCACCTGTTGTGATACGGGATGATTGAGTTGTAGTGTATCCAAAGATCGCCCAAAGTGGTGTAAAAGGGACATAATTGACTAGGTGTTGTGTGGAAAAAGGTTGATACCCGTTTCCAGAAGTGTTGAATCACTGGGCAGGTCCACATACAGTGAAACAGATCTGGTCTGGGATTTTTGCATTTAGGGCATAGGGTCTGGGTCAGATTCCTGATACGTTCCAGTCTGTATGGTGAGATATAGCCCCTATGTAGTAACTTGAGTGTCATTTCATGGTGTCATGAGATATTTTGTATGTAGGTTAACTACCTCTTGTGAGATTTCTTCTATCATAGTGGGTATATCTTGTTTCCAACGGTTTATTTTTTGGTGGATGGTTTGTGTGGTGTTGTAGTAGTTTGTTATAATTAGACAGGGAGTTTAGACTTTGTTCCGTAGATTGTAAGAGCGTATCTAATGGGTTGCTCCAACCCGCGTCACCTAGAAAAGAGATGGATTTTGTGATATAGCTATTGGCTTGTAGAAAATGAAAGAATCCTGACCCCAGAATAGGGAATCTATTTTTTGCTTGTGTAAAAGACATGGGGCGGTGGGTGTTCGTATCTATCAGATCTCAGATAGTTTTTATCCCCTTTCTCTCCCAAGTGTGGAAAACTGAGTGGGCCCTCCCCTCCTGGAAACCTGGATGATTTATATATGGGAGCCATAATGAGTGAAGGTGGTTGAGTTTCATTACAGAGCGTGATTTGTGCCATGCCTTCCAGCCTGACATTAGCAGTGGGTTGTCCCTGCTCTCCCCCGGCAAATCTACATAGCGTGTGTGTAGCATTGAGACTAGTGATTGAGGAGCACAGAGTTGATAATCTAAATCTGTTCGCGCGTAGGTCGAGGAGGCGTGCAGCCAGTCCCTGACTATTCTAAGATGGGATGCTATATTATAGAGTTCAATATTTGGAAATCCGATTCCTCCTTTATTTTTTGGTAGTGTTAAAGTGTTATAGCAGATTCGTGAAGGTTTGTTGTGCCAGATGTATTTGCGGAATATGGTGTTTATATGTTTTGTGTCTTTGTGGGATAGGAATATAGGTAAGGTTTGTAAGAGGTAGAATAATTTAGGGAACAGAACCATTTTTATAAGATTAGCCCGTCCTGTAAAGGAGAGGAGGAATTTTTCCCACGCTATTAGGGTGTTTGTCAATCTCGAGATGATTGGGGGGATGTTTTTAGAATATAAGTCGCTTATGCGTTTAGGGAGGGATATTCCCAGGTATGTTATAGAAGTGGTGGCCCATTTGAAGGGAAAATTGTGTGACCAGTTTGGTGGGCCGCCTGAACCAAGTGAAAGTGCCTCTAATTTGTTATAGTTAATTTGTAGTCCAGACAGTTTCCCAAAATAGGTTAGGTCTTTCATTATCGCTGGTATAGAGTATAATGGTTTAGAGATAAATAGTAAGACGTCGTCTGCATATGCTGATAACTTCAACTCCACCTCTCCGATTTTGATTCCTGTAAATTGTGTGTTGTTGGATAGGGTTCTGAGTAGTGGGTCAATGCTAAGATTAAATAGTAATGGTGAGAGCGGGCAGTCTGGTCTTGTGCCTTTGTGGGTTTGGAATGGACGTGAGGTTTCGTTATTTATTAGTAAGGATGTGTTGGTGTTTCTGTGGAGAAATTTGATTAATCTGGTGAAGTTTGGGCCAAAATTGCATGTATCTAGGATTTTGTAAAGGAATTCCCAGGAGACCCTGTCGAAAGCCTTATCTGCATCTAGGCTCAGCAGGATCCCCCGGTGGTGAGTTTTATTGGTGTGGGCTGCGATGGCGGCTGTTGCTGTCATATGGATATGGTGGTATTTCTGCCTCTAGTAAATCCAAGTTGTGACTCTGTGATTAGTTCCGGCATAATACGGCTGAGCCTGTTTGCCATTATTTTAGTTAAAATTTTGTAATCTTGGTTTAATAGTGAGATTGGTCTATAGGATAGAACTAATAGTGGGTCTTAATTTGGTTTGAGAAGTAAGATAGTCTGGGGGTCATTGAAATTACCTATGTGTGTCTCATTGGTAAGTATAGCGTTATAGAGATCAGTAAGGATAGGAGGTAGGTGGGGGAGTAATAGTTTGTAGTATTCTGCTGGAAAACCGTTTGGTCCTGGGGTCTTGGAGTTGTGTAGTGATTTTATGGTATTAGATATTTCTTGTTGTGTTATTGGGTTATTGAGTAGTTCTTGTTGTTGGGATGTAAGTTGGGGAAGAGAGCAGGACTCTAAATAGGAGTTTGTATCCATGGTTGAGCAGGTATGCTTTGTATATAGGGATTCAAAGTAATGTAAGAAATGTTTCTGGATTTCAGGTTGTGAGGTGATGATTTTGTTTGTATTTGCGTCTCGTATTTGGAGGATGGAGCATTTGGAACGTTGGGGTTTAGTCAATTTGGCTAGTAGAGTGCCTGTCCGATTGCCCCATCTGTGATATTTGTTTCTTCTAGCATCCACTGACCATCATGCCTGTGCCAAGAGGTAAGTGTCCATGAGATTTTGTATAGATATATATCTTTCTCTATTTGTTTCCGAGGGATCCCCTATGTATTGGCTGCACGCCTCCTCGAGATCACGGTTCAGTTGGGTGTATTTCTCTCTATAAACTTTTATACGTCCCCTCATCACCGCCTTTGAGGTTTGCCAGAAAAGAGCCGGGTCCTCTAAATGGGCGATATTGTCGTCAGTGTAGTTTTGCCAGTGGGTGGTCAAGTATATTTTTAAATCTTCTGAATTGTAAAGGTATGCTCCATTGGTTTCTCTGGGTGGTTTGTAGATCTAGGTCAATGGAGAGTTCTATTGGTGCATGGTCCGATATTAGGATGTTGTTTATGTGTGTGTTCGATGTTTGGGGGGACAAATCGCTAGAAATCAAAATATTGTCTATGCGTGAGTGTGAGTAAAAGGTGAATTGTTTAGTCGTTAGGTGGAGCAGTCTCCAGGGGTCGCAAAGTTCTAATTGCGAAATTATTTCCAGGAGGGGAGGGGGTGTGGGTAGCAGTGACTGCCTGGGTCCCGTTCTATCTATGGAGTTGTTTAGGGTTATGTTGAAATCTCCCCCCAAGATAATTTGGTGTTTGTGGAGAATTCCAATCTTTTGACACAACTATTGTCCAGACCCAGTTTTTAGCTGAAATTCGCATTTGATTTTGTCTTTGATTTTACAGTTAAGGAAAAAAGGAAAATGTGGGAAAATAACAATTGGAGGAAGAGCTGCGTCTGGGTATCTGCATTTCGATCGAAACTTACCTCTCTTAATATCCTGCAGGTATGTAGTTTCTAAAAATCTCTCAGTTGTGGGGATATTTTAGTTAATTTGGTAGATATTCAATGTTAACCATCAGAAGTTGTTATATATTTTAATTTGGTGTAATATTCTTGAAGGTGCAGTTTTAGCTTGGGGGGGGCTGTACAGGAAAAGTGGGGTACCTCCATATATCTGGTGTCGTTTTACACGGGAGTATCAGAGCTTTTAGAAAGCGTAAGATTTTTGTGCGTAACCTTAAAGAGCATGTCCACCCGAATTTTTATTTTTTTATATGGTATTCCCCATGGGCTCCCAGCCCCAACCGCATTATTTATTTTTTTAAAAAGCCCCCCAAACTCTACTTACCTCCCCTCTTTCCTCCGCCGCGCTCCCGGCCCTCTGCTTGCTAGAAAATGCAAGCAGAGGGGCGGGACCGGCAGCCGCGTCTGTGATTGGCTGAGCGGCAGCCAATCACGGACGCGGCTGCCGGCAGCTCACTTCGCCGGAGGAAAGAGGAGAGGTAAGTAAAGTTTGGGGAGATGTCTAAATATACAAATCTAGCGGTTGGGGCTGGGAGCCCTTGGGGAATATACTATATAAATCATTTTACGCTAGGGGGAGGGAATCGAGAGAGGGAGGGGGGAGAAGAGCTGCAGTACGCATGGCCAAAATCTCCGGGAGGCCAGGAAGCAGGCAGTGTCCTATATGGACCTGCTAGCCTCCTGGTGGGCAGTTTTTGGGACTTTGGGGGGGCACTACCGGAGAACCCTATGGAGCTGGGATGTGAGGTAAGGATTAAACTACACTACATGGTGGGGCCAGTAGTTGGGGGGATTATAGTTTTGGGGGTGGACATGCCCTTTAAGATAACTCTAAATAAAAATGGGAAAAATCCATGAAAATTTGCAAATTTACATTTTTTTTTTTACATATTTTACCCATAATTCCAGTAAAATTTCCACAAAAGTTACATAATTGTTACCATGTTAAAGTACACTTTGTGCTAAAATAAACAATGTATAATATTCCTGATTTACTGGGGGGTTTCCTACTGTAAACTTTGACTGAACCAAATGTGTCTAAAATCCTGAAAATTCTTCTGGCATTTAACGCACACAAAGTGGTGAATTCTGCGGGCACCGAAAGGTTGAATAAAGGCTTCAAACCGCACTGTAAAGATAATGGGTTAGCTGTGCCAACGTGCAAATTTGAAGAAATAAAGATATTAGAAACCTTCCTGTATAAAAATCACTTGGGGTGATGGGTTTTGGCCTGTGACCGTTTGTCCAAATGGACCAATATTAGGCTCGTCTGGACCTAATATTGGTAAGATCAGGGGTATTACCTCCCAACATTCCCCGCTCTGGACTGGGTGACTATCAGAATAGCATGGGAACCTGGGTAGGTGTGTATATTTGTAATTCCTAAATTGGGTGTTTTGTGTTCCCGCACACATATAGGCCTGTACTCCCAAAAATGGCAGATTAGTACTTTTGATGTAATACACCAATTTTTCCAATGTATCCATGTAAAAAACACATTCGTACACTCAGCTGATAAACTATATAGAGAATATTGTCTTGAACAGACGTTAATTTGCATTAGGTGTTATGTCATTTGCACAGTTCGTTGTGCCCACATTGGCTGAAATTATTGCTGGGCAGAACCAACAAATGCAATATATTATAAGCTGCCTGTACGCTATTACACTAGGCTTTGTTCACACTGGTAAATGCAAACACATTGTCTTTATGTCCATTTTTCTGTGTGTTCTCCTGCGTTTTGCATTTGCAGTTCAGTCCTACGCAATGGAAATGTATGGTGTTTCCAAATAGAAATGCATGCAGCAGTGCGTTTTAAAAACACAACACACACCACATCTTAGTGCCCTAGACAGCCTCCCACCTACGTGCCCCCTCAAAAAAAACCAATCAACTAGGTCTATCACACTACAGCTAGGTTTCTTCCTTCTAACACTGCCACAGCTGATGTTTTTTATAGTGGGAACGCTTTACTAGTTGGTAAGAGGCGCACACTGTACCAGAGGCGGGCGTGTATACATACGTTTGTGCATATACAAACGATACTGGCCACATTGGGAGGACAGGATAGGTTTCAGTGGATGGGGGCCACTGTTATAAAGTCTGCAGTAGCTTTTACCTGGCATTTTAGAACTGTTCTCCAGTACTATTAGCTGAGCTCATACTCCCCCCTCCTTTCTTCATCTTCAATTCATTTGCAACACTTGTTGCTAAATCGAGTGTGTGGAGTTCAGGCTCTGTACGAAATACAATGTTACAAATTACAGCAGAACAAGGAAAGCAGTTCTGAAACTGAAAGTAAAAGCTGACGGGCAGAAGAATAGGCGCCCTGGATCAACATTTCTGCCCTAGTTCTTTGCCTAGGTGGCCTATGCCTAAAAACGGCTCTGAAGTTAAGGCTGTTTACACCGAAGAAGTGACGAGGGATATAATTTAGTCTCTCCACTGCTGAGGCAGAGTATCATCAGCTGCATCATAAGCCCCACATCTGAACTACTAAATACATTTTATAGCTAGCCCCAAGCCTGAAAATAAATTCTCACCAAGGTATCCATAGGCAGAGGTATTGACCGATAATTGTTGCAGGCCTGTAACTATATAGAAAAGCTATATCTGTGGGTTTCCCTACTGTTAGGTTCCACCTGGGTCCCCCAATCAAGTAAAAAAACAAACACACACCCCTTGCGGGTTGTAATACTATAAATAAATGAAGGTTCCAAACCAACCAACACACAAACAACCAACAATATTAATCTTTAAATAAAAACAGACACAACAATATTAATCTTTAAATAAAAACAGACACAATTACCTCATATAATATCACTTCACATCTTTGACTGGCCAGCCTTTAACCTTATTAAAACAATAAATAAAAAATGCGGACATAACACTATCCAAAAGGACAGTGGAGCTGTGGTCTACCAGGAGATGTGGCAATGGCAAGCTCATTGAATAGCTTTAAAAGTGGGTGTTAATACATATCCTGTAGTTTTGGTTGATCCAGGGAACCTTTGGAGTCGGGAAGGAATTTCTCCCCCTCTTTAGGCTAGGGGTGGGTTTTTTTTGCCTACCTCTGGATAAACTGCTAGGTAGGGGTAATGAGTAGGGTAAAGGATGGACGCATTTCTTTATTTAACTTCAATTACTATGTTACTATGTAGTCCATTTAAATATGGCCTAGTTTAACAGCACAGGGGAAAAAAAAATCTAAATTGTCTTTCAAATATCTTTCCCTCCACTGCCCTACACACCTTCTTTCCAGTGACCCACATGCTCCTGGACAGGTATACATTCATTACAAAGCCCTAACTAACACTGCCTATCTCAATCTAATCATGCTTTTTAAGAAATGCATTTTTAAGCATAAGCAGAGTACAATGTATGGGCATGACTTTGTATACACACAGTAGAGTGCCACCTGATGTACCAGGTATATTTTGGGGGTCCTCACCTTCTGACTGCTCCACACCCAGCAGTGATGAGACAATTCCATAAAAATATTGTGAAGAAGGGGATGCCACACAGTATATGTACTGCAACACAAGTGCCATTTAAAATAAATTGCAATAAACGTCTCTTCTGTTGCAGTAAATATACGATGCGGCACCCCCTTCTTCACAAAATGGGCATGATTTGTCATTCTAGGATGTGGATGGGTGGTTCAAGGAAATCGTTTCAATAGTCCCTGCCTCCATCTTGGACTCCCCTGTTCTATTGTTTGCAGGCAAGGACTTAACTAGCTAAATTGTGCCTAAATGGTGCATGGTATAATACAGGTGTATTGTTACAGCAGGGAAAATGTGACCATTAAAGCACGTCCACCCCCCACAACTATAGTTACATTCAGGACATCCCAAATTGTAAGGATCACAATACTTCCTCCCAGAAGAAAGGAATCCTTCTTGACTCCGACAGCTCACAACTTTTTCCCTGCCCTGGGTAACAACCATCAGTTAAGGCCACTAATGACCCGAGCCACCTCCTTTTTCCATTGTGCAAGCATGTAAACAGCTTGTACAGCTTTAAAGGAGACATTCTAGATGGTGGCCAGCAAGAGTCAAGAATGCTTCCTCTCGGAGGCACAGGAAACTATTGTTGTCTTTTCGTTTTGTAGGGGTCTTGAAAGTAATTATAGATTTTAGTGTGGGTTGTGGACATGCCATTTAAAAAGTGCTCCAAATTAGAAGAGGTATGAGGTGAACTAATGGAACTTGTGTATGTTGAAAAAACTGCTTGTTCATGCAAAGTTGATGTTTTTCATGGATGATTTGCAATACCAGCTGTCTATATATTGTGCCCTATGCTAATAAGCAGAGTAGAAGTTAAATCGAAACGTCACAATGTAATATTGGGATAGGGTGGGATGTAACTGCATTGGTGTGGAAGGTAAATATTACATATACCACTTACTGTTTTTGGCTAGTATGCCAGGCCAGGATGTATATAGGAATACAGGCTGCTATGCTGAAATAACTATTGTAGTCCCTGGGTAGGTTTTTGTAGAGATCTACCAGAATCTAAAAGATTTTGAGGGTGGTCATGCGTTTTAAAATTCTCTTACTCCAGCCAGCAAAGTAACAATCTACCAAACAAAAACCTTGTCAATTTTGCCTGCACTGTGAGTCACTTGAAATGTCGTATAATTTTTTCAAAACCTTGTTTGTGTGTGTCCTTCATATGGTATGAACTATCTGCCTGTACAAGCACTGATCTACGTGTACACTGTATGTGCAGACCAAAGCAAGCGTCTACATGGAAACTCATGACACACTTTCATCTAACCAAATAAGTCACACACAAAAAAAGAATTCTGACCATAATGTATAAAATGTGGAGGATTTTAGTGATGATAACACAAATATAGCACTGAGAGGGTTCAGCTAGAGAATGCTGGTAATTGTAGATTTTAAAGCACAGATATTTTTACACACAAAAATGGGGAGGATTTTTATCTTTTCAAGTGTAGGCAAGATTTTTTTTTTCTGTGTTCAGTACAATCAGCATGTTATGTTTTTTTGTTCCTTGTAAATAACAATGAATAGGAAAAACATGGTTTTGGGGGTGGATATGTTAACCCAAAAACAGTAAAAAGTTCTAAAATAAATTAAAATCAGGACAATTTATGCAAAAACGGATTAAAATACAGACCTGATTGGGATGTAAGGCAGCGAATATGGATGACATTGTTGATTTGGAATTATATCTCCGCTGACCTCAACTCCAACTGTTCCCTAACTATAAACTTCTGCTCAGGTACCGTCTCAATTTGTAGCTGTTTTATTATGCTTTTCAAAATAACTAAACAGGAAAGTGACATGTACAAACTTTTGTTCTAATCGTAGCACATTTAGAAATCATATTATACAGCTTTCAAATGGGAAGTGGTGATACAAACAAAGCAACCTCTATACATGTAAACATCAGCTTCAAACAGTTAAACATTAAACCAGGCATCCCACCTCTCCCTGAAGTTCAGGGATTCTCCTTGATTTTAATGGCAGATCCCTGACTCCCTGAAATAATATACAATCTCCCTGAAATGTGTGGTTTTCAATTAGAGTGAGGGAGAACAATGATGTCAGATTCTTTTACCGGTTAACAAGTGACAAAAACACTAAATAGTGACATGACTTGTCCTATGCATGTGTGTCTGACTATTTTCATGAGAGTGTGTCTGTTGAGATGCATGTGTTATTATGCAAGAGTGTCTGACTGCATACATGTGTGTGTCTGTATTCATGGATTATGCGTCAATATTGGGGTGGGGCTTTAGGTGGTGGGTATCCTCCCTGAAATGAGTTTTGGCAGGGTGGGATGTCTGATTAAACTTATAATGGGTCTAGTATTCAAACAATTATATTTTTTACAATACATTTCAATAAACGTTTTAATCAACAGCTGTACATTTCTTACATTCCATACATTTCCTGTGGTTTAAAGCTAGGTACACACTAACGATTGCAGCCATGGCCGTTGATGTCCAACGGCCTGATAAACGGTCATTATGCCAGTTTTATGTATTGGCGTTAATACACTAACTGTCCTGTAAAGGACGTTCCTGCGGGTAGTTGTGGGTTATGGCTGCAATTCTAAGTGTATACCTAACTTAGCAGTAAACTATAAGGGGTTATAAACTGTGTTGTATGTGGGGATCCACAACAGGGGTTCCATACCTAATTAAATTTCTCAGGGCAGCCTCTATGGTTTTAAATATGTTAAAGATAGGAGATATCTTCTACTGGCTTATACTTGACTATTAGCTTAATGCTTAATAATGGATCACACCTAAAATGTGTATAACTGAAACGGGACAACATAACTACTGAACTGGTTTACAACAGAGTCCATAACATCACCTAACATAACCCATGACAATACAGCTGGATAAAAGACTCACTGCTTAATTCTACTCCCTGAATCCTCACCCGATATTTAAATGGTATCCCATTTGAAAATACATTCTGACTACTTCCACCAGTCACATTCCAATTATGGAAACAGGCCCAGCCAGGCTTCTTTCCATCGGTGTGCTTCTGTTTGCTTCCGTGCATGGGGGGTTGTTTTCTTAACACAATATAAAACAGACTCCAAAAAGTAATTATTAAAATAATACATCCAGATCAACCAGGATTTATCCCCCAGAAGTCAATTTCAATAAAAATGAGAAAAACCCTGATCACAAATCTTATCATTAGATGCCAGAAAGATTTTTGAAAATGGGAATCACCTATGCACATATTAAAGGCTCGTCCCCTTGGAAGTGGCTCTTCCCCAACCCCTTTTCACTTCCATCCTAATTCAAGTCTCCCTTTTAGATTTACGGTTTAAATAAAATAAACAGAATATGGAGAGATGTATTGACTCCAAGGCATCTTTTATTGTTGTATCAATGTTTACTGTATCATAATAAAACAAGTTTTAAAAAAATGGGGAGCCTCCCCAAGACTGCAGGTGTTTGAGGAGACAGCCAATGCAGTAACCACATCCTTATGTGCTAAAAACAACTTTTCTCTAAGAAATGTAGCCGGGTATCTAGTTGCTACTTCATCTATACCAATACAAAAAAGCAGAAGATGGAGGAATTGGGGATTTATGTATTATGTCAGTTAAAACCTTGATAACTGCATCCCAAAAGGGAGCAAGACTACAGGAGATGGCAAAAGGTTTCAGGGTTGAACATTTTGGAAACATCCCATGTCTAAATGTTCCCTATAACTGGGTGAGAGAAAAGTATCAATTCTTCAACAGGATATTGCTGTGTAGGCAGTGTGTAAAGGGTATGTTCCATCCCCCACAGTGCAGTGTAAAAAGAGCCCTTCCTTTCTCATATGCTGCATACAGTGTGGTTGTCCTGCAGGAACTGATGAAGTCCAGGAACCTGAAGAGTAGGAAGCCTATCTGTGTGTAATCCATTCCTGCTCCTCTGAGAGGTTTGTGGCATGCGCAGTGGATATCTCCCTCCAGTTACATTTTCATAAAGCAAAAATGTACACACACACACACACACACCCCTCCCCAACAAGCCTAGACGGCAAGTTGAAAACCCCCAAATTGGCTACTAAAGTCTCTTACCTTGTTTTTTCGGCTACCCTCTACTGCTTTTCCGCACAAAAGCAGCAGAAGGTGGGTGAGTCGTGTCAAACCACAATTATAAATGTAGGAGTTGCCCAACCAAAAAATACAAACTGATGTCTGGAAAATCGAGAACCCCCCCCCCCATCTTTTAACATCCCCACACATTTAGCGGCAAGTACTGCAATATCTGGACTTAATTTTAACAAATTGTATTACGGGAGTAATATTGAGGGAATAAAACAATTGGGTTGATTTGGTAATGTGAATCCCAGCTTCATTTATATTGTAATGTATAATAATTCTAGACCAGCAGGAATAAAGCAGAAGATAAAGATAAAATAGGCAAATACCTGAGCAGAGGCCAATGGCTAGGTAGCGGGGGACAGCAGAGAAATTCTTATTCCAATTGTATGTTTGTTTCTGAAAGTTTTATTTACTTGGTGTTGATGGGAGGGGTCTGTACACTCCCAGAAATCCACTACAGTACTCTACATCAGAAGGCAGCAAGGGGATGGTGGAAGTTTGGGGTTTTGGCCGCATTGCAGGTCTAAACCCTCTTTTGGGTACGTGTATGGAACGCACTAGCAAAGTGAAAAATTAGACCCGTGCAGAACTCTAGACTGAGGTTTAAAGGTTGGGAATGTCTAATTCCAAGTCTTTTGGTAAGTATGTAATATACATGGTAAAAATGCAAATCTATAGTGTCAATTCTTAGATATTTAGTAATTTCTTAGATCTATAAATTATATTCATTACCTGTATTTTTGTGAAACAAGCCAAGCTCCATTATCCTGTCTATAGTATAATGAAATGAAGGTGATCATTGTATTTTTCAATCCCATACAGCAATCATTGTACCTGCAATAAAGAGTTTAAAAACAAAAGATTAAAAATCAACATAGGAACATACCATATGTACCAACTGCTGACTAAACTTCTAATCATAAATGTAAACAAAACACACGTTATTCTTACAAGTACTACAAATCAGCTAATAATATTTTACCATGCTTTACTGATTTTGTAAGAACAATGTTAAAGGGGAACTAAAGTCTCCAGACAACATTGTCCCAATAGACCGAGCACATTCACAAACATACAACAAGCTGTGCCTCACCTCTCCCTTTACTGTGACCATTGGGTGATTTATGAAAATGACCCCAATACTAGGGGTCAGCTCCCACAATCCACCTTAGCTGGGTAATCCCCTTACCTCTGGGCTAAGAGAGATACTATATAAACTATTGATACAAGTAGAATATTGTACAAGGAACATAATGGAAACAAAAAATAAAGGTAAGATTGGAGATTCAAACTTATGATCATCTGAACTATATGTGTCTAAACCTGGCGTCTTACAAGGTGAGCCACTGAACAAGCCAAAAACCTGTGTACAATTAGAAGCTTTATCATTTGTATGGAATATAATAGAAACAAAAAAAGGCAAGTCTGGGTATTGAACTTGGGACCTTCTGAACTGTATTTTTTTAAACCTGGTGCCTTACCCGGTGCGCCAACACTGAAGCGGAGAATCCATGTACATTTGGAAGCTTTATCTTTTGCTAGGAAAAGAATAATTTTTAAAAAAATGGAATATGGAAGTCCCTGATAAGACTTGGAAAGCTGCTAGTTACCCTCCAGTTTATTTTCCAACAACTCACACTGACTGGTATATAATCTGCAGGGTAACCAGCAGCTTTCAAAGACTTATTAGGGATTCCATATTGGTGTGTAAACATCTGTATAGAAAACACACTGTGCATTAAGACAGTGAATACTGGGGTCAGGGGGTGTGGTTTTTTGATGACTTCATGGGCTGTGGGTTGTACTGGCAACAACATGGAAGCCTTCTTATTTACAGAATCTATTTCTCACATGTACTAAATGCAACTTACCAGAGAAGAATCTTACAAAGTATAGGTGTTCTGGGGAGAAAAACTTTCACATTAGGTTTTAAAAAAATTAAGTTTAGCTCTCCTTTAACTACATAAAACTACTGTACTGCTGAAAACACAGCAATATAAATGGGTTATACCAGCCATCCACTATAATGGCATTAGCAGGGTTATTCAATAAAACTTCTTCTCGTTTAAAATGGTGCTAATTTTGCCCCAACAAATCAGATGTAAGCTTAAAATTCTAAATAAGATCTGATTGGTTGGGCCAAAATTAGCACCATTTTAAATTATAAGAACTTTTATTAAGTCTCGCTGAAGGTTTGGCATTCAGCTGTCTAATCAAATGACTTTAAAGTGTAGTTCTGGTCAGATTTTCCCACCAACTTCCTAATGTATGGGCAACTTAAAGGGGAAGTTCAGTGCAAATACATGTACTTTTAGAAGGGAAAAAAAAAAAAAAAAAAAGAATAGTATTTTTCCACCCATATGACCTTAACATGCCCATTCAGCATGGTGTCTGTATAAATAAATGCTTCCGAAATACTGACTTCCTATTTGCAGGACCCCTAATAAAAACTGTTATGGGGTCTTGCTCTTGACCCAGCGCCTGGGTTGATTCAGTTGCTCAGTAGAGATCTAAGCATGTTTGACCCATCCAACAGCCAATTAGTAGAAAGTACTGTTAGGAACATTCCAAGTGTAGTGTAGTGTGCGTTCTAGGAATAAGAATCATTGCATAACCTGAAATGTCAGATCACCAATGGCAACAGCAGGGAATAGGAACGGGGTTTTAATTCAACAGATTTTTCAAATAGGAAGAGAATATGTAGAATAACTAGGTATGTTGAACATAAACTAAGAATTTTAAAAAAAAATTTCCCTTGAACTTTCCTTTTCTAAACTGACTTTTTATTAGACATTCCTCAAACATACTAAAATGAATAAAGCATCTATTAGGTACTTCAGCTAGTTTACAAAAAAACAAAAATAAAAAAAATTGGTGAAGCCTCACTTGAATAACAGATAGGAATGCCACACATATAGTGGTACCTGTCCAATGTAATTGCAATGGCAATAGGAAACCTGGTTAAATAATCCCACTCCCATAGACTTGCATGGGGCATGCTCATATTTGATGGGGCAAGAGAAGTAGAGACAGTTCGCCCCTAGAAACAAAACTGGCTGCAAGTACCACTTGAATGCTTGGATGTAGCTGTCACACCCATCCTGACATTTCAGAGATTACTCAACCAATTTATGTTCGACTTATCTTCAAGCAAGTTACTTTGTCACATTTAGGGATAGGCCAAACTATGCACTGCATGAACATCATGATTATATCTCAAACCCCTACTATCTGTGTTGTGTTTTTGTCAACACATGTGGTTACAATTTGAAGGAGCATTATAGTATAGTATAGTATAGTATAGTATTTGAGGTTGAATAAAAGACAAAAGTCCATCCAGTCCAACCCATCTAGCAATATCCTCATTTCCTGCCTAACTGTTGATCCAGAGGAAGGCAAAAAAAACCCCACCAAATTTATGAAGGGGAAAAAAATTCCTTTCTGAGTCCAAGTGGCAATCGGAAATTTCCCTGGATCAACTCTACTTTATGAATCAATACCAGTAACTTGCAACATTTCTTGTTTGCAGAAACTCATCAAGCTTTTTTTTTTTTTTAAACTGACCAATGAACCTGCCATAACAACATCCACTGGAAGACAGTTACATTGTGTTACCATTCTCACAGTGAAAACCCCTTTCCGAACTTGAAGCCTAAACCTTTTTTCTTCAAGTCTTAAATGTCCACCCCCAAACTAATATCCCCCCCCCCCACTACTGGCCCATTGTGTAGTGTAGTTAAATCCTTACCTCACATCCCAACTCCATATGGTTCTCCTGTAGTCCCCCCCCAAAGTCCCAAAAACTGCCCACCAGGAGGATAGCAGAGTCCATATAGGACTCCTATCTGGCCTCCGGGAGAAGTTTGGCATGCGTACTCCAGCCCTTCTCCCCTCCCTCTCCCTCCCTCCCAATTAGGATTCCCTCCCCCTAGTGTAAAACCCTTTTTACCAAACATTCCCCCTGTCCCCCCAGCCTCAACCGCTATATATGTTATTTTAGAAAGTGCCCCAAACTTTACTTACCATCCCTCTTTCCTCCGCCGCACTGAACTCCCGGCAGCCGCGTCCGTGTGGCTGCCGCTCAGCCAATCACAGACGCGACTGCCGGTCCAGCCCCTCTGCTTGCATTTTCTCGCAAGCAGAGGGCCTGGCAGCGCGGCGGAGGA
Source organism: Hymenochirus boettgeri (assembly GCA_019447015.1). NCBI lineage: Eukaryota > Metazoa > Chordata > Amphibia > Anura > Pipidae > Hymenochirus > Hymenochirus boettgeri. The sequence continues at coordinate 317,411,835 of CM033469.1, forward strand.
AAGAGGGAAGGTAAGTAAAGTTTGGGGCATTTTCTGATGATACTAATAGAGCGGTTGGGGCTGGGGGTACAGGGGGAATGTTAGGTAAAAAGTTTTTTAGAAGGGTGGGCATACCCTTTAAGGGATGTCCACATGTCCTCTGACATGTTATATTGGTAAACAATGCCCCAGATCGTTTATTGTATGGCCGTTAATGTATTTATACACAGTTATCATATCCCCACGCAAGCGCCTTTTCTCCAGCGTACATAATTGTAACTTTTCCAGTCTCTCTTCACATTCAAGCTCCCCCAATCCCCTTATTAATTTAGTTGCCCTTCTCTGAACCCTTTCCAATTCAAAGATGCCCTTTTTGTACACAGGATTCCAAAATTGCACTGCATTTCCAAATGAGGCCTTACCAATGCTTTGTAAAGAGGGAAAATAAAATTTTCCTCCCTCGAACCCATACTTCTCTTTATACAAGACAATATCATGCTGGCTGTAGCTGTTGCCGCCTGGCACTGCTTGCTTTCTTTAAGTTTGTTATCCACCAAAACTCCAAGATCCCTTTCCAACAGGGAGCCATTTATAGTATAAGCAGCACAAGGATTTTTAAGTCCAAACTGCATCACCTTACATTTATCAACATTGAATCTCATCTGCCACTTAGCAGATCCTAGATCCCCCTGCAACGATTGCACATCCTCTGAAGTTTTTAATGGTCCACAAAGTTTTGTGTCATCAGCAAACACAGAAACCTTGCTGACAATACCCACTTCCAAATCATTAATAAATAGACTAAACAGAAGCGGCCCCAACACAGAACCCTGTGGCACCCCACTTAGCACTTTAATCCATAATGATGAAGCCCCATTAACAACTACTCTGCATCCTATTCATTAACCAATTTTCTATCTATGTACAAATGTGACTCCCCAGACCAACAGACTTCTAGTAAACTACATCTACTGCTATGCCAGAGTCTAAATTTCTACATACTTCCTCATAAAAGCCAAGCAAGTTAGTTTGACAAGATCTATTCCTCCTAAATCCATGCTGGTTACTACTTATGTTTCAAGGACTGACATTATACTCTAGAACATGTTCCTTATTAAACTTTCTAGGATCTTCCCCACCACTGAAGTTAAACTTACAGGCCTGTAATTAACTGGCTGTGAACGACTACCCTTTTTGAATATTGGAATAACATCAGCCTTTTTCCAATCCAGAGGCACACCTCCAGACATGAGGGCATCTGCAAAAATAAGAAACAATGTCCTAGATAAAACTGAACTTAGCTCCCAAAGTACCCGAGGATGAATTTTATCCCTTCCAGGAGATTTATTAATATTAACCTTATTTAGATCTTTCTGTTCCATATCCTCGGTTAACAAAGTGCACTTAAATCTTTTATATATAGTGTATACAGAGGGGAAAAAAATATTCAAGTGATTTGCTTTTTTTTTTTTGTTCAATACATTTTTTTATTTGCAAAAGTATTACAGTGATTTGTCGTACTTTCATTCTCATATTATAATCTTGATATACATTTGCAATATGTATTTTTCTTTTATATTAACTAATATCTAGCCGCTTTTTCTTTAAATTATTTTAACATTCAAAAAATAGAAATTAACAGGTGAACTAAGTCTCGTTTCATAGGTGGAGTACAATCAGTAATAAGATTTTTTTCTTAATAGTATCTCTCATAATACATATATATTTATTCCCTTGCGGTTGTCGGATTCATTATCTTAGTACAGTATATTTATATCCTTACCTCCGGCCTGTCTCCCACCTCCGGGCACCCCACGTTCCTCCGCCCTCCAATTAATTATGTGCTCCTCGTCATATTCATTTTGAGTTCCCAACTGGACCATGTTTTGTTCCAGTTTTTGAGGTTATTTCTCAGTGTGGCTGCCAAATTTTCATTGGAATGGATCCACCAGATCTTTTGGATTAATTTTTCTTTGGTTGGAGGCAGGGATTTCCATGTGTTCGCTAATAAACATCTCGCTGCTGCACAGATGTTCATTATAAGCCTGGCTGTGTGATTGTTGACTCCCATCAGTGTCATATTAAATAAAGCTGTATATGGTGAAAGTGTGAATGGGTGGGCTAACACCTCTGCAATAAGGTTCTCACATAGCGACTAGAACTTTTAACTTCTTTACATGTCCACCAGCAGTGAAGTTGGTCTGCTGTTGCTCCACAATTTCTAAAACACCTTGGCGATAATTTGGGGTTGATTTTATGAAGGAGAGATGGTGTTGTGTACCAGTCATATAGAATCTTAAAGGGATTTTCTTTGATTATTATGTTTGAAGAGCATTTGTGTGAGTTAACATATATAGTTTGCCACTGCTCTTCGTCCATTTCAACTTGGAGTCTCTTATCCCATTTATTAGTTTGTGTGTTTGACTGTTAAATTTTCCTGCCATATTATTGCATATATATTAGAGATGAGTTTCTGTAGCGAATTGGAGTTTACTAAAATATTTTCAAACTTAGTCAGATTTTTGTTTTGATTTGAGCGTATTATTGTTTCAGCGTATTTGTATAGTCGTGTATATATAAAACAGTAGTTATCTGGTATATTCCATTTTAGTTTTGCTTCTTTCCAGTTTATTAAAGAGCCGTTTGGGTTACATAGATCTTGAACTCTATTTATACCAATAGACATCCAGTACTGGGTTGGTATATTAGAGAATTGGGTTGAGAATTGGAGGTTGGGGAAAAGTGGGGTTGACATAGCGTGTGGTTGTAGTAAATTATAGCGACGGTTACAGTTGTCCCAGATTTTCAGTGAATCTTGCGAGTATTTGGGGGGTAGGGTGTGTCATAATTTCCCTGTACTTCTTTTCGGTCCACAGGATCGTGGAGATATGAAGGGTGTGGAGAGATGAAGGAGGGACATTAGAATTTGTTCGATATCTACCCATCCTGTTGTGCCCTGTCCTGTCACCCACTGCGTCAGTTGGGCTAATCTAGCTGCCTTGTAATACTTAAAGAGATTTGGTAGGCCAAAGCCTCCCTTGTCTTTGGGTCGGGCCATGTATTCAAAGCGTATTCGGTGTCTTTTATTTAGCCAGATGAACTGTCTTATTTTAGCTTGTAGAGGGTTTAGATCTCGTTTTTTTACATTTATTGGTAAAGTTCGAAATAGGTATAGAAGTTTTGGTAGCAGTGTCATTTTTACTGCATTTATTCTTTCAATAAGTGATAGATTATAAGGTGTCCATTGTGATAGTAGCTTATTCAGGTGTGTGAACATAGGTGTGTAATTAGCTTTAAAAAGTTGCTTGGTGTCATGGCATAGTTGAACTCCCAAATATTTGAATGTTGTGTTGGACCATCTAAATTGGAAATCTCCTTGTAGTCTTACTTTAATATCATCTGGGATATTTATTGAGTAGGCTGTAGATTTAGAATGGTTAACCTTGAACCCTGATATCTTACCAAATTGTGTGATTATTGAGTAGAGTTCTGGTAGTGATTTTTCTGGTTCCGTCATATAAAGTAAGGTCATATATATCATATATACACAATTTTTGCTTGTGTATCCCCTATGTGTATACCTTTTATTTGTGATGCTTTCCTAATTTTTGCTGCTAATGGTTCCATGCACATTGCGAACAGTAGGGGGGAAAGCGGGCATCCCTGCCTCGTGCCATTTTTAATTTGTATAGATTTCGATGGATATCCCATATTCCTCACTGTAGCGGTTGGGTCACTGTAAAGGCTCGACAGCATAGAGAGAGATAGATGGGAGGGAATTTAAATTTTTCTAAGATTTTGTACATATAATGCCAGTCTACCCTGTCAAAAGCCTTCTCGATATTCAACGATAGTGCTATCATCGGGGATTTTGTTTTGTTCTGTGTATTGTAGTATGGAGATTGTTTTCCTTATGTTGTCTGCTGTGTGGTGTCCTGTGATGAATCCAGTTTGGTCGTAGTGAATAATTGTAGGTAGTATATTTTGGAGACGGAACGCTAAGGTTTTGGCTATGATTTTAAGGTCTGTGTTGATTAAAGAGATTGGCCTGTAGTTGGCTGGCTGTGTATAGTCTTTGTCCGGTTTGGGGATCACCACGATGTTTGCCTCCAGCATTTCTGGGGGTAGATGGTCTTTTTTTTGCGCAAGGTCGTTGATTAAATTGCTGATATGAGGGGTGAGGTGTTTGTTAAATGTTTTGTAGTATAAATTTGTACAGCCATCTGGGCCTGGGGCTTTGCGGGCTTGAAAACTTACAATTACTTGTTTAATTTCATGGTTTGTGATTGGAGCTTGTAGGGTGTGCTGTTGTTCTGTGGAGAATTCTGGTAAGTGTAAATCTTGTAGAAAGTTGGTTATATGTGCGTCAATTGTTGTATTTCTATCTACAGTTTGGCCATTATAGAGCTTTTGGTAATAATCCGTGAATCTGCTGGCTATATATTGTTGGTCGTAATGTAGCCATCCTGAAGAGTCTCTCAGTGGGAGATATCTGTTTTGTGTTAGTTTGTTGTTTAGTTTGTGAGCTAAGAATGTGTCTAGTTTGTTTGCTTTTGTATAGAAGTATTGGTTGTTTAATCTGAGGGTCATCTCTGCTTTCGTGTTTAGCAGTGAGGCTAATTCTTGTTTGAGTGTTTCTAATCGTGTGAGGTGTTCTTCAGAGTTTGAGGTACTAGCTTTGTTTTGTTGTTTTTTTATGTCTTTTACAAGTGTGTTTATTTTTTTATTTCTTGCTGTCTTTTCTCTAGCTGCTATTTGGATTAGTTTCCCTCTTAATTACCGCCTTGTGGGCTGTCCATAATGTTGATTAGGTTATTTTGGGGGTTGAGTTTTCTGTGAAATAGTTCTCTATTGTTTGTTGGACTTCTTTTAATATGTTTTCCTTTGCTAAAATTGCTTTGTCAAGTCTCCATTGAGGGGTAGGTCTTGCTTTTAGTATATCCATAAATTGCAAGGAAATGTATGCATGATCTGACCACGATATTTCTGATATATAGGGTTTTTTTAGTTGGGGAAGTAAAAGAGGGGAGATAAAGGAGTAGTCTATTCTGGAGAAGGATTTATGTACTGGAGAGGAAAATGTGTATTTCCTGTTTGTTGGAAAGGTTATTCTCCATGCGTCAAGTAAGTTACAGGTTTTGAGTAGGGTGTTTAATTGTTTACATGAGGTGGTGGTGGATTTTTGGTTTGGTGTTTTTGATTTATCCAGATTGGAGTTTAGTGTGGCGTTGAAGTCCCCCATCATGATGATAGGACCCAGAGCAGTGGCAATAATTCTGTTCAGCAGTTCTTGATAGAATATTTTTTGTTATCATTCGGTGCATATACTGCAATTATTGTTAGTTTAAAGTTATGGATGAACCCATTCAAGATTATATAGTGTCCTTTTGGATCACTATAATATGATTCTTCCACCCAGGGTAGGTTCTTGTGGAGCAACACCGCCACTCCCCCTTTCCCTGAAGCTGAGGATGAATAGTAGTGGGTTTTATAGATATTATTCCAATACTTGATTTCTCTGCCTTTTTTAAAGTGCGTTTCTTGAAACATTAATATGTCTGGATTGATTTTTTTGTGGTATTGTAAAGCTATTTTCCGTTTCTGAGGCATGTTAAGGCCTTTAGCATTCTGTGAGACCATATGCAGAGGCGTTTGTGTTTGAGGGTGCATTTCTGTAGGTGTCTGAGTTTTTGTTAGCATGTGTTTTGTACCTGGATTACTTCTTGTAGGAAGGCGTTATGAGGACGGTGCTGTTGTTGCTAAAGGGGCCCAGAGCTAGGCGACGGCTGCGCTCCTCCCAGAGCACGAGACAAAACAATAAAAGAAAACAAAACGGGAGAAAGAAGAAAAAAAGAAACAAAAGGAATTAGTTTAAGAAAACTTATATACAATAAGAGACAATCCTATAAGGGTCTCCTGGGTGAGGATACAGCTCCTCACGTTAAATATAAATTTAGTCAGGATGTTTTCCTGCTGTACTGGGGGGGGGGGGGGGGTCTATCTACGTTCTTATCTGGAGGTGTAAATAGAAAGTATTTGTTTATGTACTCCCGGTAGGTCCCATCTGGATTATAGATTATTGTTAAGTTTTCTATGCGCTTTCCATTCAATTTTGGCCCTCTGGGGGATTTTACCCTGTAGCTCGTTGGAATCCTACGTTGTTGTGTGTTACTATTAGTTGTTCTCTTAGCGCCTATTTTGCTTTTAAGTGCTTGCCTGCTTGGGTGGTTATCAGAGTTGTTGCGTTCCCGCTCTTTGCATTGGTAATACCAAGATTGGGAGATATCATCATTTAACTTCCCACTGGGGTTTGCACTTAGTATTCTGGCGTCGATCTATTTATACATATAGGGTGGGTGTGAGAGGGGTATCATTGATGGTTGCTCCGTATATAGGTCATGCATATCTATATAACTCCACCTTTGTGTTATGCTCCTCTGAGTATCAAATATTTTTTTTTTCTCTCTTTTTTTCTCTCTTTGGGTAGGAATTATTATAAGGTTTTTCTAGCTCCGACCCTTGTATATATATCAGTTTGTATGTTCCCTTGACCTGTTACGTCTACCTGTGGTTTAAGATTGGGGCATTACACTAAGGGTGGGGCGAACCGTAGGGATTTTCCCATATTTGTCTATATTTTAACGTTCTGTATTGTCTTTTCCTGTTCTGTTTCAAGGCTAGGGAGGGTATTATTGGTTTAGGGTGGTGGGGGCAACAATAGATCAAGAGTGACCTTTCTAGATATCTGTGACCCAAATATTTCTAGCAGTTCTGGGATTCGATATCTCTCTTTTAACCAAATATACATACATGTAAATATTTTAAACAGATTAATCTCTATCGAACCATGGAACTTGCTTAGTATCTGAACATTTGTAGATAGAAATATAAAACTTAATCTGATTATCTATAAAACTCTTATATACATAATTTTAGTGTTAATAAAGATAGAAGTAACAGTACTGCTTTCTATACAACTTGTTGTTTCTTTGGACCACTTATCGTTAGCTTTATGAAGTTTAGTTCCATTCTTTAAAGTGCATACTCTCATTTGATATATCCACTTGGTTGGTTGGGGGATAATATATGGCATTTGAACATTCAGTTTTGTCATGTGTTATATAGGGCATGTTTTTTTGTTTTTTGACTTAGGAAACAAGAAGGCAGTACATTACCCGCACCGGATCATCTGCTATTCGTAGGTTGCTAGATCTGTGGGAATTGGGCCGCTGTGGATTCGGACTCCAATATATATATATATGGGGAGAATGGGGTAGAAATGTGGGGGTAGAGGGGTCGTATCAGCTTCAAGGTTCTCTTGTGTCCAGGTTCTTTGGTCAATCTTAACCTTTGTCGGGTCTCTTGGTGGCTGGTTCTTCTCAGTTATCCATTGGGGTAGAAAATGTAGGGGGTAGAGGGGTCGTAACAGTTTCCTAAAGTTCTCTCGTGTCCGGGTTCATTGGTTAACTTTGATCTTTTTTGGGTCTCTTGGTGGCTGGTTCTTCTTAGTTATCTACTAGTGCACTTTAGGTGGTAGATTACATATAGTGGTCTTTTCTTGTGGTTCCAATTTTGGTGTGGTCTCTGTCGGTCTGTAGACTTCTTGCAAGAGGTCTCTTTTTAGTACTTAGTTCCTTCCTTGATTCCCTTGGAAATCTTGGGGTTTTACCAGGGAATGTCTTCAGTTTACCTTTTTTTGCGCTGGGTTGGAAGATATTGCAAGTGACTCCAAGCCGTCGTAATAGGTCTTCGCTCTCATCCGGGTGAGATATCGATATTTGGCGGCCATTTTTTAGGGCTGAAATTTTAAAGGGGAAACCCCATCTATATCTGATGTTGTGCTTTAACAGAACATCTATTAAAGGTTTGAATTCTCTGCAACGGGCCAAGGTTGTCGGGGACAGATCTTGGTATGCTGAGATTTGGGAGTTCTCAAAGACCATTTTGTCTAAGTTTCTGACCGCTTGCATTATTTTTTCTTTAGTCTGGAAATAGTGCGGTTTACATATAATGTCTCTAGGGGGGTCTCCCTCCGCAGGTTTAGGCCTCAGGGCTCTAAGTGCTCTGTCTAGGGCGAAAGTTTGAGGGGAGGCATTGGGCAGAAGGTGTGTGAAGAGCCGCAACAGGTACTCCTCTATCTCTGTTACCTTTTCTGGAACTCCTCTGAGCCTTATGTTCCCGCGTCTAGCTCTGTTTTCTGCCTCCTCCTGATGGTCTTGGAGGAGAAATATATCCTGTCTGATCTCACGGAGTTCTTGCTCTATTTGCTGAGCATGCTGGAAGCGTTGTTCTTCAGTGTGTTCCAATGAGGTAACTCGTTCGCCGAGATTAGCGATCTCTATTTTGAGCTCAGTGATTATCTGCTGTTGCGAGGCTTTGATTGATTTTTGTAGGTTTATATAGAGATCCTCCAGATCCTGTTTTGTGCATGGAGTTCCCCTCTGCGGCTCCTTAGGGTCCGTTTCGGCGCCATCTTGGAGGCCACGTGGTGGGTCTGTTTTAGTGAAGAAGTCTGTCATTTCGCCTTTAGAGGGGCCCCACTTTGTTTTTTGGTCTCATAGTGGGTTGTGAGAGGGCTTTGCTTGCCTTTTCAGGTAGTTCTTGTGTAATTATAAGTCCTTTTATTGCTTTAGATGGGGAATCCACTCGGGAGCAGCTCCTCTGTGTGACTGTTCACATCTCCGGTCAGACTCCGCCCCCCAAGTGATTTGCTCCGTGACTAATTTATCCCCATTAATTAATGGTGACATATTCTTAGTCCTCATCTTCTTACTATTAATATACTTTAAAAAAAATTTAGGCTTAATGATGCTTTGTTCAGCTATCCTATGAGAGAGAGCATGTGTCCTGCAGTGCTATCTTTTCAAAATGTTTGTGCAAGATGTGTTTATTGATCGGTGTTTGTAAATTTTAATTTTATAAGAGAAAATGCAGTTTCTCCTATATTTCCTGTGGCTAATGCATGTGTCCAGAACAACTAGTATAATAACATGCAATAAAAGCCTACGGTTGAGGCCTCACAGAAACACGCTCCCGCATTGCAGTGCACACGCAATTGTGATCTCCTGATCTTTCATACTCGGAGCGCATATAATTGCGAACAGATTAATGGATCGCATGCGCAGTGCACAGTCGCACACTTGTGTGGCCTAGCTCTAATGGTATAGAGCAGTGATGGCGAACCATTTAGAGACAGAGCGGCCAATCTGCAACCCAAAAACCACTTATATATTGCATAGTGCCAACATGAATACTGAGGTATTATTTTACAAAAAAAAACAAATAGACAGACCGATACAGAAGATACAATCGATTATAGATTAACATTGTTATTTGCACAATACATTGATACACTGATTTAGTGTGCTCCTTTTACTTTGATTTGAGGTTGGATTGCGCTGTTTGGAGGATTGCACCTACTAAATATTGGCAATTGCCTTGGTATGCTAGAGTGAATCTATACTTGTTTTGACCTCTCTTGTTACCAGAATAGCCAGGTCTCTCTGCTTTGGTGAACTCTGCTGTGCATAAGTGCCCACAGAAAGGTCTCTGAGTGCCAACCCTGGCATGCACACCATAGGTTCGCCACTGGTTTAGAGACAATTATCCAACTTGCAGATATAGCTTACTTAGAGGTATGTCAATGTCAGGGCACTGAATATATAGCAATGGTCTTCGTAAAGGAGGTGCTACTGATTTCTTTTAAGAAGGAAAAGAAAGGACTGAACTGTAACACTATATAATCAATTATCATTTTGAAAGGGTATCTCCACCCTAAAAGAAAATTTTCAGTAGTGTAGGAGATTCCCCCCCCCCCCTCCCCTGCACATGCCACAGTCCTCCAGGAGAACAGGGAAGGGGCAGATATCTTATTACACGCATAATAAGAGGCTCCTATTTTTCAGTTTCCTGGACTTTCAGAAGGCACTGCAGGACAACCATAAGGAGCAAAGTAGAAAGGCAAGGATTTTTTCACAGTACTCAGTGGGAAAAATTTTAGTTTTGGGGGTGAACATGGCCTTTAAAATATATTTAGCCTATTTACTTGCCTCATCCCATTTAAGTATAGCACATAAAAATGCTTATCACTTTAACTTCATATTTAGTCAATATCTAGTCAGTATCTAATATTCTAGTAACAAGGTAACAAACAGTCAATATGCTAAATTTTATAAATTACAGTCAAAGTCCTTTCTAGAACATCTAATTGGGTCCCCACTAACTTCAGAATCTGTTAGGGAGGAAGGCTAATTACGTAAAAGATGGCAAGGATCGCTGGGATACATTTTGCTCTGTCCCTGTGTCTCTCTAGAGTTTTCTTTTTTGCCTTGCTTTTATTTAGACCCTGAATGCCAAGACATACATGGCGCTGATATCTAACAACATGGGAGGTCACTTGCAGACTCGTGATCTCACAATATTTCCACCATATGTATTCAGGGCTATTAAAAATGAACATCTCTACACACACACACGCCATCTTTTAAATTTTACTGAAAATGTCGCCTTTCTCTATAAGTACACACCCGTAAATGTCATTCTGGGTGAAAATTTGCCTTAAATACCAATCATAAAAAACATTGATATATTAAAATGCTTTAAGAAATACATGTGCTAAATATACATAAAGTGCAACTTAATATCTAGTCTGTAGAATATCCTTAGCGCTTATGGTATGGTGAAGGGATGTGGGTGGTTGTCGGTCTGCTGCCAAGCTACTCAATTCCACTCTATCTCAAAATGTTTTAGTTAGTTCAATTCCGGTAGCTGCGCTGTCCTCCTCTCACTCCAAGGCATATATAAGACCAAAATATATATTATCAATACCTTATCAGATCAATGTCCAAACACATACAAACCACATACTAAATGTATAAAAGAAAAAGACTTACGTGTTCCAGATGTATATTAAAACACAGCTTTATTTTCCATTTTTAAAAAAAATAAAAATAAAAAGTAAAAATCAGATAAGATAAAACCGTGATGAGCACACAGCAAGTGCTATATAAATATAGGGAAATCCTAATATTTATCCTTCTCCTATTGTGCTGCAATTAAGTAGCCTTCTAGGGTAAAGAGGTCTATATCCAGGATCTTGTCCTATTAGTAATTAGAGTTCCCAACGCGTTTCGCTATAATCTATAGCTTTCTCAAGGGTATAATATCGTTCTCCTATTTCTCGTTTAAATAGTGACTATTTCGCGGGGTTTTCCTGACTTCCGGGTTCCCTCATGCGTCACATGGGTCAACCGCGCATGCGCGAAAAACGCGCATGCGTGGTAATTACTTTTTACAATCCGCTTCCGTATTTACGTGATGACGTTTCGCTATTCTGGTTTCTTTGTACTGTCCTAGGGGACACGTATGCGCCGTGAGTAACTACCTGGCACGGCTTGCCAGTACCTCCGGATTAAAAACTAAAAAGTGGCTCTTTTTTCATCCGGATTTGTCTCTCATGAAGGCAAGGGGCTCTCTAGACAATCATGCAGATATAAAAAATATGAATACAGAAAATACATAAAAATACATAAAAAACGCAAGTATATATGGATGTGATTAATCTTCAAAATCATTATGACTCTAGAAACAGTTTGAGAGGTACACATATTATGACTCTAAAAACAGTTTGAGAGGTACACATATTAGGGGATTGGGGGTGGGGGGCAGGAAAAGGGAGCAACAAGAGGGCTTATCTATCGAGTTTTATAGGAAGCTCCAAAGATCAATATCTTTATTTAATCCTTCAGGGATCATTGTCTGCAATTTGTATATCCATTTGGTTTCTAGTCTCGATAAACCTGCTTGTAGGTTCCCACTTCTGTCTGGTGGTTTGTATACGTCTATTCCAAAGGCTTTTAGTTCTTGTGTTTTAAAATGTATACATTTATTGAAATGATTATAGAGATTCAGATCTCTCTTCTTTTCAATGTTATATATGTGTTCCCTTATACGAGTTTTTAATTTGCGTCCCGTTCTCCCCACATATTGTTTTCCACATGGGCATATCATTAAATAAATAACGTTAATAGTATTACACGTGATTAAGTGTTTAATTCCAAATTCTTCTAAAGTAGTGTTACTTTTGAATTGTGTCAGTTTTTGTTTTATAGTTATTCTGCATGCGACACAAGTTCCACATCCAAAAAAACCTTTCATATCTGTAATCCCATTTGTATTTTTCCTTTCACTTTTTAGATGGCTCGGAGCTAATATTTCTTTTATGTTTTTGCTTTTGCGAAAAATGATATCTGGTATAGGGGCAAGGATCGGATTTAAGTATTCATCATTTAGTAGGAGATGCCAGTGTTTCTTGATTATCTTTCTAATTTCCTTATTATTTCGGTTAAAGTTAGTGATGAATGGTATTCTGTGTTCGTTCGTCTTTGTTTTGGACTTAAGTTCAAGTAGATTTTCCCTATTGATTTCTTTTATGTTTGATTGTATATTTTTTAGCTTTTCTTTGTTATATCCTTTTGTTTCAAATTTCTTTATTAGATTTTCTGATTGTTTTTCATAAGTATTTATGTCCGTACAGTTGCGTCTGATTCTTTGGAATTGGTTAGGTGGAATGTTTTCCAACCAGTGTTTTTGATGGCAGCTATTGTGAAGAATGAATGTATTGCATTTATCGTCTTTTGAGTAGGTCTCTGTTTTAATTTTATTCTCCTCTACAAAAATACGTAGGTCTAGGAATATTACTTCACTCCTACTGAATGTATGAGTGAATTTGAGGTTTCTATCATTGTCATTTATCCGTTGGAGAAATTCGTTGAGTTTTGCCTCAGTTCCTTTCCATATTATTAGAATGTCATCGATAAATCTTTTCCATAGGGATATGTTATGATGATATTCTCCGCTGTAGATGCATTCTGTTTCCCATTCTGCCATAAATAGATTGGCGTAGCTGGGTGCAAATTTGGTCCCCATTGCAGTTCCCTGTATTTGCAGAAAATAATCTCCTTTGAATAGAAAGTAGTTATGTTTCAAAGTAAATTCTATGCTTTTCTCTATAAACTCAATTTGTGTTTCTTTTAGATTTTTTTCTTTGCATAAGGTGTTTAACGTTGCTGCTATTCCTTTTTGATGTTGAATACATGTATAGAGAGAAGTGACATCTATAGTGCATAGAATATAGTCGTTATGCCATTCAGTTTTGGAGAGAATATTCAGAATATCCATCGTGTCTCTTGTATAAGATTTGGATTTCACTACATATGGCTGTAAGAATTTATCTACATATTGTGATAAATTACAGGTTAGGGACTCTATTCCAGATACTATTGGTCTACCTGGGGGTTTCTCCCTATTTTTGTGAATTTTCGGTAGGAAGTAGAAAGTTGCAACTGTGGGGAATTTATTTGTCAAAAATGTTAGTTCTTGTTTGTTCAAAATCCCCTTCTGACTCCCTTCATTCAATAATTTATTTAATTCTGTCACAAAAAGATTTGTGGGGTCTTTCTTTAGGAGTTTGTATGTTTCTTTATCTCCCAGTAACCTATATGCTTCCTTTTCATAGTCCAATCTATTTAAGATGACTGTGGCCCCCCCTTTATCCGCTGATTTTATGACTATGTCTCTATCCTCCCTTAATTCTTTTAACGCTTGGTGTTCTTTGTAACTGAGGTTGCCTTTATTGGGTTTTTTGAACTTATGTTTTCTGAATTCCGTGTTGACTATTCTTTCAAAAGCTGTTATATGGGTTCCTTTTGCATGTATAGGGTAAAACTTAAAAGTAATTACCACGCATGCGCGTTTTTCGCGCATGCGCGGATGACACATATGACACATGAGGGAACCCGGAAGTCAGGAAAACCCCGCGAAATAGTCACTATTTAAACGAGAAATAGGAGAACGATATTATACCCTTGAGAAAGCTATAGATTATAGCGAAACGCGTTGGGAACTCTAATTACTAATAGGACAAGATCCTGGATATAGACCTCTTTACCCTAGAAGGCTACTTAATTGCAGCACAATAGGAGAAGGATAAATATTAGGATTTCCCTATATTTATATAGCACTTGCTGTGTGCTCATCACGGTTTTATCTTATCTGATTTTTACTTTTTATTTTTATTTAAAAAAATGGAAAATAAAGCTGTGTTTTAATATACATCTGGAACACTGAGAGGAGGACAGCGCAGCTACCGGAATTGAACTAACTAAAACAAAATGTCTATTATACCTAGACGCGAGTATCGAATCCACAAATAAAATGTCTATTAAACCTAGACGCGAGTATCGAATCCACAAGTAAAATGTCTATTATACCTAGACGCGAGTATCAAATCCACAAGTAAAATGTCTATTATACCTAGACGCGAGTATCTATTCCACAAGTAAAATGTCTATTATACCTAGACGCGAGCATCAAATCCGCAAGTAAAATGTCTATTATACCTAGACGCGAGTATCGAATCCGCTAGTAAAATGTCTATTATACCTATACGCGAGTATCAAATCCGCTAGTAAAATGTCTATTATACCTAGACGCGAGTATCGAATCCGCAAGTAACATTGATCTGATAAGGTATTGATAATATATATTTTGGTCTTATATGTGTCTTGGAGTGAGAGGAGGACAGCGCAGCTACCGGAATTGAACTAACTAAAACAACTTAATATCTAGATTCTCTTAACTTCCAACCAATAGTGGATCAAAGAGATAGTGTTTTTCTGTAATAGAAGGTTTCAAAACATCCTCCAATACTCGCCCTCCGCATTGACTCACTGCTGCCACCAGGGAAGTCTGTTAGAGAGGGTTAAATATTGGAAAGTCTGAGGTCCTAAAAAGAACCCAGACTATCCTACCATGTTTCAAATCTTGTTAGATTTCATCAGTGCAGGACATAAATTCATGGCTTCTATGGGGTAGGACTTGAGACCACATCATACCAGTCAGCTATTTAGTTAAGGAGAGGTGGGCTTAAAAATAGAACAAAATCAAATAGAGCCTTCTTAAAACAGAAGGTATTTCACAGCCTCATGCTATTTAAATACCAATAATACAAGAACGGAGGGGGGGGGGGAACTCACTCCCAGCATTCTCTGAGAAACGGGCAGAGACGTGCAAAGTTTTTCCTTTATGACCTCTATCATACACACACATCTTCCTGTCTAGCTAACAGCAGCTGGATAAACATCTAAATAATCTTATACAATAATAGGGAGTTATATTTGCGGTAAGTGTCATGTCAGAGGACACGTGGACATCCCTTAAGACTTGAAGAAAAAAAGGTTTAGGCTTCAAGTTCGGAAAGGGTTTTTAACTGTGAGAACGGTAAAGCTATGGAACGGTCTTCCAGTGGACACTTATGGCAGGTTCATTGGTCAGTTTAAAAAAAAAGCTGCAAACAAGGAATGTTGCAAGTTACTGGTATTGATTCATAAAGTAGAGTTGATCCAGGGAAACTTCTGATTGCCACTTGGACTCAGGAAGGAATTTTTTTCCCCTTCATAAATTTGGTGGGTTGTTTTGCCTTCCTCTGGATCAACAGTTAGGCAGGAAATGAGGATATTGCTAGATGGGTTGGACTGGATGGACATATGTCTTTATTCAACTTCAAATACTGTACTATTCTAAGTGTACTGCATATTGGTTGTTTTTTACATATAGAAAATTTAGGAAAGAGGAAAATTTAGACTAGGTGATAGAATGAAAAAGGACAAGGCATTGGTGTGGGAGGAGGAGAAGTTGGTCAAGGAGAGTAGAAGTAGAAGTTATTAGGTGGGATTAATGGTTTGACAAGAAGAAAAGGTGTTGGCTCACACCCGGGGCTCCGGGCAGACTTTTCAAAACGAGTCTGTCCTGTAAAAAACGTGATGGTTGGGGGTTTGGTGCGCGAGGGGGAGATGGACAGGAGGAGAGTGTAGTGGAAAGAAGTAGAATTTTTTTTTTTATTTATAGAAACTATATATATATATATATATATATATATATATATATATCGTAACATAGTAATGGAGGTTGAATAAAAAACTGACAGGGTTATTCAATAAAAGTTCTTATCGTTTAAAATGGTGCAAATTTTGCCCCAACCAACCAGATCTTATTTAACATTTGAAAGCTAACATCTGATTGGTTGGGGCAAAATTAGCATCATTTTAAACAATAAGAACTTTTATTGAATCTCCCTGTACGTACATATAGTCCAACCTTTACTACTCATTAAACCTAGTTGATCCAGAGGAAGTAAATAAACAAAACAAAAACAACTTGGTGAAAAGTGTGTGTGTGTGTGTGTGTGGGGGGGTGTTCCTTCCTGCCTGCAAATGGCTATCGGAAAGGATCTCTTGATCAACCAAAACTATACAGTATGAATACCAGTAATTTTCGATATTTTTTAGTTTAACGTATCCAGTCCACTTTTAAGGCTATTCAATGAACTTGCAATCTTACCACATCTACTGAAAGACAGTTCCACAGTTTTACTGTTCTCACTCTAAGTGCCGCAGTTCGTACGGTATACAATCTCCACATAGAAGGACCAACATGCCACAGATCGGGCCTGTATTCCAAGTTCATTATCATTCCCTAAGATGATCTGATGATTATCTTTGCGAATGATATAAATAAAAAAAATTCACATATAATATGGTACACACTTTTTTTATTAAAAAAAAATAAAAAAATTTGCCTTCTCCACGCTGCCCAAAACACAGATTATTATTCCACCGATTTCAAGGTAAACTAAGCAAAACTTCAGTAAAAGTGTGCAAAGACTTGTGTGTCTCTCAATACCAACCGGTTTTCAATAAAATACCACTAAAAGGGGGAGTGTGCATGCATGGGGAGTGCGTTGTGGCGTTTTTTGATTTTTTTTTCCCTCTTGAAATTGCACTTGTGCATGCCTCCCATTTGAGCTAGTTGGTGGCCATGTTTGTGTTCACTCGCACATTTGGCATACCATTTGATTCAGTACATGTGGGAGGTTGACATTTAGTGGGGTTTTTTGTGGGGGTACTGTTTCCTTTGAAAAAGAGTAGGCTGTTCAAATTATAAAGCACCAATTTGGTCTTGAAATTGCACTTGTGCATGCCTCCAATTCAAGTTAGTTGGTGGCCACATCTCTGTGTGCACCCATGAATATGGCATACCGTTTGATTCAGGACATGTGGGAGATTGACATTTAGTGGGTATTTTTTACTTGTCAATGGGTTTAGTAAACTATGGATTACTACCTGAAATTCTTCATGTATGTTTGAAAGCATGGCACTGTTACATTGCTGAAGATGTGTAGACTCCAAAAATATTAGTTTGTGGGGGGTATTTCCAAGTTTCGGGGCGGTTTCCTTTGAAAAGGGGTAGGCTGTTCAATTTACATAACACTTAGATTTTTTCTTGAAATTGCAAGTGTGCATGCGTTCCATTTAAGTTAGCTGGTGGCCATGTCTCTGGTGCACCCACATATACGGCATTCCGTTTGATTCAGGACATTTGGGATATATATTTTACAACTTTCTTTTCATTACTTGGCATGTTTTTTAATTTTGAAACTTGTTTTCCTTTTTTAGAAAAACTGCTAAAAGTCTGGCAAAATTCTACGAAGATCGGCGTCCGCACCATTGATGGTATGAACAAAAAAAAGTGCAGAAATAGAAAAACACCAGATATCGATGCTTCGAGCGCCAGGCTGTTTGCATTGGGTTGCTGATAGCGTCTCTCGTCACATTACCCAGTTAGTGTTTAAGCATTTACTTTAGCCTTCAGACCCATTTTCTGATTACCTTTAATTGATCCTCTGAAATGAACTTTTGGTAAACAATGCAACAGAAAGTCTATAAAATGGCCTATAAATATATTTGTATAAAGTGATATCTTTGCATACATCGCCATGTGTCCATTGTTAAGCACCCTAACCTGTCTAATTTGTCTGCATAGTTAAGCCCAACAAATTACAATGGTTGGCAGAAGTATTCGGCCCCCTTGAAGTCTACCACATTTTGTCACATTACTGCCACAAACATGAATCAATTTTCTTGGAATTCCACGTGAAAAGACCAATACAAAAGTAGTGTACACAAAAGAAGTGGAATGAAAATCATACAGGATTCCAAACATTTTTAACAAATCAGAAACTGCAAAGTGGGGTGTGCGTAATTATTCAGCCCCGGGTCAATACTTTGTAGAACCACCTTTTGCTGCAATTACTGCTGCCAGTCTTTTAGGGTATGTCTCTACCAGCTTTGCACATCTAGAGACTGAAATCCTTGCCCATTCTTCTTTGCAAAACAGCTCCAGCTCAGTCAGATTACATGGGCATCGTTTGTGAACAGCAGTTTTCAGATCTTGCCACAGATTCTCGATTGGAATTAGATCTGGACTTTGACTGGGCCATTCTAACACATGGAATGGTTTAAAACAAAACATATGTTTTTTTTTTTAAACCATTCCATTGTTGCCCTGGCTTTATGTTTAGAGTCGTTGTCCTGCTGAAAAGGTCAACCTCCGCCCCAGTCAAGTCTTTTGCTGACTGCAAGAGGTTTTCTTCCAAGATTGCCCTGTATTTGGCTCCATCCATCTTCCCATCAACTCTGACCAGCTTCCGTGTCCCTGCTGAAGAAAAGCACCCCCAGAACATGATGCTGCCACCACCATATTTGACAGTGGGGATGTTATTAGTGCAGTGTTAGTGCAGTGTTAGTGCAGTGTTAGTTTTTCGCCACACATAGCGTTTTGCCATTTGGACAAAAAGTTCCATTTTGGTCTCATCTGACCAGAGCACCTTCTTCCACATGTTAGCCATGTCCACCACATGGCTTGTGGCAAACTGCAAACAGGACTTCTTATGGTTTTCTGTTAACAACGGCTTTCTTCTTGCCACTCTTCCATAAAGGGCAACTTTGTGCAGTGCACAACTAATAGTTGTCCTATGGACAGATTCCCCCACCTGAGCTGTAGATCTCTGCAGCTCATCCAGAGTCACCATGGGCCCTATTGAGGTGGGGGGGTTCGACACCAACTGTCTGCCATGTACAATGCTGTTTTGCCACCTTACTCTGGGCGTTCCTATAACACCTCTTAGCCACTATCCAATCACGCACTTGGCTGTGATATGCTAATTGGGGTTTTCCAGGGTACATAATTGCCACAGATTCTTGTACAAGTCATTTTGAATTGAGAAAGCCAGTTGGATGACTAGCGAAACATCTTCAAGAACTAAACTTCAAGTCCAGTTGATCTAATTGAATACAACCGATATAATATGACCTGGATGAATGAGAAACTTCACAAGCATTTATCCCTGACCTGTCTGGTGTGTTCTTTGGACTTCATGGTGTTGTTGCTCCCAAGATTCTCTTAGACAACCTCTGAGGCCATCAAAGAGCAGCTGTATTTGTACTGACATTAGATTACAAACAGGTGCACTCTATTTGCAGTTATTGATTTGTTAAAAATGTTTGGAACCATGGATGATTTTAGTTCCACTTCTCACGTGTACACCAGTTTGTATTGGTCTTTCACGTGGCATTCCAATAAAATTGATTCATGTTTGTAGCAGTAACGTGACAAAATGTGGAAAACTTCAAGTGGGCTGAATACTTTTGCCAACCACTGTAAATAGCAGTGCCACAAATACAGAACACTGAGGCTCTCCACTTAAAACTTAAAGTGTATCTCCACCCTGAAAACAAAAAATTCTATAGTGTAGGGCGCCCTATCCCACCCCCAACCGCCATATTTGTTAAATTAAAAAAGCTGCAGAAAGGTACTTACATGCCTTTATCTCCCCGGGGCTCTGGTCCAGGCCCTCTGCTTGCCGGAACTGCAAGCAGGGGACCTGACCGGCAGCAGTGTCTGTGATTGGCTGAGAGGCAGTCAATCACAGACGCCAGGGGAACAAAGCGATGCAAGTAAATTTATGCAGCTTTTGTTTTTAAAATAAACTTGGCGGTTCGGGGTGGGCTAGGGTTCCCTACATTACAGAAAACCTCTTTTAATGGTAGGGGTCAAGGAGACTGAAGGGATCCAGAGGGGGGGGGTCCCCTGCGTTTGCCAGGAACCTCTCAGAGGAGAGAGGAAGCAGGGACCGGGTCAAATCACTGAAAGTTCCTACTCTTCACTTTTCTTAACTTTGAACAGGCACTGCAGAAGGACCATTTGGAGCAGAGGTGTAAGGTAAGGATTTTTGAATACTACACAGTGAGGCCAGTAATTTTAGTTTTGAGGGTGGACATGCCCTTTAAGCCCAAGTAACAAGTTTCCAGCATCTTCCCTACAACTGATGTTAGAATTACAGGTCTATAGTTACCGTATATACTCAAGTATAAACCATCCCGAATATAAACTTAGGTACTTACTTTTAACTGATAAACTAGGAAAACTGCTCGACTTGAGTATAAACCGAGGGTTGACTTTTTCCCATAGGAAGCCCTATAGATAGTTTCACAGACAGTCATATAGAAAGTCCCATACACAGCCCCATAGAAAGTCCCATACACAGCCCCATAAAAAGTCCCATACACAGCCCCATAAAAAGTCCCATACACAGCCCCATAAAGTCCCATACACAGCCCCATAAAAAGTCCCATACACAGCCCCATAAAAGTCCCATCACAGCCCCATAAAAAGTCCCATACACAGCCCCATAAAAAGTCCCATACACAGCCCCATAAAAAGTCCCATACACAGCCCCATAAAAAGTCCCATACACAGCCCCATAAAAAGTCCCATACACAAATGTACCCTACATACCTTTCTGTGAAGCCTGAACACTTAAAGATAATTTTTTTTCCATTTGCCTTGCAGTCTGGGCTGATCTGAGTGAGCAGGACTAAAATTGCCTAACCCACTGAAATCAAGAGGATTCTATGTATTACAGGGTACAGCTTTTGTTTTCCCAGGGCTATGTGATTTTGTCCAGTCCTTTATTGACTGGTAAAGAGCCAATATAGCTTTTTAAATATTGATATGTACAGATTTTTTAGTTTACTACACATGGCACTGTAGTACTCCTGGCACTCCTTTAGTTTCCAAAAATAAAATGCTTAAAAAATCCCAAGAAGAATGCTTGTAGCAGGCATGATATTTATCATACAGCTCAGGGTGTTTTAGAACATTTAATATGAGCTCAATGCTCTGTGGGCAGTGGTCATATTGTTTTGGCAACAACCAAAGACTTAAACAGTTCCACTCCTACACAACTCAGACACCCTACCCACTCTCAGACCCAATCCCACTACTACTGACCACAACAATTCCTGCAGACCCACTCACAGAAAACCAACGCACTTATGACACTTTATAAACTCACAACTTTAGACACAACTCATCTCCACACATCTGCTTATAACATCACACTTCACCCACAAAGTGCTGGTTCGTGTTTGAATTCACATAGACTTTTTTTTTTACACATGGTCCAAAAGACATGTACGCATGTGATTAAAATGCAGATTTTGGGGGATCACGTGTTTTTTTCCTATGGGATTGTGGAAAACATGGCATGTGCAATGCAAAGTACTTCATAGTGTGATCTGGACAAAAATGAAACAAAAATGGTGATTTCATGCAGTTCAAAAATAGATCAGCTTACAACACACATAGTGGGACCAGGTCACCACGATTTAATTGAACACAACTGCTGAACACAAAAAAGCAGAAATAGTGGGGCCTATGCCTTACTGTTTATCCCCTAGGAATGTTTCTCACTATGGGTACTTTAAAGAGCAGATGGGTTTGGGGCTTCAGAAATGTAAAAATGTATAGAACCAATTACTTTTTTTACAGAATACATTTAGGCAGTACAGATCTTCATTGGTCCTCTTGTAATTTCTGATTTATGTTACTTACACAAAGTCATACACATTTTTTCTGAGCTCTCCACCAAACATATTTATGCTTTTGGAAACTATTGCAGACATCACATAATGCCAGTGTAGAACTCTGCAGGGCTACTGGTAAAACAAGGTCTAACATTTTAGGAAGACCGCAAATATGCATTTACTTGATGTTCCTATAACTAGTCAGCAACACATATTGTAATTAGTTTTTCTATACAGCAAGTAAAATTAATTGAAATACCATTATGAAACAGTATTCCTATCTGATCAAATTAAAATAAGACTGCATGACAGATGGTTTAATCTATACCGACAATTAAACCCAATTACTCATATATATCATATGGCAGATAAAAGAAAAGATGTACTGACCCATAAAAACTCAGACTTTTGCAAATTTTTCTTATTTGTTGTATTAACTACCGTATATACTCAAATTGAATTTTTTTACCTTTAACTGGCACAGATCATATATTCATGTTCTGTGGATAAAAGGCTCAAACTGTCCTTTCTGTCCCCCCAAACTGTGCCTGCTTGCTATACTGCAGACCAAAACATTTTAAGTTCTAGGGACAATCGAGGGCACCCCCTAGCCCCCTCGGTTTTATAAAAATCCGATGGGGGGGGGGGGAAATCAGGAGATAGCAGTCCCTAAAGTAGGTCCCCCTCCTCCATTGCTGGTCCCACACTGAGTCCATTGAGATTGTCGGTAAAGGAGACCCAGGTGACGTCACAGGGCTTTCCCCTTCACCTGGGTCCTCCAGATTGCAGTGCAGTTCAAGCTATATAGTAAAGCTCTAGTAAATGACAGCCTTACTATGCTTTTTATGAATGGAACTCAGAGTTCCATTCACAAATAGGATTTCTTCTATGTCTATGCTACTTGGCAAGGACTTGTGAAAAAAATGGGGTCAGAGATCAAAATTTAGTGATCTTTGCTAATGAATGAAAAATCACTTCCTGGAAAATTATTTCAGGGAAGTGATTTTTCCAATCAGATTTAGAAAAAAAAATTTCTTTTACAGTAAAGCCATAAATTAGCAAAATACTTTGTCTTCTCCATGCTTCCCAATGTCCCTGATGATATCGGTAAAGTAAACGCAGATAATTATTTGTCCGATTTCAAGGGAAACTAAGCTTATTTTATTAGGAAATTTTGCAGAGGTACCAAAAAAAGACCAGATTGGATTTTAGGATTAGTAAAGTGTGCAAAAACTTGTTCGACTCTCAGTACCAAGTAGTCTCCCAAAATACCACCAAAAGGGGGAGTATGCGTGCGTGGGGCGTGGCGATTTTTGATTTTTTTTCTTTAACTGCACTTCTACATGCATCCCATTTGAGCTACTTGGTGGCCACGTCTCTGTTTGCACCCACGCATATGGCATACCGTTTGATTCAGGAAAATTGGAGATAACTTAGTGGAGTTTTTTACTTGTCAAGTGGGTTAAGGTAGTATTTCAACCTTTGAATCATTTTATTTTTTCACATAATCTCCTAAAAACACAGAGTTCTTTGGATTACTGCATATGGAATTCTTCATGTACCGTATATACTCGAGTATAAGCCGAGGTTTTTAGGTTTAAAAATTAACCTAAAAACTTTGACTCGGCTTATACTCGAGTCACAAGGAACTTACCTTCAATCCAGAGGCAGCCGCGAGTCGGCCGGCAGTTCCCAGTAGTTCTTCGCGGTTGCGCGATGATGTCATCACGCACGCTGGCGGGATGACGTCATCGCGCAGCCGCAAAGCAGTAATGGGAACTGCCGGCCGGACTCGCGGCTGCTTCTGGATTGCAGAGAGAGGAAGACTGAAGACCAGGTACAGGTAAGTGAGCTGGGGGTGACTGGGGGGAGGGCTGGGGGTACTGGTGGGAGGGCTGGGGGGACAGTATGCCATGCAGACACCCACATTACTTTGTACTTAAGGTGGTTGGAAACTACAACTCCCAGCAACCAAGCATGCTGGGAGTTGTAGTTTCCATACATCTACAGTGGAAAGGTATTAGGGTGGGGGACAGTATGCCATACAGTAACCCCCAATACCTTTCCACTGTAGAAGTTTGGAAACTACAACTCCCAGCAACCAAGCATGCTGGGAGTTGTAGTTTCCAAACATCTACAGTGGAAAGGTATTAGGGTTACTGTATACCCTCGGCTTATACTCGGGTCAATCATCTTTTCTAATTTTTGAGGCAAAAATGGGTGCCTCGGCTTATACTCGAGTCGGCTTATACTCGAGTATATACGGTATGTATGAAAGCTTGGCAACGTAGATGAAAGTGTGTAGATTCCAAAAATATATAGTTTGTGGGGGATACTTCCAAGTTTCGGGGCTGCTTCCTTTGAAAAAGTGTAGGCTGTTCAAATTAGAGCACTTGTAATTGCACTTGTGCATGCTTCCTATCTGAGTTAGTTGGCCATGTGTCTGTAGCCACCCATGCATATGGCATACCGTTTGATTTGGCAAGATTTTTTACTTTGAATATCTACGAATATCTGCGCACACACCAATGATGGTATAAATGAAATAAATGGCACCGTGGATTAGCTAAAGGTGTGTAGATTCTGAGAATATATAGTTTGTGGGGGGTATTTTGGAGTTAGAGGGGTGTTTAGATTGAAAAATCTGGGAAGTTGCGGTTATTGGGCCACTGCACGTTGGCTCACTTTGGGAGTAGTGGCTTTCACGTCCGTGTGTGCAACTATGCATATGGCAGTTTGATTCAGGGCATTTGGGTGATTGATACGTGACAAGTGTTTTTACATTAAATGGGGATTTGCCATAGTTTTTAACTTTGAAATGTATTATTGTACATTTTTCCAGAAAATCTGGTAAAAGTGCAAAATTCTACACAGAACTGCACCAACACCATTGGTGGTATGCATAAAATAATGACACCGTTGCGTAGCTGAAGGTGTGTAGATTTTGGTGGGTATTTCTAATATAGAGGGGTGTTTAGTCTGACAAATCTGAAAAGTTGTTGTAATTGGGCCACTGTGAATTGCTCACTTTGTGGCTAGTCGATTCCACGTCCGCGTGTGTAACCATGCATATGGCATACTGATTGATTCAGGACATTTGAGGGATTGATATTTGGTAACTTTCTTTTACATTTCATAGTGTTTTGGCATCATTTCTACCTTCCAAAGTTGATTTTTGTTAATTTTTTCAGAAAAATCTGTGAAAACTTCTACGAAGAACTGCACCCACACCATTGATGGTATAAATGTACAAACGAACTACAGCGTCCCGTAGCTGAAAGTTTCAAGGAATATATAGTTTGTGCGGGTTGTTTTGAAAAATGCAGACTGTCCGCGTGTGTAACCATGCATATGTCATACCATTTGATTCAGGACATTTGGGAGATTGATATTTGATAACTTATGAGGTTTTAGCATGATTTCTACCCTTTGAAGTTGTTTTTTTTTCATTATTTCAAAAAAGTGCGAACTTCTATGAAGAACTGAACCCACGCCATTGATGGTATGAATGAACTAACTACAGTGTTACATTACTGAAGGTGTCATTTCTAAGTTAGGGGGGGTGTTTTGTGGATAAAACTGCAGAGTATTCAAACTCAGAGTTGGCTGAATATTTTTGCTGTTTCTGAGCCATCATGCATTGTCTCACTTCGTGGCTTTTCGCTTCCACGTCCGCGTGTGTAACCACACATATGGCAAACTGTTTGATTAAAGACATTTGGGAGATTGATATTTAGTAACTTTTTTTACATTCCATGAGGTTTTGACATGATTTCTACCTTTTGAATGTTGTTTGATGTTCGTTTCTTTAGAAAATCTGCGAAAAGTGCAAACTTCTACGAAGAACTTCACCCACACCATTGGTGGTATGAATAAACGAACAATAGCTGAAGGTGTATAGATTTCAGGAATATACATATAGTTTGTGGGAAAAACTGCAGACTGTTCAAATACAGGAGTTGGCTAAATTTTTTGGGCTGTTACTGACATTTGGCACTGGTCACGCTCTGGGTTAGTTGGTAGCCATGTCTCTGGGTACACCCATGAATGTGGCATACCGTTTTATTTGGGAGGGGTTAGGCTTTCACATTTGAGATGCGTTTGAAAGTTTTTAGCTGAAATTCGCATTTGATTTTGTCCTAGATTTTAGAGTTGAGGAAAAAAAGAGGAAAAAAAGGAAAATGTGAAAGTTTTTAGCTGAAATAACAATTGGAGGAAGAGTTGTGCCTGGGTATCTGCATTTCAATCGAAGCTTACCTCACTCCTAATATCCTGCAGGTATGTAGTTTCTAAAAATATCTCAGTTGTGGGGATATTTTAGTTAATTTGGTAGATATTCAATGTTAACCGTCAGAAGTTGTTATACATTTTAATTTGGTGTAATATTCTGCAGTTTTTGCTTGTGGTTTTTTTCCTGTACAGGAAAAGTGGGGTACCTCCATATATCTGGTATCGTTGTACTCGGGAGTATCAGAGCTTTTAGAAACAGTAAGGGCTTGTTCACACTACATCAGTTTTTCAGGTGCGTTTAAAGAAATGGACAGGCAGTAAAACCACATAGGATTTCATAATATCGTTCACACCTCCTGCGTTATATTCCGTTACAGTCCGCTTAAAAAAACGCACTGCATGCAGCATTTCTGTTCGTTTTTTTCTTGCATTTTCTATATAAATCTATGGAATACACATTGTGATAGAATGGATACTAATGTATGCAAAAAATGGATACAAAATGACAAACACATGCTGTGCGTTTGTCAGTTTCTAGGGTGAACGTAGATTTTTGTGCGTAAGGGCATCTATAACGAAAAATAGGTTATTTTAAATTGCCTATAACTGGAAACTGTAATTCTTTCCAACCACCACTGTACCATTTTTTTGTTGATCTGCCCCCTATTTCTTTAGATATACAATCTAAAACTTCTTATATTTCAGCTCTCAATCAAGTTCCTTGCTCTCAAAAACTATTCTTCTATGAGTAGTTTTACTGTAGCAGGAATGGTGACAGTTTTGACAGTTAGAATGTTGTATGCTGTGTACGATTGACAGTTGGTTTGTGGGGAAAAAAAAATCATGTCGGATGGAAGTGGGAGTGGTTAATTATAGATTTTTGAAAATTTGCAAATTTAGAATTTTTGATATATTTTACCCATAATTCCAGTAAAATTTCCAGAAAAGTTTTACTATGTTAAAGTACACTTTGTGTTGAAAAAAACAATGTATAATATTCCTAATTTACTCGGGGGTTTCCCACTGTAAACTTTGACTATACCAAATGTGTCTAAAATGCTGATAATTCTTCTGGCATTTAAAGGACAACAATATAAAAAAAAATAAAACCACATCACTCCAATTACATGTCCACACTTCCAGCAGCTAAAATCACTGACTCACATTTATAACCGTGCTGCCCTCCCTTAGATATCACACAGCAAAGATGAGTGCTAAAAGCCTACCTCATATAGGGCCCAGGGCCTTGATTAACATAGCACTTGTCATTGGCTGGTGGGAATGTCTGTTACAACCTCTCTCCTCCTCCTATGCCAGTTAAACAAACTTGAAATGTCCTGTTGCTAGGATACAGCCTACATAATCAAGCTGATAAAGGGTGGGTGGAGAAGTGTTTTTGCGCTTGCTAGCTTTGAGTGACAGTTAGTGGCAGACAGAATTGTTACACCCCCTTCACAGCATGGCTAATTGAAGGCAGAGAGAGGCTCGAAATCAGGAAAAAATGTATGGGGAGGGCTGCATACCTTAACTCTTTTTAATGCAATTATAAAAAAAAAATGCATTGAGGCAATAGTTATCCTTTAATGCAGGCAAAGTGGGGAATTCTGCCGGTAGTGAAACGGTTAAAATCATCTTGAAAGTCTCTCCTTGGTTTATACTCTGGTCTGTGCTGATCTAGATGCTGCTGGACAAAATCACGTAGCCCTGGGAAAACAAAAGCTGTACCCTGAAACACAGCCCAGACTGCAAGGCAAATGGAAAAAAAATAAATGCTATTTAAATGTTCAGGCTGCATAGAATGCAGGGCACATCTATCTATGGGGCTGTGTACGGGGCTTTTTATGGGCCTGTGTATCGGACTGTCTATGGAACTATCTATGGGGCTGTGTATTGGACTTTCAATGGGACTGTCTGTGGAACTATCTATGGGGCTTCCTATGGGAGAAAGTCAACCATCCTAGTTTCAGTAAAAAGTAAGTACCTCGGAGGGCGGGGCCTGACTGCGCACCAGACTGGACGTGCTGTAGCTGAGCTCCGGTAAAGCCAAGGCCCAATCGACATAATGGCTGACTAACAACTTATTCCGGCTGCCTCTCACCCTCACACAATCATGGGACCCAGAAACACCCAAAAGGAATAACCAACCGGACCTGGCAGGTTATGTGATCCGCGGCGATCAGGCCCAGCAACAAAACGGCGGCGGTAGCAAGCCCCAGGAAGGCAACAGAACACAGGTCACCAGGAAAGACCTGGACAAACTTTTTAAGAACCTGGAATCGGTTATCACCTCTGGCCACCAAAAAAGCGTGGCAGAGGTGAAAACTGAGGTGGCAGCCATGGGCGAGTGGGTCGCCGCACTGGAGACCAACCACGAGGCCACAGCTAGGTATTGCAACCAAGTGGACTCTGATATTAAAGAAATAAGAACCCAGCTCCAGCACCTCACAGACCTCCAGGAGGACTCAGACAACAGATCCCGCTGAAACAACCTCCGAATCTGCGGGATCCCGGAAAAGGTAACAGACCTCCATACCACACTGACAGCCCTCTTCCACAAGCTCGCTCCAGACCTAACGGAATCACAATTCCTGATGGACCGGGCTCACCGGGCCCTCCGCCCACCCTCCCTACAGGACAGCTCCACCAGAGACATTATAGTGAGACTCCACTATTTTCAAACAAAAGGAGCGTATCCTGAGGGAGGCCAGACTCCAGGGTCCACTAAAGTGGGATGACGCCCCGATTCACATCTTCCAAGACCAATCCCCCCGCCCTCTGGCCAAAAGAAAGGCCCTTAACCCTCTCACCGAAATTCTGAACCAACACAAAATTAAATACAAATGGGGTTTCCCGTTCCGCCTCATGGCGAACCACGAACCCCTGAAGACTGACCTAAACTACTCCATAGACTGGGCTTAATGGCGGATATCCCAGACCCCCCGAATAACAGAGCATCGAACCCCCCCCCAACCGGAATGGTCAACCCAGCAATAACCCGGACTCATTCCCACCACTAGCTGCCCCCAACACCTAAACTCTCTGTTGACCATTCCGGCGACTAAAAATATGGTACCTCGGTACGCTAGGACGAACAACAATCCTCCCCACCGTATAACTTGCCCCATTCCCCCATGGACCCACAGCTATTTCTCCATGAACGGACCTCTACGTCTACACAGGGACCTCAAACCTAAAAATGGGCTCGCCAGCCGGCGGACTTTATCACAGAACTTTACCACCCACCTCACCAGGCTCCAATTCAAGTCCTACGCAAAGAACCTTCAACTTCCTCCGCCCCACAAAGATCACCATAAACTACCGGACCTCTATATATCTACAGCTTCCACCACAACATACCAACCTACACCGAACCCAGCCCCCCTATGTTGGTGAATCCTATCCTACTGGACGATACCCAAAATAGACGGTACCAAACCCCCACCCGCCACTATCACCCACAATCTTATCCACTCCCCCGAAACCCAGAGGCCTCCAGACCCGACAATTTCCTTGGCTAAACCGAGACATTGACTCCCTCACGCCAACACCCAACCCCTTAGGCACCCCCCCACCAACACAGCATAATTTTGCTGTATAGTACATGTAGCAATGAGGCCATTTGTACCTCAAAAGTCATGTTTTGTATGTTTATTCACATGATGTTTTATGTTCTAAATTGTTTATATGTTGTAAAGCAAACTCTAATGATATATTTTATATTTCTATGTCAGCTCCAAGGTATTACAAAGTTCTTCTCGGCATTGGTTCAGCCCCGGGAGTCTCCGGCCTACGACCCACCAAACAGAATACAATATTTTAAGAAACACAAGGTAGGCCCTCCACCTGGATCAGTGAAGCTTGCTCATTAACCACAGAGTAATGTCACCCACCCAAACCACACAGTAATGTCACCCACTAAAGATCTAAACATTCGCTTTCTCACACATAACACTAAGGGTCTCAACAACCCCACCAAAAGGAGCCATCAAATATTACGAAAAAGAGAAAGCTGATAGAGTCTTCCTCCAAGAGACACACTTCCTAAAACACAGAGAACCAAAAATACTCAGCGAAAAATACAACCAAATATTCTTTTTGTCAGGCGACGCTAAGAAAGGTGGTGTGGCCATCCTCCTCCACAAACGCCTGCTGTTCAGGAAGGAGGGGTTCGACAGAGATCTGGAGGGACGCTACCTAGTCCTGACGGGTTCCATAGGCCGGGTCAAATTGACACTAGTAAATATATACGCTCCTAACACTGCCCAAAAACAATTCCTAATCGATCTCGAAATCAAACTCACCACCTAATCCTCAGGCCATTTAATAATAGGAGGAGACTTCAATACAAGTATCAACCCCAAACTGGATAGATCTATCCCCTCCTTAGCAACTCCCTAACCCACTCTTCCAAGTCCCTTAAAATCTTCACCCAAAACCTCAACCTATGGGATGCCTGACGCCTCACCCACCCAAAAGGTAGACAATACTCTTTCTTCTCTAACCCCCACAAACAATACACCAGAATCGATTATTTCTTTCTCTCACCATCCCGGATTCCAACAATTACTGACTCAGATATATCCCCCATCACTTGGTCGGACCACGCCCATGTATCCCTGGACCTACAGAACATTCTCAAACACTCTCCCTCCCCTCTATGGAGACTAAACGAATCACTATTGACTGACCCTAGTGTCTGCTCCGAGGTAGAATCCTCACTACACCACTACTTCCAGGAAAATATAACAGATACAACAAATTTCTCTACCATATGGGCCGCCAACAAAGCGGTGATCAGAGGTCTACTAATTAAACTAGCATCACAAAAGAAGAAAAACACCCAGCAACATATTCTCACTCTCACACAACAAGTCAAGAGATCAAGAGCCTGGAGCTGAAACACTCCTCAACACAAAGAAATAGACGCCACCACTCTCGAAAATTTACAACTTACCCAATTCCTCCAAAACAAAGCAGACAGAGCTATCAGACTAACCAGTAAAAATACTACGCCAAAGCAAACAAACCTGACTCCATCCTTGCCCGCAAACTCAATGACAGGATGTCCCAAAACAAACTGCTACCGCTAAGACAAGCAGACTGTTCATTATCACACAACCCCAAGACAATTGTAAAACTATTCAAAACCTTCTACACCAAACTCTATGACGGGAAGACGGCCAGAACCGATGACGACTGGAAGGACGACCTCACCAGCTTCCTAGCTCCCCTACAATTACCAAAACTTTCCACCCAAGACAAAGATACTCTTTCCTCCAACATATCCCAACAGGAAATGAAAAGGGCTATTCAGAACCTGAAATCAGGGAAAGCCCCCAGCCCGGACGGGTATACGGCAGGATACTACTCAACTTTTCAGAAAATCCTTACCCCCCACCTCCTATCCTTATTCAACCTGTCTCTTCAAAACAACGCTCAAATCCACCCAGACCTACTGAGAGCCACCATCACAGTAATACCTAAACAAGACAGACACCAGCTGCTGCTAAAACTACAGACCCATCTCCCTAATCAATACAGACATTAAATTACTGACAAAAATTCTAGCAGACAGACTGAACAACATATTACCAAACATCATCCACACAGACCAAACAGGTTTCATCAAGGGCAGACAAACCACCGACAATATTAGACGTACCCTCCAACTCATGCAAATTCCAGCACTCTCTTCTTCTCCAACACTTTTTCGGAGCCTAGATGCCGAAAAAGCATTTGACAGAGTGGACTGGAAGTACATGGGAGTGGTCCTAAACTACCTAGGTTTCCCCCTCCCCTTCACACAAATGATCAACAATCTATATTCACGACCAACAGCCTCAGTCCATAACTGACCAGACAGGGCTGCCCCCTATCTCCTTTCCTCTTTGCCCTGTGCATTGAACCCATGGCCCAAGCCATTAGACTCCACACAGAAATAAAAGGCATACCAATGGGTCACCACACTTACACAGTGGCCCTGTTCGCGGATGATACACTACTCTCCATACGCGACCCTCTCACCTCCCTTCCACACATCTTCTCTCTTTTACACCAATTCGGCCAACTATCAGGTTTCAAAGTCAACAACACCAAGTCGCAAGCGTACCCAGTTGCACTTCCCCTACAAGACCAACAACAGATCTGATCCCAATGGGACCTAAAGTGGTCCACAACCTCACTAAACTATTTAGGGGTATCACCGCATGACTCACAACTCTATAAACTCAACTTTCCCCCGAAATTCAACCTGATCAAAAATCTATTAGCCAAATGGTCCCCTTACCACATGGTCCTACATCTCTTTAGAGCCCTCCCCTTACCAATATCCAAGAAACATCTGGCCCCCACCCAAAAATCAATCTCCAGATTTATCTGGAACAACCAAAAGCCTTGAATCAGAGAAACGACCCTCTGCCGTCCCAGATCAGGGCTTGGCGCGGCCCTTCCAGATCTCTTTCTTTACTACTTAGCAGCAAGAACAGCCCAAACTCTATAGTGGCACTCTTCACCTGGGAAAACTAGATGGATAGAACTCGAACAAGAACTAACTGACTGCAAACCAATCTCTAACCTATTATGGACCCTACCATCCCCTCCGAAACCCCCAAACAACCAAATCATCTCCACAACCCTAAAAATCTGGAAACAAGCAATACAAAACTACAACCTGAAACACTCCCACTCTGATGATACCCATAACCAACAAACCAGCCTTCACCCCAGGCTTACAAACTCCTGACTGGAAGGAATGGTCCGACAGAGGGATTATCTGGATGTTCCAGATCACTCCACAGTGACAAATAATACCCTGGGAAACATTAAAAACAACCTGTAACATCCCTCCCAAAGAATGGCTCAGATACCAGCAACTGGCAGCCTTTACCAAATCTCTACAAACATGTACAGACCCTCCCTCACTGTCCCCGTTGGAAAAACTGGCATACCATCACCCAACAGGCCCCCACAAGATAACGAAAATGTATCACCAATTGATCTCCTTCAAATTCCAACAAAAACTCCCAATGCAGGTCAAATGGGAAACCTGGCTCAACGCTAAAATATCACAAGACGAATGGTCCACGATAGGATCAAATCTTAACAAGAGCACCAACAATACAATAATACAAGAAAAATCGTTCAAAATCCTACACGGCTGGTACCGTTTACCAATGTATATCCACAAAATATTCCCACAGGTACCCCCCCTCTGCTTCAGAAACTGTCAAGGAAACGCAGATCTTCCCCATTGCTGGTGGTTCTGTCCCGAAATGCAAAAATTCTGGAACGAATGCTACACCCTTCTAAACAAAATTCTCCATGTGGATCTCTCTCCAGACCCCTCGGAAGCTCTTTTCAACAAGAACTCCCCTGTACTGAACTCTAGCAGAAACAAACTAAACCATATTATCTGCGCCGTAGCCCGCTAATTAATTGCCTCTTCCTGGAAATCCCCAGCGCCCCCTATATCTCTGTTGGTTTCCAAAACCTGGACTGTGCACTTCAATGAAAAACCAGTATATGTTGCCAGAAATAAGCTTAATAAATTTCAACAAAACTTGGGACGTATGGATACTGGCTATGGATCCTCCCGACCAGAGCCCCCAAACCTGAGAATGGGATCGGGTGGGAGAACGGGGAGGAAAACTTGGTTAGTCGGGAAACCTTGAGTAAACACATGAACAGTGGATATTTCCACTCGAGCTCTACCAACGCAGAGAACTTTCAGAACAAGATAAATAATCTTTCTTTACTTCCTTTAGTAATTCTCTAACGTTAACTTCAAGAAAAACACTATTCCTTTCTTCTGCAGTTTGCTTAAGTTAATTGTTAAGTTACTGGTATAGACCATTTTGCCAACGGTAGCAACAACCAGCTTCCGATGCTATACCTATAAGTTATCCCCCCTTCCCTCCCCCCCAATCCATCCCCTACCCCCCTCTCTCCCCCCCCATATCTCACCACACCCCTTCCCCCCTCACATAATCCTGAGGTTGATGCATATAAAACAGGTATACCACCATAGACTTACCATGTACAAAAAATAAATCTGTAATCTACTATCTTTGAATTCACACACGGTATGTTGTCTCTGTCATCTAACAACCTCTGTTTGTATTCGGGGCTGTTTATACTCGAGTATATACGGTATTTGCATGAAATACAATACTCAAACACTTGTTAATTATGGTAACTATCAGATCTTTTATATGGAGCTCAAATGTATCTTAAGGTTGCATATGTAAGTTATGTGTTATACTATTTGTATTTGCCACCATTATGTAACTGTAATAAAAATTACAATTAAAGAACTAAATTAATTAAATAAATAGGCTGCTTGCCCAAAAATTTCCTTTTTGCCACTGTAAGGCCTGTCATTCACAAGTTGTTTTTACGAATTTGTAAATGGGAATTGGTTTTTAACCAATTTTATTAAAATACAAACATTTTAAATACAAAGCAGGACTGTTACAAGAGAATGTATTTCAACTTACAGCCACAGAGAACACTGTATTACGATACGGTTTATAAACCATAAGTAGATGAAGACAGGAAATGTGAACATTCACATGAGGAAGAAGTGTAAAAGACAGCTTGCAGAAATAGAACAATACGTATGCAAGTTGTGCTTGAGTGCATCTGTCAAGGAAGGAAAATAACTCACCAAACCAGCAATATTTCATTTTTCTTTCAACACAAGGAAATCAACATGCACCAAATCAAGAATAATATTGATATTTAAATCAAGTACATACCAATCACAAGAAGAAGACTTCTGTTAATCATGAATGCCCTAAATATATCTCCGTCAAGTTTTACTTTTTCATCTCTAGCATAAAGGGGAAGGACTATTTCCATCAAACTTAAGTGCCACCCACTGAGCAGATGCTTTACACTGCTGTTCAATTAAAGCATGATGTACTGTTCCACTATTTATCAGCAAAGAAAATATGCAATCACATGTATCTATTTATAATCAGATGGCTAAGATTACAATCAAATATGTAATTAAAGGATAACTAAAGCTTCAGAACAACACTTTAAGAAGGCATAACACCATTAAATAAAAGCAGAAAACTGTGTTTTGCATCTCATTTAGGTGGAAGTTGGGAAATTTAACATGGGGTTTATGCTTCATTTCACAGCATTCCAGTATCAGTATAGTCCCTGGCCACTATGTTCTACTATATATGCCAGAGTCTCCTAAGAGAAGCAAGAAGTGTCAAGCACAGATAACAGAGAGAGGCTCCTACTCTTTTTTGGACTTTCATCAGGCCCTGTAGGACCATAAGGAGCAGATGAAAAAGGTAAGGATCTTTTTACACTACATAGTGGGGCAAATTTTAGTTTAGGTGGACATGCCCTTTAAAGGGTATGTCCATCAATAAAGTAAGTTGGTTTCTATCTGATTTACTGAGACACTTGCCCGCGGACCCGCTCCAGCGCCGACTTCACTGACAGTCTCCGACACGTCCTCGCTCCTTGCCCCACTGTGTAGTCTTAAAAAATCCTTACCTTTCTCCTCTGCTCCTTATTTTTGTCCTGCAGTGCTTGCTGAAAGTCCAGGAAACTGAAGAGTAGGAGCATCTTAGTGTCACCTGGTATCTGCCCTTTCCCTGGAGAACACTGGCATGTGCAGGGGAGCTCTTCCCCTTTCATGATCCCTCAGTGATGTACTTTGCAATAGTGTAGGAAGAGTTTCAAAAGGTCCCAGAACTAGATTTACCAGATCTCATTATCTTGACTCTCTAACAAGCAGTCGCATCTGTAATTGTCTGACTGTCAATCACAGACATGGCTGCCAACCCATGGAGGAAACGAAGGTCAGCAAGTCGGTTTCTGGGCACTTTTTAAACTTAAAACCCTAGCATTTAGGGTTGGACTGGCAAGTTGCAATCTGAAATATCCCTAGATTAACTCTATTTTATGTATCAATACCAGTAACTTGCAACATTTCCTATTTTAAGAAACCTAACCAGCTTTTTTTTTTTTTTTTTTTAAACTTTCCAATGAATTTGCCATCACCACTTCCAATGGGAGACAGTTTCATAGTTTTACTATCCTCACAGTGAAAAGTGAAAAACATTTTCCGTACTTGAAGACTAAACTTTTCTTTCTGTCTGGGATGTCCGTGTTTCCTCTAACATGTTCTATTGGTGAACAATGCACCAGATACTTTATTGTATGTCCCATTTATGTAATTATACACCGGCAAGCACCTTTTCTCTAGTGTGCATATTTGTAACTTATCCAATCTGTCTTTATATTCAAGCTACCCCAGTCCCCTTATTAAATGCCCTTCTCTGAACTCTTTCCACCAAGATGTCCTTTTTGTACAGATGATTCCAAAATTGCACCTTATATTTCAAATGAAGCCTTACCACTGCTTTGTAAAGAGGGAGAATAATATCCATAGCCCTCTTTATACAAGATAGCTCTTGCTGTCTGGCACTGCTTGCTACATTTAAAGGGTAACTCCAGCCTCCCAAAAAAAACTTTACATAGTTTGAAGCATCACCCCCCCCCCCCCCCCAAGTATCTTACCTTCACCGAACTCTCCCACACTGAGGAATTCTAACTTACACAACCGTAATTCTTCGCCGCACTCCTCTCTGCTTCCTAGTAATAGTCCCAATGCATGCCTTATAATGCATAAAAGTATCACAGTGCATAATGTCTAACTTTTACTAGAAATACAGATTACATTTTAAAGTGTATGTCCACCCTAAAAACCATGTTATGTAATGTAGTACTTCTGGGAATGGAGTTGCATTGGGGGCTTGGCCGGCAGATTTGTCTGATTGGCTGAGAGTCAGCCAATTACAGATGTGGCTATCGATTTAGCCGTTGGATCCCAGGCTGGTAAGTAAGGTTCTTCAATCTTTTTTTTACAAACTGAGCATGCATGGTGGGGGTGGGGGGACTACAATGAAGCAAAAGGGTTTAATGTTAAAGATCAGCACAATAGACCTGGATGGAGGAATATCTGCACCCCTGCGCATGTCTTAATACCTCCAGGAAGCAAGAGAAGAGGCAGAAACCTTCCAGTTACTTAAAAGGGACACTAAACTGAAAAAAATGACTTTCCTTTATCCATTTCTATATTTTTAGTGCTGCCAGGAACTTTATCTCTTTTTGCTCTCAGTGCTCCCTGTCACTAGATCTCCTCATGTCCAGTTCAGCTCACTCCTAGTTAGTATACATGTCTCCTCTCTATGTATCCACCCCATCCCAAAACTGAGGCACAGATAGAGTGTGAAGCATGTGCAGTGGGGGTGATCTGTGCCCCACTACAGCCAATATAATTCACCCAGTGATTTTGTGTTCTAGTGAAAGTAAAACGGCTTTGCTATGGGAAGGTAAGCAGCACTGGGAGATGTAATCACTGCTTGAATCAAGTAAGATTTTCTTATATATATATATATATATACATAACATGATACACGAAGCACTCCTGGGTCTTGTATCCAAATGATTCCTTTAATGTGTGACAACAAGTCAACGCGTTTCGGCCATAAATTTGGCCGTTCTCAGTCTTGAGAACGCCAAACTATGGCCGAAACGCGTTGACTTGTTGTCACACATTAAACAATCATTTGGATACAAGACCCAGGAGTGCTTCGTGTATCATGTTACGTCTATAATCATTAGAGGGAAGCACCCGGCGGTTGATATCGGATTAGCATGAGTGCCGCTCCACCTGGTTACCGTGTGTGTGTGTGTGTGTGTGTGTGTGTATATATATACACACACACACACACACATACACACACCACACACACACACACATATACACACAATACAAAAAAAAAAATATATATATATAGAACAACGAAACTCGGAGCACTCGCGGACTTACTTCACGGTACAGACTTTTATTCAACAAGAATCTTGATTCTTGTTGATATAAACGTCTTGTACCGTGAAGTAAGTCCTGCGAGTGCTCCGAGTTTCGCTGTTCTACATATGTCTTTACGGATGCACCGAGGCGGCTGCATACAGAGGGGAGTGCTGAGGACTAACCACGCATAATTATATATATATATAAGGTACAGTGCTACATTGGGACTTAACTAACAAAGACAGCTGCAGGATTGGGTTTATCTGCACAGACCAACAGAAAATGCTTATTCCTTTATCTGATCTTAATGCTGAATCAATTAGCCATGCAGTAACAGAGAAATAAGTTTTACTTTTATAGAATGGATAGTTTCTATATGTAGTGTGCTGGGGGGGCGCGCTGGGTGATTGACAGTTCTTTACTGATTAGCTCTGCCCTGCCCTCTTTATAAAGTAAAACTTCCAGAGCTAAAAAACAAGGGATAGGAAGGTCAGAGAAGGGAAAAAAGCAGATTTAAGATTGTTGGTAATTAATCCTAATTACTGGGTGATTAGTTTAAAAAAAATATTTGCCCCAGTTTACATGTCCTTTAAATTTTGATTTGCAACTATGTTTGCAATGCTCTGACACTTGACCTTGCCTTACAATTAGTAAGCAAGTCCTTGGCAGCACGTGGGCATCATTGTATTTTTCAAAGCAGTAAGGATCAGCCTTAGTATTTTTCAAAGCAGTAAGGATCAGTGTACAATTAGTTTTGATTACTCAGAATATACAGAAACTTAATTACAGATCACATATAAATGCACAGAAACTTGAAGACGTTAGAGCTTTGCAGCTGTCTGCTTGAAAAACTAACCAGAACAATGTAAAACTAATCCTCTTATACCAAATTTTCCTGCCTTGTTACCCAGAAGCTGCTAATAAAACAATGCAGCCTATTATAGTGTAAGCTTTTACTTATTTCACAAAATATAACTTCTGTTTAAAGTAGATAGAAAGGTCAGTGATACATAGTTTAAACTAGCCGTTTCTTTGCTATAGAAATCAGGAAAAAATATGTTCTAGCATTGATATAAAAGATTTCTAGGTTATCTTTCTTACACCTAAAATGATTAATTCCCAATATATTTTTAGCCATATTTACAAAAGGAGTTAAAGGGTAACTGCAGTCTTCATACAAGTGCACACTACAGT
Source organism: Hymenochirus boettgeri (assembly GCA_019447015.1). Classification (NCBI taxonomy): domain Eukaryota; kingdom Metazoa; phylum Chordata; class Amphibia; order Anura; family Pipidae; genus Hymenochirus; species Hymenochirus boettgeri. Next base: position 317,450,844 of record CM033469.1, read on the forward strand.
AAGGAGTTCCCTTCTTACCTTTCAAACATGCCTGGGATTATGTGTCTAACTTTTTTGGATCTTAGCTTATAGGCTTGTAAAGTTTCACTTCCTAGTCTGCATTGTCTCCGAGTCTCTGTGACAGGCACATGATAAGCTGTCTAAGCCCCCACCTCCCTCCCAACCCCCCCCAAAAAAAACATGGCGCTGTGTAAAAAAAGCCCCACCACCCAAAACTGATCTTTTCTGAAGCTACTGTAGTTACAGACCTCCAATCATTCTCTGTCCTTTTGTCTCTATGGACACCTTAGGGCAAGGATACACTGTCCCAGAAGTATGAAACAAGTGGGTATGCTCAAACCAGAGACTTGGGGGCAACGCAGTGGCGCTCGTGATGTTACAGCTCACAGTGTAGCAGAAAACCCCACCATTTATTCTGCTGTAAGTTCGGATAGATTGCAGTTAGAAGCATGATCCGGGAATCATTTTAAATGAAGGAGTGTGCTTTCTCTTTTTTTTTTTTTTTTTTTTATAAAACACTTGTATGGAGACCACATTTACCCTTTAAATAAGTTAGAAACAGAAAATGCAGAGCGAATTAACATTGATTAACCTTTGGGAAATCATTAGTGGTCTAGACATTCCATCTTCTGTTAGGGTTGGTTATTTGGGTGTTCCTAGTGGTTTTTCCTTTGCATGACAGTTGTGACCTTTTATCACTTGCAGGGTGAGTTTTCCAAACCCATGTAGCCGCCGATATTACAGTCATAAAGTCACACTGAGTGGGACAAATGCTGGCTCTTGTTGAGGGCCGGTTTTGGTCTTCCTTCAACAAATCATATTATTTAGATGGAGAAACACCTTCTTATAACAGAAGTCATCTTGCAGTCTCATGCTATATGAATAGCATTACCCACAAAATCTAAGAAACAAGAAGTAATTTTTTACTCCCAGGTTCCCCAGAGTAAGGGGCGGGGATATGCAAAATACTCCTTTATGTCCCTTAGCTTATGCATGTGTCCAGAACCACTGGCTTAATAACATGCAATATAACCCAATATATAGAGCCATAAATCTGACCTGCAGACATGACATGATAAAATCTTGTTAGATTTCATCAGTGCAAGATACAGATTAATGGCTCTATGGTGTAGGACTTGGGCATACAGTAGAGCTCAGTAGAGAGTACAGCTCAGTGGAGGGCTTTTTGCTCCTTTTGGCCCCCCTCTCCCTAAGCTTTCTAGCTGCCTTGTCTATTATTTAGATGCAAATACTATTTTGCTGAATTTTCTTAGGAAGAACTGAATGCGGGGGTTTACAAACGTTAATTATTTTCTGAATCACCCCTTTTGCAAAATTTATAGCATCTCCCAGTTTGTCTCTTGCTGGGTTTTTTTTATTGCAATTTACCTGCACTCAATGTATTTGTATTTCTGCAATGTATCAACAGTTATCGGGCTTATTTTCCCCAATAGTGTGGGTTGTTGTATTTCCCTAAAAGTTGAGAGATGAAATTTCTTCAAAAAAATCAGAGAGGAAAGCTAGAAATCTGCAAAAGAAAGTGGGCTAAGAGCTTAAAGCACAAATTAAACTAGCTGAAAGTGAGCAAGACTCAATCAAATCTAAAGTCAAGCACCATTCCTTTATCAGCTGGGTCGGACCCACATGTCTGTACTTTCAACTGTCCTGATAAAAAAAATAAAATATATATATATATATATATAGCAAACGGGTAAGTAGCAAGCGGCACTCACCATATGTGCGTCCACCTGGGTGCCTCCTAGGTGAAATAAGTAGCAATAGGGAGATGAAGGAGCACTCCTAGGGTTTATAACGGAAATCCATTTATTAGTGGCTATCTACGCGTTTCGGTCCTACCCCGGACTGTTCTCAAGACAATCTGCCGTGCATACACTGTGCTAAAATACCAAAACACAATTCAAACTACCCTCCCCCAACCCTTCTCCCTCCTTGTCGTCATACACTCCTGTGTAAAGAAGGCGGAACACTAGATCCGATATAGTGACAAGTCCTGTATGAAGTCTCTGTTATGAGTAAAAGTCCAGGGGGGCTATAAATCCACTTAGGGAGGGACAGGGGTCCAGAGGGATATCCAAAGTGCCAGTGCTGAAAAAAATACATAATATGAACAACAGGTACAACTTAATCTACGCCAAGTCATAAATAAATATCGATCTATATGATAAAATATTATAAAAACAATTTGAATTAACTTAAAGTGTTATAGTGCTACAAGCTATGTGCAACAAGTGATAAAGTGACTATAGTGCTATCATATGATGACTAACGTGTATCATAAAATCTTATAAGAAAAATATGCAGGTAACGAAATTACATAGAATCACATAAAATCACTTCAGGGTAAGAAGAGAACTGGTTGGGTGGTATGGCTAGGGCCCTCTGTGTAAACTATATACATATATTAAAAAAAAGTACTAGATTCTCAACAATATAATAAATCTTCATCAGTAGCATAAATGAGGGGAGAGAGTAGACCACTAGGTCGATCACCGCTGCTCTATTGTGCAGACTATGTACAATATATGTATGGTGTATATAGAATAATAAAAAATAATTAATCAAGGAGTATTGGAGAAAGCATCACAGAAAGCATGATAGGGAGCATATTTCATTTAATCCCTTGGGGGACAGGGTGTTAAGGCGTTTTATCCAGCGGACTTCCTGCTGTAATAGGGCCCTTTCTCTGTCTTCCCCCTCTTTTTGTATTACATGGTCTATAGCCATCCATTTAAGGTTGGCCAACGTGTGTTTAGCCCCTTTGAAATGTTTCGCCACCGATTGTTCATATTGTAGGGGGGGCTTATCTAGTCCCTTGTCAGTGTCTTTAGTAAGTGCCGTCCTAATGGCTTGTCGATGGTTAGCCATTCTATCCCTTATACTCGTAGTGGTCTTACCCACATAATATAAACCACATGGGCAGGTAATTATGTATATGACATAAGTACTTTGACAGGATAGTCTGTGCTTAATTTTTATACGATACCCCTTATGTGGATGAGGGAAATCTGACCCCTTTAGTATATATCTGCATGTAAGGCATCCTGTACAGCTATAACACCCTGTTTTTTACTTGGATAGCCAGTGGGTTTGTGAGGGGATTTCTCTACGTACACTAGATCGTGCTAATAAGTTTCGTAAATTAGGCCCTCTGCGATTGGCGAAATTGGGTTTAATATTTTAAAGGGCAATTGCTCATCTGTGTATTCCAATTTCTCATTACACTGTCCTTGATCGTTTGGCTGCCGTGAAGGGGTATTCCAGGCTAAATAATAACAAATAACGTTTCTTTTTTGATGGTTGGGATGGATTGGGTGGATCAAAGGTATTTTTGGATGGAAAGGGTCCCTGTGGTGATACTTTGTCCAAAGTGTTCTCTCAACCTAATTTACGCGGAACCTGAAAAGATCCACCTCTGTCATAAGGGGGTCAGTTTAGGTGTAGGTACAAATGTTAGGCCCTTTCTTAAGAGACTATGTTCACCAGGAGTTAAGGCATGCTTACTTAGATTAATATGGTATCCCCATTAAAGATGGAGGCCCACAAGACGGGGAATTTACAAAAAGAAGGTTGGACGACCACCACGACCGAAGGAGTAGATACCATATTTAAATTCACCATGACGTGCAGCATGAGTAGCATAGATTTTTTAGAGCTCCGCATTATTATTGAAAAAGGCAGGTTTAAAACTACATTGTTTTCCAAAACCACAGATCGCAACACCATATTACATGCAAAAAGCTACCACCCCCCTTCCCTGAAGAAGGGAGTAATTTTCTCCCCGTTACTCAGAGTGTTTCGTAATAACTCTGACAAAATCGAAGCTGAGCACAAATACAGGAGATGGTGACAAATTCCGAGACAGGGGTTATAAGAAAATATCATCCAGGAGGAATTGAAAAGATGTCGGCTTCACATCACCTCGGATTCCCGTATAAGTACCCATCATACTACAGTGGAAGAGGGACAAAAGAAACGTTTTGTTATTATTTAGCCTGGAATACTCACCAGGCAGCCAAACGATCAAGGACAGTGTAATGAGAAATTGGAATACACAGATGAGCAATTGCCCTTTAAAATATTAAACCCAATTTCGCCAATCGCAGAGGGCCTAATTTACGAAACTTATTAGCACGATCTAGTGTACGTAGAGAAATCCCCTCACAAACCCACTGGCTATCCAAGTAAAAAACAGGGTGTTATAGCTGTACAGGATGCCTTACATGCAGATATATCTAAAGGGGTCAGATTTCCCTCATCCACATAAGGGGTATCGTATAAAAATTAAGCACAGACTATCCTGTCAAAGTATTTATGTCATATACAATTACCTGCCCATGTGTTTATATTATGTGGGTAAGACCACTACGAGTATAAGGGATAGAATGGCTAACCATCGACAAGCCATTAGGACGGCACTTACTAAAGACACTAACAAGGGACTAGATAAGCCCCCCTACAATATGAACAATCGGTGGCGAAACATTTCAAAGGGGCTAAACACACGTTGGCCAACCTTAAATGGAGGGCTATAGACCATGTAATACAAAAAGAGGGGGAAGACAGAGAAAGGGCCCTATTACAGCAGGAAGTCCGCTGGATAAAACGCCTTAACACCCTGTCCCCCAAGGGATTAAATGAAATATGCTCCCTATCATGCTTTCTGTGATGCTCTCAATACTCCTTGATAATTATTTTTTATTATTCTATATACACCATACATATATTGTACATAGTCTGCACAATAGTGCAGCGGTGATCGACCTGTGGTCTACTCTCTCCCCTCATTTATGCTTCTGATGAAGATTTATTATATTGTTGAGAATCTAGTACTTTTTTTTTTATATATGTATATAGTTTACACAGAGGGCCCTAGCCATACCACCCAACCAGGTTCTCTTACCCCTGATAGTGATTTTATGTGATTCTATGTAATTTCGTTACCTGCATATTTTATCTTATAAGATTTTATGATACACGTTAGTCATCATATGATAGCACTATAGTCACTTGTTGCACATAGCTATGTAGCACTATAAGCACTTTAAGTATAATATCAAATTTGTTTTATAATATTTTATCATATAGATCGATATTTATTTATGACTTGGCGTAGATTAGAGTGGTCCTGAGCCATGAATTGGTCGTTAGTCTGAATGTTGGTCCAGATCGTCCCCACAGGAGACACAACAGATAAGATACCCTGGGAAACATTAAAAACAACCTGTACATCCCTCCCAAAGAATGGCTCAGATACCAGCAACTGGCAGCCTTTACCAAATCTCTCTACAAACATGTACAGACCCTCCCTCACTGTCCCGTTGGAAAAACTGGCATACCATCACCCCAACAGGCCCCCACAAGATAACGAAAAATGTATCACCAATTGATCTCCTTCAAATTCCAACAAAACTCCCAATGCAGGTCAAATGGGAAACCTGGCTCAACGCTAAAATATCACAAGACGAATGGTCCACGATAGGATCAAATCTTAACAAGAGCACCAACAATACAATAATACAAGAAAAATCGTTCAAAATCCTACACGGCTGGTACCGTTACCAATGTATATCCACAAAATATTCCCACAGGTCCCCCCCTCTGCTTCAGAAACTGTCAGAAACGCAGATCTTCCCCATTGCTGGTGGTTCTGTCCCGAAATGCAAAAATTATGGAACGAATGCTACACCCTTCTAAACAAAATTCTCCATGTGGTCTCTCCTCCAGACCCCTCGGAAGCTCTTTTCAACAAGAACTCCCCTGTACTGAACTCTAGCAGAAACAAACTAAACCATATTATCTGCGCCGTAGCCCGCTAATTAATTGCCTCTTTCCGGAAATCCCCAGCGCCCCCTATATCTCTGTTGGTTTCCAAAACCTGACTGTGCACTTCAATGAAAAACAGTAATGTTGCCAGAAATAAGCTTAATAAATTTCAACAAAACTTGGACGTATGGATACTGGCTATGGATCCTCCCGACCAGAGCCCCCAAACCTGAGAATGGATCGGGTGGAGAACGGGGAGGAAAACTTGGTTAGTCGGGAAACCTGAGTAAACACATGAACAGTGGATATTTCCACTCGAGCTCTACCAACGCAGAGAACTTTCAGAAACAGATAAATAATCTTTCTTTACTTCCTTTAGTAATTCTCTAACGTTAACTTCAAGAAAAACACTATTCCTTTCTTCTGCAGTTTGCTTAAGTTAATTGTTAAGTTACTGGTATAGACCATTTTGCCAACGGTGTAGCAACAACCAGCTTCCGATGCTATACCTATAGTTATCCCCCCTTCCCTCCCCCCCAATCCATCCCCTACCCCCCTCTCTCCCCCCCATATCTCACCACACCCCTTCCCCCTCACATAATCCTGAGGTTGATGCATATAAAACAGGTATACCACCATAGACTTACCATGTACAAAAAATAAATCTGTAATCTACTATCTTTGAATTCACCAACGGTATGTTGTCTCTGTCATCTAACAACCTCTGTTTGTATTCGGGGCTGTTTATACTCGAGTATATACGGTATTTGCATGAAAACAATATCAAACACTTGTTAATTATGGTAACTATCAGATCTTTTATATGGAGCTCAAATGTATCTTAAGGTTGCATATGTAAGTTATGTGTTATACTATTTGTATTTGCCACCATTATGTAACTGTAATAAAAATTACAATTAAAGAACTAAATTAATTAAATAAATAGGCTGCTTGCCCAAAATTTCCTTTTTGCCACTGTAAGGCCTGTCATTCACAAGTGTTTTTACGAATTTGTAAATGGAATTGGTTTTAACCAATTTTATTAAAATACAAACATTTTAAATACAAACAGGACTGTTACAGAGAATGTATTTCAACTTACAGCCACAGAGAACACTGTATTACGATACGGTTTATAAACCATAAGTAGATGAAGACAGGAAATGGAACATTCACATGAGGAAGAAGTGTAAAGACAGCTTGCAGAAATAGAACAATACGTATGCAAGTTGTGCTTGAGTGCATCTGTCAAGGAAGGAAAATAACTCACCAAACCAGCAATATTTCATTTTTCTTTCAACACAAGGAAATCAACATGCACCAAATCAAGAATAATATTGATATTTAAATCAAGTACATACCAATCACAAGAAGAAGACTTCTGTTAATCATGAATGCCCTAAATATATCTCCGTCAAGTTTTTTTACTTTTCATCTCTAGCATAAAGGGGAAGGACTATTTCCATCAAACTTAATGCCACCCACTGAGCAGATGCTTTACACTGCTGTTCAATTAAAGCATGATGTACTGTTCCACTATTTATCAGCAAAGAAAATATGCAATCACATGTATCTATTTATAATCAGATGGCTAAGATTACAATCAAATATGTAATTAAAGGATAACTAAAGCTTCAGAACAACACTTTAAGAAGGCATAACACCATTAATAAAAAGCAGAAAACTGTGTTTGCATTTCTCTATTTAGGTGGAAGTTGGGAAATTAACATGGGGTTTATGCTTCATTTCACAGCATTCCAGTATCAGTATAGTCCCTGGCCACTATGTTCTACTATATATGCACCAGAGTCTCCTAAGAGAAGCAAGAAGTGTCAAGCACAGATAACAGAGAGAGGCTCCTACTCTTTTTGGACTTTCATCAGGCCCTGTAGGACCATAAGGAGCAGATGAAAAGGTAAGGATCTTTTTACACTACTAGTGGGGCAAATTTTAGTTTAGGTGGACACTGCCCTTTAAAGGGTATGTCCATCAATAAAGTAAGTTGGTTTCTATCTGATTTACTGAGACACTTGCCCGCGGACCCGCTCCAGCGCCGACTTCACTGACAGTCTCCGACACGTCCTCGCTCCTTGCCCACTGTGTAGTCTTAAAAAATCCTTACCTTTCCTCTGCTCCTTATTTTTGTCCTGCAGTGCTTGCTGAAAGTCCAGGAAACTGAAGAGTAGGAGCATCTTAGTGTCACCTGGTATCTGCCTTTCCCTGGAGAACACTGCATGGCAGGGGAGCTCTTCCCCTTTCATGATCCCTCAGTGATGTACTTGGCAATAGTGTAGGAAGAGTTTCAAAAGGTCCCAGAACTAGATTTACCAGATCTCATTATCTTGACTCTCTAACAAGCAGTCGCATCTGTAATTGTCTGACTGTCAATCACAGACATGGCTGCCAACCCATGGAGAAACGAAGGTCAGCAAGTCGGTTTTCTGGGCCACTTTTTAAACTTAAACCCTAAGCATTTAGGGTTGGACTGGCAAGTTGCAATCTGAAATATCCCTAGATTAACTCTATTTTATGTATCAATACCAGTAACTGCAACATTTCCTATTTTAAGAAACCTAACCAGCTTTTTTTTTTTTTTTTTTTTTTAAACTTTCCAATGAATTTGCCATCACCACTTCCAATGGGAGACAGTTTCATAGTTTTACTATCCTCACATGTGAAAAGTGAAAAACATTTTCCGTACTTGAAGACTAAACTTTTCTTTCTGTCTGGGATGTCCGTGTTTCCTCTAACATGTTCTATTGGTGAACAATGCCCAGATACTTTATTGTATGTCCCATTTATGTAATTATACACCGGCAAGCACCTTTTCTCTGTGTGCATATTTGTAACTTATCCAATCTGTCTTTATATTCAACTACCCAGTCCCCTTATTAAATGCCCTTCTCTGAACTCTTTCCACCAAGATGTCCTTTTTGTACAGATGATTCCAAAATTGCACCTTATATTTCAAATGAAGCCTTACCACTGCTTTGTAAAGAGGAGAATAATATCCATAGCCCTCTTTATACAAGATAGCTCTTGCTGTCTGGCACTGCTTGCTACATTTAAAAGTAACTCCAGCCTCCCAAAAAAAACTTTACATAGTTTGAAGCATCACCCCCCCCCCCCCCCCCAAGTATCTTACCTTCACCGAACTCTCCCACACTGAGGAATTCTAACTTACACAACCGTAATTCTTCGCCGCACTCCTCTCTGCTTCCTAGTAATAGTCCCAATGCATGCCTTATAATGCATAAAATTCACAGTGCATAATGTCTACTACTTACTAGAAATACAGATTACATTTTAAAGTGTATGTCCACCCTAAAAACCATGTTATGTAATGTAGTATTCTGGGAATGGAGTTGCATTGGGGGCTTGGCCGGCAGATTTGTCTGATTGGCTGAGAGTCAGCCAATTACAGATGTGGCTATCGATTTAGCCGTTGGATCCCAGGCTGGTAAGTAAGGTTCTTCAATCTTTTTTTTACAAACTGAGCATGCATGGTGGGGGTGGGGGGACTACAATGAAGCAAAGGGTTAATGTTAAAGATCAGCACAATAGACCTGGATGGAGGAATATCTGCACCCCTGCGCATGTCTTAATACCTCCAGGAAGCAAGAGAGAGGCAAAACCTTCCAGTTACTTAAAAGGACACTAAACTAAGAAAAAAATGACTTTCCTTTATCCATTTCTATATTTTTAGTGCTGCCAGGAACTTTATCTCTTTTGCTCTCAGTGCTCCCTGTCACTAGATCTCCTCATGTCCAGTTCAGCTCACTCCTAGTTAGTATACATGTCTCCTCTCTATGTATCCACCCCATCCCAAAACTGAGGCACAGATAGAGTGTGAAGCATGTGCAGTGGGGGTGATCTGTGCCCCACTACAGCCAATATAATTCACCCAGTGATTTTGTGTTCTAGTGGAAGTAAAACGGCTTTGCATGGGAAGGTAAGCAGCACTGGAGATGTAATCACTGCTTGAATCAAGTAAGATTTTCTTATATATATATATATATACATAACATGATACACGAAGCACTCCTGGGTCTTGTATCCAAATGATTCCTTTAATGTGTGACAAGTCTACGCGTTTCGGCCATAAGTTTGGCCGTTCTCAAGTCTTGAGAACGGCCAAACTATGGCCGAAACGCGTTGACTTGTTGTCACACATTAAACAATCATTTGGATACAAGACCCGGAGTGCTTCGTGTATCATGTTACGTCTATAATCATTAGAGGGAAGCACCCGGGCGGTTGATATCGGATTAGCATGAGTGCCGCTCCACCTGGTTACCGTGTGTGTGTGTGTGTGTGTGTGTGTGTATATATATACACACACACACACACACCACACACACACCACACACAACATACATATACACACAATACAAAAAAAAAAATATATATATATAGAACAACGAAACTCGGAGCACTCGCAGGACTTACTTCACGGTACAGACTTTTATTCAACAAGAATCTTGATTCTTGTGTGATAAAAGTCTTGTACCTGAAGTAAGTCCTGCGAGTGCTCCGTTTCGCTGTTCTACATATGTCTTTACGGATGCACCGAGGCGGCTGCATACAGAGGGGAGTGCTGAGGACTAACCACGCATAATTATATATATATATAAGGTACAGTGCTACATTGGGACTTAACTAACAAAGACAGCTGCAGGATTGGGTTTATCTGCACAGACCAACAGAAAATGCTTATTCCTTTATCTGATCTTAATGCTGAATCAATTAGCCATGCAGTAACAGAGAAATAAGTTTTACTTTTAATGAATGGATAGTTTCTATATGTAGTTGCTGGGGGGGCGCGCTGGGTGATTGACAGTTCTTTACTGATTAGCTCTGCCCTGCCCTCTTTATAAGTAAAACTTCCAGAGCTAAAAAACAAGGGATAGGAAGGTCAGAGAAGGGAAAAAAGCAGATTTAAGATTGTTGGTAATTAATCCTAATTACTGGGTGATTAGTTTAAAAAAAATATTTGCCCCAGTTTACATGTCCTTTAAATTTTGATTTGCAACTATGTTTGCAATGCTCTGACACTTGACCTTGCCTTACAATTAGTAAGCAAGTCCTTGGCAGCACGTGGGCATCATTGTATTTTTCAAAGCAGTAAGGATCAGCCTTAGTATTTTTCAAAGCAGTAAGGATCAGTGTACAATTAGTTTTGATTACTCAGAATATACAGAAACTTAATTACAGATCACATATAAATGCACAGAAAACTTGAAGACGTTAGAGCTTTGCAGCTGTCTGCTTGAAAAACTAACCAGAACAATGTAAAACTAATCCTCTTATACCAAATTTTCCTGCCTTGTTACCCGAAGCTGCTAATAAAACATGCAGCCATTATAGTGTAAGCTTTTACTTATTTCACAAATATAACTTCTGTTTAAAGTAGATAGAAAGGTCAGTGATACATAGTTTAAACTAGCCGTTTCTTGCTATAGAAATCAGGAAAAAATTGTTCTAGCATTGATATAAAAGATTTCTAGGTTATCTTTCTTACACCTAAAATGATTAATTCCCAATATATTTTAGCCATATTTACAAAAGGAGTTAAAGGGTAACTGCGTCTTCATACAAGTGCACACTACAGTAAGGAGTTCCCTTCTTACCTTTCAAACATGCCTGGGATTATGTGTCTAACTTTTTTGGATCTTAGCTTATAGGCTTGTAAAGTTTCACTTCCTAGTCTGCATTGTCTCCGAGTCTCTGTGACAGGCACATGATAAGCTGTCTAAGCCCCCACCTCCCTCCCAACCCCCCCCAAAAAAAACATGGGCGCTGTGTAAAAAAAGCCCCACCACCCAAAACTGATCTTTTCTGAAGCTACTGTAGTTACAGACCTCCAATCATTCTCTGTCCTTTTGTCTCTATGGACACCTTAGGGCAAGGATACACTGTCCCAGAAGTATGAAACAAGTGGGTATGCTCAAACCAGAGACTTGGGGCAACGCATGGCGCTCGTGATGTTACAGCTCACAGTGTAGCAGAAAACCCCACCATTTATTCTGCTGTAATTCGGATAGATTGCAGTTAGAAGCATGATCCGGGAATCATTTTAATGAAGGAGTGTGCTTTCTCTTTTTTTTTTTTTTTTTTTATAAAACACTTGTATGGAGACCACATTTACCCTTTAAATAAGTTAGAAACAGAAAATGCAGAGCGAATTAACATGATTAACCTTTGGGAAATCATTAGTGGTCTAGACATTCCATCTTCTTTTAGGGTTGGTTATTTGGGGTGTTCCTAGTGTTTTTTCCTTTGCATGACAGTTGTGACCTTTTACACTTGCAGGGTGAGTTTTCCAAACCCATGTAGCCGCCGATATTACAGTCATAAAGTCACACTGAGTGGGACAAATGCTGGCTCTTGTTGAGGGCCGGTTTTGGTCTTCCTTCAACAAATCATATTATTTAGATGGAGAAACACCTTCTTATAACAGAAGTCATCTGCAGTCTCATGCTATATGAATAGCATTACCCACAAAATCTAAGAAACAAGAAGTAATTTTTTACTCCCAGGTTCCCCAGAGTAAGGGGCGGGATATGCAAAATACTCCTTTATGTCCCTTAGCTTATGCATGTGTCCAGACCCACTGGCTTAATAACATCAATATACCCAATATATAGAGCCATAAATCTGACCTGCAGACATGACATGATAAAATCTTGTTAGATTTCATCAGTGCAAGATACAGATTAATGGCTCTATGGTGTAGGACTTGGGCATACAGTAGAGCTCAGTAGAGGAGTACAGCTCAGTGGAGGGCTTTTTTGCTCCTTTTGGCCCCCCTCTCCCTAAGCTTTCTAGCTGCCTTGTCTATTATTTAGATGCAAATACTATTTTGCTGAATTTTCTTAGGAAGAACTGAATGCGGGGGTTTACAACGTTAATTATTTTCTGAATCACCCCTTTTGAAAATTTATAGCATCTCCCAGTTTGTCTCTTGCTGGGTTTTTTTTTATTGCAATTTACCTGCACTCAATGTATTTGTATTTCTGCAATGTATCAACAGTTATCGGGCTTATTTTCCCCAATAGTGTGGGTTGTTGTATTTCCCTAAAAGTTGAGAGATGAAATTTCTTCAAAAAAATCAGAGAGGAAAGCTAGAAATCTGCAAAAGAAAGTGGCTAAGAGCTTAAAGCACAAATTAAACTAGCTGAAAGTGAGCAAGACTCAATCAAATCTAAAGTCAAGCACCATTCCTTTATCAGCTGGGTCGGACCCACATGTCTGTACTTTCAACTGTCCTGATAAAAAAATAAAATATATATATTATATATAGCAAACGGGTAAGTAGCAAGCGGCACTCACCATATGTGCGTCCACCTGGGTGCCTCCTAGGTGAAATAAGTAGCAATAGGGAGATGAAGGAGCACTCCTAGGGTTTATAACGGAAATCCATTTTTAGTGGCTATCTACGCGTTTCGGTCCTACCCCGGACTGTTCTCAAGACAATCTGCCGTGCATACACTGTGCTAAAATACCAAAACACAATTCAAACTACCCTCCCCAACCCTTCTCCCCCTTGTCGTCATACACTCCTGTGTAAAGAAGGCGGAACACTAGATCCGATATAGTGACAAGTCCTGTATGAAGTCTCTGTTATGAGTAAAAGTCCAGGGGGGCTATAATCCACTTAGGGAGGGACAGGGGTCCAGAGGGTATCCAAATGCCAGTGCTGAAAAAAATACATATATGAACAACAGGTACAACTTAATCTACGCCAAGTCATAAATAAATATCGATCTATATGATAAAATATTATAAAACAAATTTGATATTATACTTAAAGTGCTTATAGTGCTACATAGCTATGTGCAACAAGTGATAAAGTGACTATAGTGCTATCATATGATGACTAACGTGTATCATAAAATCTTATAAGATAAAATATGCAGTAACGAAATTACATAGAATCACATAAAATCACTATCAGGGGTAAGAGAACCTGGTTGGTGGTATGGCTAGGGCCCTCTGTGTAAACTATATACATATATTAAAAAAAAGTACTAGATTCTCAACAATATAATAAATCTTCATCAGTAGCATAAATGAGGGGAAGAGTAGACCACTAGGTCGATCACCGCTGCTCTATTGTGCAGACTATGTACAATATATGTATGGTGTATAATAATAATAAAAATAATAATCAAGGAGTATTGAGAAAAGCATCACAGAAAGCATGATAGGGAGCATATTTCATTTAATCCCTTGGGGGACAGGGTGTTAGGCGTTTTATCCAGCGGACTTCCGCTGTAATAGGGCCCTTTCTCTGTCTACCCCCTCTTTTTGTATTACATGGTCTACAGCCATCCATTTAAGGTTGGCCAACGTGTGTTTAGCCCCCTTTGAAATGTTTCGCCACCGATTGTTCATATTGTAGGGGGGGCTTATCTAGTCCCTTGTCAGTGTCTTTAGTAAGTGCCGTCCTAATGGCTTGTCGATGGTTAGCCATTCTATCACCCTTTTACTCGTAGTGGTCTTACCCACATAATATAAACACATGGGCAGGTAATTATGTATATGACATAAGTACTTTGACAGGATAGTCTGTGCTTAATTTTTACGATACCCCTTATGTGGATGAGGGAAATCTGACCCCTTTAGTATATATCTGCATGTAAGGCATCCTGTACAGCTATAACACACCTGTTTTTTACTTGGATAGCCAGTGGTTTGTGAGGGGATTCTCTAGGTACACAGATCGTGCTAATAAGTTTCGTAAATTAGGCCCTCTGCGATTGGCGAATTTGGGTTTAATATTTTTAAAGGGCAATTGCTCATCTGTGTATTCCAATTTCTCATTACACTGTCCTTGATCGTTTGGCTGCCCGGTGAGTATTCCAGGCTAAATAATAACAAATAACGTTTCTTTTTTGATGGTTGGGATGGATTGGGTGGATCAAAGGTATTTTTGGATGGAAAGGGTCCCTGTGGTGATACTTTGTCCAAAGTGTTCTCTCAACCTAATTTACGCGGGAACCTGAAAAGATCCACCTCTGTCATAAGGGGGTCAGTTTAGGTGTAGGTACAAATGTTAGGCCCTTTCTTAAGAGACTATGTTCACCAGGAGTTAAGGCATGCTTACTTAGATTAAATATGGTATCCCCATTAAAGATGGAGGCCCACAAGACGGGGAATTTACAAAAAGAAGGATTGGACGACCACCACGACCGAAGGAGTAGATACCATATTTAAATTCACCATGACGTGCAGCATGAGTAGCATAGATTTTTTAGAGCTCCGCATTATTATTGAAAAAGGCAGGTTAAAACTACATTGTTTTCCAAAACCACAGATCGCAACACCATATTACATGCAAAAAGCTACCACCCCACTTCCCTGAAGAAGGGAGTAATTTTCTCCCCGTTACTCAGAGTGTTTCGTAATAACTCTGACAAAATCGAAGCTGAGGCACAAATACAGGAGATGGTGACAAAATTCCGAGACAGGGGTTATAAGAAAATATCATCCAGGAGGAATTGAAAAGATGTCGGCTTCACATCACCTCGGATTCCCGTATAAGTACCCATCATACTACAGTGGAAGAGGGACAAAAGAAACGTTTTGTTATTATTTAGCCTGGAATACTCACCAGGCAGCCAAACGATCAAGGACAGTGTAATGAGAAATTGGAATACACAGATGAGCAATTGCCCTTTAAAATATTAAACCCAATTTCGCCAATCGCAGAGGGCCTAATTTACGAAACTTATTAGCACGATCTAGTGTACGTAGAGAAATCCCCTCACAACCCACTGGCTATCCAAGTAAAAAACAGGGTGTTATAGCTGTACAGGATGCCTTACATGCAGATATATCTAAAGGGGTCAGATTTCCCTCATCCACATAAGGGGTATCGTATAAAAATTAAGCACAGACTATCCTGTCAAAGTATTATGTCATATACAATTACCTGCCCATGTGTTTATATTATGTGGGTAAGACCACTACGAGTATAAGGGATAGAATGGCTAACCATCGACAAGCCATTAGGACGGCACTTACTAAAGACACTAACAAGGGACTAGATAAGCCCCCCTACAATATGAACAATCGGTGGCGAAACATTTCAAAGGGGCTAAACACACGTTGGCCAACCTTAAATGGAGGGCTATAGACCATGTAATACAAAAAGAGGGGGAAGACAGAGAAAGGGCCCTATTACAGCAGGAAGTCCGCTGGATAAAACGCCTTAACACCCTGTCCCCCAAGGGATTAAATGAAATATGCTCCCTATCATGCTTTCTGTGATGCTCTCCAATACTCCTTGATAATTATTTTTTATTATTCTATATACACCATACATATATTGTACATAGTCTGCACAATAGTGCAGCGGTGATCGACCTGTGGTCTACTCTCTCCCCTCATTTATGCTTCTGATGAAGATTTATTATATTGTTGAGAATCTAGTACTTTTTTTTTATATATGTATTAGTTTACACAGAGGGCCCTAGCCATACCACCCAACCAGTTCTCTTACCCCTGATAGTGATTTTATGTGATTCTATGTAATTTCGTTACCTGCATATTTTATCTTATAAGATTTTATGATACACGTTAGTCATCATATGATAGCACTATAGTCACTTGTTGCACATAGCTATGTAGCACTATAGCACTTTAAGTATAATATCAAATTTGTTTAATAATATTTTTAAAATATTTTATCATATAGATCGATATTTATTTATGACTTGGCGTAGATTGTTAAGTTGTACCTGTTGTTCATATTATGTATTTTTTTCAGCACTGGCACTTTGGATATCCCTCTGGACCCCCGTCCCTCCCTAAGTGGATTTATAGCCCCCCTGGACTTTTACTCATAACAGAGACTTCATACAGGACTTGTCACTATATCGGATCTAGTGTTCCGCCTTCTTTACACAGGAGTGGATGAAGACAAGGAGGGAGGAGGGTTGGGGGAGGGTAGTTTGAATTGTGTTTTGGTATTTTAGTACAGTGTATGCACGGCAGATTGTCTTGAGAACGGTCCGGGGTAGGACCGAAACGCGTAGATATCCACTAATAAATATGGCCCCGCCCACTCAGGGGTCCTGTGGCCCCTCCCCACTTGCACCTCAGACCAATACCCTCCTACCCCCTACAGAAGACTGTGTATGTAAAAGCAGCCTTTTCAGCAGAGAAAGAATCAGACGTTTAAAACTGCAGATTCTTTCTCTGCTAAAAAGGCTGCTTTTACAGTTTTCTGTAAGGGGGGGGTATAGGTCTGAGGTGCAAGTGGGGGAGGGGCAATGGGCAGCCAACAAGGGGGAGGGGTCATTGGGGCTCACAAGTGAGAGAGACCACATGACCCACGAGTGGGCGGGCCACAGAGCTCATGAGCCACAAGAGGCTGCAAGGGAAAGGCCCAAGGGGGCTGCAAGTAAATTGCAAAAATCCTCAGGAAAGCAATTCCTGTTAATTTACCTAAAGTCATTTTTGGACCACAGTTACCTTTTAAAGGGACAGTTCTGTGGAAATTATCAATATTTGTTAAATTGTTAGTTTCAATAATGCATACTATTCTACATATTCTCTTCCATTTTGAAAAATCAGTTGATTTCATACCTTTTGCTGTTCCCTGCTGTTGACATTAGTGAGCTGACATTTCAGGTTCTAACGGTCCTTCTTCCCAGTATGCACCACATCCTTGGAATGTTCCTAACAGTAATTTCTACTGATTGGCTGTTGGATGGGTCATACATGCTCTACTGAGCAACTGAGTCAACCCACGCGCAGGGTCAAGGCCAAGACCATAATGGTCTCTACTAGGGGTCCTGCAAAGAGTGGTCCTGAGCCATGAATTGGTCGTTAGTCTGAATGTTGGTCCAGATCGTCCCCACAGGAGACACAACAGATAAGATACCCTGGGAAACATTAAAAACAACCTGTACATCCCTCCCAAAGAATGGCTCAGATACCAGCAACTGGCAGCCTTTAACCAAATCTCTCTACAAACATGTACAGACCCTCCCTCACTGTCCCCGTTGGAAAAACGGCATACCATCACACCCACCAGGCCCCCCAACAAGATAACGAAAAATGTATCACCAATTGATCTCCTTCAAATTCCAACAAAACCTCCCAATGCAGGTCAATGGGAAACCTGGCTCAACGCTAAAATATCACAAGACGAATGGTCCACGATAGGATCAAATCTTAACAAGAGCACCAACAATACAATAATACAAGAAAAATCGTTCAAAATCCTACACGGCTGGTACCGTTAACCAATGTATATCCACAAAATATTCCCACAGGTCCCCCCCTCTGCTTCAGAAACTGTCAGAAACGCAGATCTTCCCCATTGCGGTGGTTCTGTCCCGAAATGCAAAAATTATGGAACGAATGCTACACCCTTCTAAAAAAATTCTCCATGTGGATCTCTCCTCCAGACCCCTCGGAAGCTCTTTTCAACAAGAACTCCCCTGTACTGAACTCTAGCAGAAACAAACTAAACCATATTATCTGCGCCGTAGCCCGCTAATTAATTGCCTCTTCCGGAAATCCCCAGCGCCCCCTATATCTCTGTGGTTTCCAAAACCTGGACTGTGCACTTCAATGAAAAACAGTAATGTTGCCAGAAATAAGCTTAATAAATTTCAACAAAACTTGGACGTATGGATACTGGCTATGGATCCTCCCGACCAGAGCCCCCAAACCTGAGAATGGGATCGGTGGAGAACGGGGAGGAAAACTTGGTTAGTCGGGAAACCTTGAGTAAACACATAACAGTGGATATTTCCACTCGAGCTCTACCAACGCAGAGAACTTTCAGAAACAGATAAATATCTTTCTTTACTTCCTTTAGTAATTCTCTAACGTTAACTTCAAGAAAAACACTATTCCTTTCTTCGCAGTTTGCTTAAGTTAATTGTTAAGTTACTGGTATAGACCATTTTGCCAACGGTGTAGCAACAACCACTTCCGATGCTATACCTATAGTTATCCCCCCTTCCCTCCCCCCCAATCCATCCCCTACCCCCTCTCTCTCCCCCCCATATCTCACCACACCCCTTCCCCCCTCACATAATCCTGAGGTTGATGCATATAAAACAGGTATACCACCATAACTTACCATGTACAAAAAATAAATCTGTAATCTACTATCTTTGAATTCACCAAACGGTATGTTGTCTCTGTCATCTAACAACCTCTGTTTGTATTCGGGGCTGTTTATACTCGAGTATATACGGTATTTGCATGAAAACAATATCAAACACTTGTTAATTATGGTAACTATCAGATCTTTTTATATGGAGCTCAAATGTATCTTAAGGTTGCATATGTAAGTTATGTGTTATACTATTTGTATTTGCCACCATTATGTAACTGTAATAAAAATTACAATTAAAGAACTAAATTAATTAAATAAATAGGCTGCTTGCCCAAAATTTCCTTTTTGCCACTGTAAGGCCTGTCACTTCACAAGTGTTTTACGAATTTGTAAATGGGAATTGGTTTAACCAATTTTATTAAAATACAAACATTTTAAATACAAACAGGACTGTTACAGAGAATGTATTTCAACTTACAGCCACAGAGAACACTGTATTACGATACGGTTTATAAACCATAAGTAGATGAAGACAGGAAATGGAACATTCACATGAGGAAGAAGTGTAAAGACAGCTTGCAGAAATAGAACAATACGTATGCAAGTTGTGCTTGAGTGCATCTGTCAAGGAAGGAAAATAACTCACCAAACCAGCAATATTTCATTTTTCTTTCAACACAAGGAAATCAACATGCACCAAATCAAGAATAATATTGATATTTAAATCAAGTACATACCAATCACAAGAAAAGACTTCTGTTAATCATGAATGCCCTAAATATATCTCCGTCATTTTTTTACTTTTCATCTCTAGCATAAAGGGGAAGGACTATTTCCATCAAACTTAATGCCACCCACTGAGCAGATGCTTTACACTGCTGTTCAATTAAAGCATGATGTACTGTTCCACTATTTATCAGCAAAGAAATATGCAATCACATGTTCTATTTATAATCAGATGGCTAAGATTACAATCAAATATGTAATTAAAGGATAACTAAAGCTTCAGAACAACACTTTAAGAAGGCATAACACCATTAATAAAAGCAGAAAACTGTGTTTTGCATCTCTATTTAGGTGGAAGTTGGGAAATTAACTGGGGTTTATGCTTCATTTCACAGCATTCCAGTATCAGTATAGTCCCTGGCCACTATGTTCTACTATATATGCACAGAGTCTCCTAAGAGAAGCAAGAAGTGTCAAGCACAGATAACAGAGAGAGGCTCCTACTCTTTTTGGACTTTCATCAGGCCCTGTAGGACCATAAGGAGCAGATGAAAAAGGTAAGGATCTTTTTACACTACTAGTGGGGCAAATTTTAGTTTAGGGGACACTGCCCTTTAAAGGGTATGTCCATCAATAAAGTAAGTTGGTTTCTATCTGATTTACTGAGACACTTGCCCGCGGACCCGCTCCAGCGCCGACTTCACTGACAGTCTCCGACACGTCCTCGCTCCTTGCCCACTGTGTAGTCTTAAAAAATCCTTACCTTTCCTCTGCTCCTTATTTTTGTCCTGCAGTGCTTGCTGAAAGTCCAGGAAACTGAAGAGTAGGAGCATCTTAGTGTCACCTGGTATCTGCCTTTCCCTGGAGAACACTGCATGGCAGGGGAGCTCTTCCCTTTCATGATCCCTCAGTGATGTACTTGGCAATAGTGTAGGAAGAGTTTCAAAAGGTCCCAGAACTAGATTTACCAGATCTCATTATCTTGACTCTCTAACAAGCAGTCGCATCTGTAATTGTCTGACTGTCAACTCACAGACATGGCTGCCAACCCATGGAGAAACGAAGGTCAGCAAGTCGGTTTCTGGGCCCTTTTTAAACTTAACCCTAAGCATTTAGGGTTGGACTGGCAAGTTGCAATCTGAAATATCCCTAGATTACTCTATTTTATGTATCAATAACCAGTAACTGTCAACATTTCCTATTTTAAGAAACCTAACCAGCTTTTTTTTTTTTTTTTTTTTTTAAACTTTCAATGAATTTGCCATCACACTTCCAATGGGAGACAGTTTCATAGTTTTACTATCCTCACAGTGAAAAGTGAAAAACATTTTCCGTACTTGAAGACTAAACTTTTCTTTCTGTCTGGGATGTCCGTGTTTCCTCTAACATGTTCTATTGGTGAACAATGCCCAGATACTTTTTGTATGTCCCATTTATGTAATTATACACCGGCAAGCACCTTTTCTCTGTGTGCATATTGTAACTTATCCAATCTGTCTTTATATTCAACTACCCAGTCCCCTTATTAAATGCCCTTCTCTGAACTCTTTCCACCAAGATGTCCTTTTTGTACAGATGATTCCAAAATTGCACCTTATATTTCAAATGAAGCCTTACCACTGCTTTGTAAAGAGGAGAATAATATCCATAGCCCTCTTTATACAAGATAGCTCTTGCTGTCTGGCACTGCTTGCTACATTTAAAGGTAACTCCAGCCTCCCAAAAAAAACTTTACATAGTTTGAAGCTCACCCCCCCCCCCCCCCCCAAGTATCTTACCTTCACCGAACTCTCCCACACTGAGGAATTCTAACTTACACAACCGTAATTCTTCGCCGCACTCCTCTCTGCTTCCTAGTAATAGTCCCAATGCATGCCTTATAATGCATAAAATTCACAGTGCATAATGTCTACTACTTTACTAGAAATACAGATTACATTTTAAAGTGTATGTCCACCCTAAAAACCATGTTATGTAATGTAGTATTCTGGGAATGGAGTTGCATTGGGGGCTGGCCGGCAATTTGTCTGATTGGCTGAGAGTCAGCCAATTACAGATGTGGCTATCGATTTAGCCGTTGGATCCCAGGCTGGTAAGTAAGGTTCTTCAATCTTTTTTTTACAAACTGAGCATGCATGGTGGGGGTGGGGGGACTACAATGAAGCAAGGGTTAATGTTAAAGATCAGCACAATAGACCTGGATGGAGGAATATCTGCACCCCTGCGCATGTCTTAATACCCCAGGAAGCAAGAGAGAGGCAAAACCTTCCAGTTACTTAAAAGGACACTAAACTAAGAAAAAAATGACTTTCCTTTATCCATTTCTATATTTTTAGTGCTGCCAGGAACTTTATCTCTTTTGGCTCTCAGTGCTCCCTGTCACTAGATCTCCTCATGTCCAGTTCAGCTCACTCCTAGTTAGTATACATGTCTCCTCTCTATGTATCCACCCCATCCCAAAACTGAGGCACAGATAGAGTGTGAAGCATGTGCAGTGGGGGTGATCTGTGCCCCACTACAGCCAATATAATTCACCCAGTGATTTTGTGTTCTAGTGAGAAGTAAACGGCTTTGCATGGGAAGGTAAGCAGCACTGGAGATGTAATCACTGCTTGAATCAAGTAAGATTTTCTTATATATATATATATATACAATAACATGATACACGAAGCACTCCTGGGTCTTGTATCCAAATGATTCCTTTAATGTGTGACAAGTCTACGCGTTTCGGCCATAAGTTTGGCCGTTCTCAAGTCTTGAGAACGGCCAAACTTATGGCCGAAACGCGTTGACTTGTTGTCACACATTAAACAATCATTTGGATACAAGACCCGGAGTGCTTCGTGTATCATGTTACGTCTATAATCATTAGAGGGAAGCACCCGGGCGGTTGATATCGGATTAGCATGAGTGCCGCTCCACCTGGTTACCGTGTGTGTGTGTGTGTGTGTGTGTGTGTATATATATACACACACACACACACACCACACACACACCACACACAACATACATATACACACAATACAAAAAAAAAAATATATATATATAGAACAACGAAACTCGGAGCACTCGCAGGACTTACTTCACGGTACAGACTTTTATTCAACAAGAATCTTGATTCTTGTGTGAATAAAGTCTTGTACCTGAAGTAAGTCCTGCGAGTGCTCCGTTTCGCTGTTCTACATATGTCTTTACGGATGCACCGAGGCGGCTGCATACAGAGGGGAGTGCTGAGGACTAACCACGCATAATTATATATATATATAAGGTACAGTGCTACATTGGGACTTAACTAACAAAGACAGCTGCAGGATTGGGTTTATCTGCACAGACCAACAGAAAATGCTTATTCCTTTATCTGATCTTAATGCTGAATCAATTAGCCATGCAGTAACAGAGAAATAAGTTTTACTTTTAATGAATGGATAGTTTCTATATGTAGTTGCTGGGGGGGCGCGCTGGGTGATTGACAGTTCTTTACTGATTAGCTCTGCCCTGCCCTCTTTATAAGTAAAACTTCCAGAGCTAAAAAACAAGGGATAGGAAGGTCAGAGAAGGGAAAAAAGCAGATTTAAGATTGTTGGTAATTAATCCTAATTACTGGGTGATTAGTTTAAAAAAAATATTTGCCCCAGTTTACATGTCCTTTAAATTTTGATTTGCAACTATGTTTGCAATGCTCTGACACTTGACCTTGCCTTACAATTAGTAAGCAAGTCCTTGGCAGCACGTGGGCATCATTGTATTTTTCAAAGCAGTAAGGATCAGCCTTAGTATTTTCAAAGCAGTAAGGATCAGTGTCAATTAGTTTTGATTACTCAGAATATACAGAAACTTAATTACAGATCACATATAAATGCACAGAAACTTGAAGACGTTAGAGCTTTGCAGCTGTCTGCTTGAAAAACTAACCAGAACAATGTAAAACTAATCCTCTTATACCAAATTTTCCTGCCTTGTTACCCGAAGCTGCTAATAAAAATGCAGCCATTATAGTGTAAGCTTTTACTTATTTCACAAATATAACTTCTGTTTAAAGTAGATAGAAAGGTCAGTGATACATAGTTTAAACTACCGTTTCTTGCTATAGAAATCAGGAAAAAATATGTTCTAGCATTGATATAAAAGATTTCTAGGTTATCTTTCTTACACCTAAAATGATTAATTCCCAATATATTTTAGCCATATTTACAAAAGGAGTTAAAGGGTAACTGCGTCTTCATACAAGTGCACACTACAGTAAGGAGTTCCCTTCTTACCTTTCAAACATGCCTGGGATTATGTGTCTAACTTTTTTGGATCTTAGCTTATAGGCTTGTAAAGTTTCACTTCCTAGTCTGCATTGTCTCCGAGTCTCTGTGACAGGCACATGATAAGCTGTCTAAGCCCCCACCTCCCTCCCAACCCCCCCCAAAAAAAACATGGGCGCTGTGTAAAAAAGCCCCACACCCAAAACTGATCTTTTCTGAAGCTACTGTAGTTACAGACCTCCAATCATTCTCTGTCCTTTTGTCTCTATGGACACCTTAGGGCAAGGATACACTGTCCCAGAAGTATGAAACAAGTGGGTATGCTCAAACCAGAGACTTGGGGCAACGCAGGCGCTCGTGATGTTACAGCTCACAGTGTAGCAGAAAACCCCACCATTTATTCTGCTGTAATTCGGATAGATTGCAGTTAGAAGCATGATCCGGGAATCATTTTAATGAAGGAGTGTGCTTTCTCTTTTTTTTTTTTTTTTTTTATAAAACACTTGTATGGAGACCACATTTACCCTTTAAATAAGTTAGAAACAGAAAATGCAGAGCGAATTAACATGATTAACCTTTGGGAAATCATTAGTGGTCTAGACATTCCATCTTCTTTTAGGGTTGGTTATTTGGGGTGTTCCTAGTGTTTTTTCCTTTGCATGACAGTTGTGACCTTTTACACTTGCAGGGTGAGTTTTCCAAACCCATGTAGCCGCCGATATTACAGTCATAAAGTCACACTGAGTGGGACAAATGCTGGCTCTTGTTGAGGGCCGGTTTTGGTCTTCCTTCAACAAATCATATTTTTAGATGGAGAAACACCTTCTTATAACAGAAGTCATCTGCAGTCTCATGCTATATGAATAGCATTACCCACAAAATCTAAGAAACAAGAAGTAATTTTTTACTCCAGGTTCCCCAGAGTAAGGGGCGGGATATGCAAAATACTCCTTTATGTCCCTTAGCTTATGCATGTGTCCAGCCCACTGGCTTAATAACATCAATATAACCCAATATATAGAGCCATAAATCTGACCTGCAGACATGACATGATAAAATCTTGTTAGATTTCATCAGTGCAAGATACAGATTAATGGCTCTATGGTGTAGGACTTGGGCATACAGTAGAGCTCAGTAGAGGAGTACAGCTCAGTGGAGGGCTTTTTTGCTCCTTTTGGCCCCCCTCTCCCTAAGCTTTCTAGCTGCCTTGTCTTTATTTAGATGCAAATACTATTTTGCTGAATTTTCTTAGGAAGAACTGAATGCGGGGGTTTACAACGTTAATTATTTTCTGAATCACCCCTTTTGAAAATTTATAGCATCTCCCAGTTTGTCTCTTGCTGGGTTTTTTTTTATTGCAATTTACCTGCACTCAATGTATTTGTATTTCTGCAATGTATCAACAGTTATCGGGCTTATTTTCCCCAATAGTGTGGGTTGTTGTATTTCCCTAAAAGTTGAGAGATGAAATTTCTTCAAAAAAATCAGAGAGGAAAGCTAGAAATCTGCAAAAGAAAGTGGCTAAGAGCTTAAAGCACAAATTAAACTAGCTGAAAGTGAGCAAGACTCAATCAAATCTAAAGTCAAGCACCATTCCTTTATCAGCTGGGTCGGACCCACATGTCTGTACTTTCAACTGTCCTGATAAAAAAATAAAATATATATATTATATATAGCAAACGGGTAAGTAGCAAGCGGCACTCACCATATGTGCGTCCACCTGGGTGCCTCCTAGGTGAAATAAGTAGCAATAGGGAGATGAAGGAGCACTCCTAGGGTTTATAACGGAAATCCATTTATTAGTGGCTATCTACGCGTTTCGGTCCTACCCCGGACTGTTCTCAAGACAATCTGCCGTGCATACACTGTGCTAAAATACCAAAACACAATTCAAACTACCCTCCCCCAACCCTTCTCCCTCCTTGTCGTCATACACTCCTGTGTAAAGAAGGCGGAACACTAGATCCGATATAGTGACAAGTCCTGTATGAAGTCTCTGTTATGAGTAAAAGTCCAGGGGGGCTATAATCCACTTAGGGAGGGACAGGGGTCCAGAGGGATATCCAAATGCCAGTGCTGAAAAAAATACATATATGAACAACAGGTACAACTTAATCTACGCCAAGTCATAAATAAATATCGATCTATATGATAAAATATTATAAAACAAATTTGATATTATACTTAAAGTGCTTATAGTGCTACATAGCTATGTGCAACAAGTGATAAAGTGACTATAGTGCTATCATATGATGACTAACGTGTATCATAAAATCTTATAAGATAAAATATGCAGTAACGAAATTACATAGAATCACATAAAATCACTATCAGGGGTAAGAGAACCTGGTTGGTGGTATGGCTAGGGCCCTCTGTGTAAACTATATACATATATTAAAAAAAAGTACTAGATTCTCAACAATATAATAAATCTTCATCAGTAGCATAAATGAGGGGAAGAGGTAGACCACTAGGTCGATCACCGCTGCTCTATTGTGCAGACTATGTACAATATATGTATGGTGTATAATAATAATAAAAATAATTAATCAAGGAGTATTGAGAAAAGCATCACAGAAAGCATGATAGGGAGCATATTTCATTTAATCCCTTGGGGGACAGGGTGTTAGGCGTTTTATCCAGCGGACTTCCGCTGTAATAGGGCCCTTTCTCTGTCTACCCCCTCTTTTTGTATTACATGGTCTACAGCCATCCATTTAAGGTTGGCCAACGTGTGTTTAGCCTCCTTTGAAATGTTTCGCCACCGATTGTTCATATTGTAGGGGGGGCTTATCTAGTCCCTTGTCAGTGTCTTTAGTAAGTGCCGTCCTAATGGCTTGTCGATGGTTAGCCATTCTATCACCTTTTACTCGTAGTGGTCTTACCCACATAATATAAAACACATGGGCAGGTAATTATGTATATGACATAAGTACTTTTGACAGGATAGTCTGTGCTTAATTTTTATCGATACCCCTTATGTGGATGAGGGAAATCTGACCCCTTTAGTATATATCTGCATGTAAGGCATCCTGTACAGCTATAACACACCTGTTTTTTACTTGGATAGCCAGTGGTTTGTGAGGGGATTCTCTAGGTACACAGATCGTGCTAATAAGTTTCGTAAATTAGGCCCTCTGCGATTGGCGAATTTGGGTTTAATATTTTTAAAGGGCAATTGCTCATCTGTGTATTCCAATTTCTCATTACACTGTCCTTGATCGTTTGGCTGCCCGGTGAGTATTCCAGGCTAAATAATAACAAATAACGTTTCTTTTTTGATGGTTGGGGATGGATTGGGTGGATCAAAGGTATTTTTGGATGGAAAGGGTCCCTGTGTGGTGATACTTTGTCCAAAGTGTTCTCTCAACCTTAATTTACGCTGGAACCTGAAAAGATCCACCTCTGTCATAAGGGGGTCAGGTTTAGGTGTAGGTACAAATGTTAGGCCCTTTCTTAAGAGACTATGTTCACCAGGAGTTAAGGCATGCTTACTTAGATTAATATGGTATCCCCATTAAAGATGGAGGCCCACAAGACGGGGAATTTACAAAAAGAAGGATTGGACGACCACCACGACCGAAGGAGTAGATACCATATTTAAATTCACCATGACGTGCAGCATGAGTAGCATAGATTTTTTAGAGCTCCGCATTATTATTGAAAAAGGCAGGTTTAAAACTACATTGTTTTCCAAAACCACAGATCGCAACACCATATTACATGCAAAAGCTACCACCCCCCTTCCCTGAAGAAGGGAGTAATTTTCTCCCCGTTACTCAGAGTGTTTCGTAATAACTCTGACAAAATCGAAGCTGAGCACAAATACAGGAGATGGTGACAAATTCCGAGACAGGGGTTATAAGAAAATATCATCCAGGAGGAATTGAAAAGATGTCGGCTTCACATCACCTCGGATTCCCGTATAAGTACCCATCATACTACAGTGGAAGAGGGACAAAAGAAACGTTTTGTTATTATTTAGCCTGGAATACTCACCAGGCAGCCAAACGATCAAGGACAGTGTAATGAGAAATTGGAATACACAGATGAGCAATTGCCCTTTAAAATATTAAACCCAATTTCGCCAATCGCAGAGGGCCTAATTTACGAAACTTATTAGCACGATCTAGTGTACGTAGAGAAATCCCCTCACAACCCACTGGCTATCCAAGTAAAAAACAGGGTGTTATAGCTGTACAGGATGCCTTACATGCAGATATATCTAAAGGGGTCAGATTTCCCTCATCCACATAAGGGGTATCGTATAAAAATTAAGCACAGACTATCCTGTCAAAGTATTTATGTCATATACAATTACCTGCCCATGTGTTTATATTATGTGGGTAAGACCACTACGAGTATAAGGGATAGAATGGCTAACCATCGACAAGCCATTAGGACGGCACTTACTAAAGACACTAACAAGGGACTAGATAAGCCCCCCTACAATATGAACAATCGGTGGCGAAACATTTCAAAGGGGCTAAACACACGTTGGCCAACCTTAAATGGAGGGCTATAGACCATGTAATACAAAAAGAGGGGGAAGACAGAGAAAGGGCCCTATTACAGCAGGAAGTCCGCTGGATAAAACGCCTTAACACCCTGTCCCCCAAGGGATTAAATGAAATATGCTCCCTATCATGCTTTCTGTGATGCTCTCAATACTCCTTGATAATTATTTTTTATTATTCTATATACACCATACATATATTGTACATAGTCTGCACAATAGTGCAGCGGTGATCGACCTGTGGTCTACTCTCTCCCCTCATTTATGCTTCTGATGAAGATTTATTATATTGTTGAGAATCTAGTACTTTTTTTTTATATATGTATTAGTTTACACAGAGGGCCCTAGCCATACCACCCAACCAGTTCTCTTACCCCTGATAGTGATTTTATGTGATTCTATGTAATTTCGTTACCTGCATATTTTATCTTATAAGATTTTATGATACACGTTAGTCATCATATGATAGCACTATAGTCACTTGTTGCACATACTATGTAGCACTATAGCACTTTAAGTATAATATCAAATTTGTTTTAATATTTTATCATATAGATCGATATTTATTTATGACTTGGCGTAGATTGTTAAGTTGTACCTGTTGTTCATATTATGTATTTTTTTCAGCACTGGCACTTTGGATATCCCTCTGGACCCCCGTCCCTCCCTAAGTGGATTTATAGCCCCCCTGGACTTTTACTCATAACAGAGACTTCATACAGGACTTGTCACTATATCAATCTAGTGTTCCGCCTTCTTTACACAGGAGTGGATGAAGACAAGGAGGGAGGAGGGTTGGGGGAGGGTAGTTTGAATTGTGTTTTGGTATTTTAGTACAGTGTATGCACGGCAGATTGTCTTGAGAACGGTCCGGGGTAGGACCGAAACGCTAGATATCCACTATAAATATGGCCCCGCCCACTCAGGGGTCCTGTGGCCCCTCCCCACTTGCACCTCAGACCAATACCCTCCTACCCCCTACAGAAGACTGTGTATGTAAAAGCAGCCTTTTCAGCAGAGAAAGAATCAGACGTTTAAAACTGCAGATTCTTTCTCTGCTAAAAGGCTGCTTTTACAGTTTTCTGTAAGGGGGGGGTTATAGGTCTGAGGTGCAAGTGGGGGAGGGGCAATGGGCAGCCAACAAGGGGGAGGGTCATTGGGGCTCACAAGTGAGAGAGACCCATGACCCCGAGTGGGCGGGCCACAGAGCTCATAGCCACAAGAGGCTGCAAGGGAAAGGCCCAAGGGGGCTGCAAGTAAATTGCAAAAATCCTCAGGAAAGCAATTCCTGTTAATTTACCTAAAGTCATTTTTGGACCACAGTTACCTTTTAAAGGGACAGTTCTGTGGATTATCAATATTTGTTAAATTGTTAGTTTCAATAATGCATACTATTCTACATATTCTCTTCCATTTTGAAAAATCAGTTGATTTCATACCTTTTGCTGTTCCCTGCTTGTGTTTCCACTAATAAATATGGCCCCGCCCACTCAGGGTCCTGTGGCCCCCCCCACTTGCACCTCAGACCAAACCTCCTACCCCCTACAGAAGACTGTGTATGTAAAGCAGCCTTTTCAGCAGAGAAAGAATCAGACGTTAAAACTGCAGATTCTTTCTCTGCTAAAAAGGCTGCTTTTACAGTTTTCTGTAAGGGGGGGGTATAGGTCTGAGGTGCAGTGGGGGAGGGGCAATGGGCAGCAACAAGGGGGAGGGTCATTGGGGCTCACAGTGAGAGAGACACATGACCCACGAGTGGGGGGGCCACAGAGCTCATGAGCCACAAGAGGCTGCAAGGGAAAGGCCAAGGGGCTGCAAGTAAATTGCAAAAATCCTCAGGAAAGCAATTCCTGTTAATTTACCTAAAGTCATTTTGGACCACAGTTACCTTTAAAGGGACAGTTCTGTGGAAATTCAATAATTTGTTAAATTGTTAGGTTCAATAATGCATACTATTCTACATATCTCTTCCATTTTGAAAAATCAGTTGATTTCATACCTTTTGCTGTTCCCTGCTGTTGACATTAGTGAGCTGACATTTCAGGTTCTAACGGTCCTTCTTCAGTATGCACCACATCCTTGGAATGTTCCTAACAGTAATTTCTACTGATTGGCTGTTGGATGGGTCATACATGTCTACTGAGCAACTGAGTCAACCCACGCGCAGGGTCAAGGCCAAGACCATAATGGTCTCTACTAGGGGTCCTGCAAACAGGAAGTCAGTATTTCTGTTGCATTTATTTATTCACAGAAAAAATGCTGATTGGCAGATTAAGGTCATGGGTGGAAAATACTGCCTTTTTTTCTGAAAAGTACATGTATTTGCACTGAACTTCCCCTTAAGGATGGTTGAACTTCATCTAACAAGAGTTTAACATAGTAACATATCTTTAATCTGGCAGGTGATCTCTAGTCTCTTTAGGAGACTAATCTATTTACAATAATAAAAATTCTTAAAATGCTCAACATTAATGTGATGGGTTCTACTATCCAAGCAAATTAATTTTGTACTATCGAAACTTTATTTCTTCAATATATACTATTAAATACATATTACAATGTGGGATGTACTCTTAATTAACAATTGCATTAACATTAGACACATTATTATGAGCAAATAAGCTTGCTCAAGAAACACATTGAAAATAAAGCACAAAGACGACATTTTAGGGTGTAATTCAGGCATTACAAGTAATACTTACAGTTGGTCTGTTGCCCAGTATCTTTGGGAAACAAAGAGTGCTTCATTAGACTCCACTGAGCAGTCAAACCTGTTTAAATCTATACCAAACAGAAACAACTTTATATGTACTGACAGCAATGCATGTTTAGAGGATTTTGTAGAGGGGAAATTTACCCAAGGGACCAAAGGCAACCATATCAATAATAATTGAGCAGAGCCTTTGCCTGCAGATTATTCACATATGTACTTACAAAAGGGAGGTATGATAAGGCAACAGTAACATTTACCCGATTTTTTTAAAAAAAATCTGTTTCTGCTCTACTAAACAGGTTATAAATTACTTTTACTATGATAGTCAATAGAGTTGGAAGTGTCTGCAAATAGACAAATACAGTAATTTGTTAATTTGAATTAAGCTCAGTTCTAAAGCTATTTAAGACAGTATAGTTCTAAAGGGGAACTAAAGTCTATAGACAACATATCTCAATAGAAAGCACATTCACAAATATACAACAAGCCGTCTTTGCCGTGTCAGCTTGGTGTCACCCAGGTAATGTGGATTATGAGAGCTCACTCCTAGTACCAAAACTTAAACCACCTAGCAAAGTATACGCAGTACACTTCACACGCTCTGTAGTGCCTTCATTTTTTGAAGCCGACAGCCAATAAAATTACAGCACAGAGATCATCCTACTCCCTGGCACAAAACAGGGATTTCAATGCAGTTTTTGTGTAAACATATTGAATGTTCCTGTCCAACATTAATATATTCCTTTGCTTTTCAACCCAAAAAGAAAAGTAAACTTAGCATGGATTTACAAATATATAAAATAAACATTTCAGTAAAAATACATCTGGGTTTTTTTAACATGTAACCTTATGCACTATGTCTTGCTAAAAGCAAAGCTTTATACCACTATCCTTATAGATCTACCAAAAGAAATTAGAACCACAAATGCACTGGGTAAATGTCTGGTACAACGATTCAATATTGCGTTCCCTACTCCAGGTAAATTGGGAAATGGCATTGCCATTTGTGGGCTTTTAAAGGAAGATATATAAAAACTGGGGATGCTACCTAGGACTCCATTTGTTGTCATAAATATGAAAACACCCATCTTTAAAGATATAGTGTGAAGATTGGAATACAAGCAATTAATAATATTGATAAAGATATACAGGTTTCGGTCAGAAAAATATAATCCTAAAAAACTTTCAATTGTCATCTTCTACAGCCCATATCTCTAGAAGCTGACTGAGATATTGATGGATTACCAAGAACTTCCTTCTGACAATTGAAGATTTAAATAAACAAATTGCAAGAGAATTTTGAATTCTGTGCAATAAACCTTTGAAACAACCTTGTTATCAAAATGTGTGAAATCAATTTGGCTCAAACATCTGCAAAACAGAGACAATCAATCCCGGTTAGGAAGAGACAGTCATGTTGAAACACTGATTGACTTAAGAATGCAGAATATCTTAGTGCACCACCCCTACTGCCACTTTTCCATTCTTGTTGTCTTGGCCCTTCTCTCCTGGCTCATATTGCCAGAAAGAGAAAAAGGGATTTATAATTATTTGGAGAAATATAGCTCTTTATATTTTTAATTCCTCCTTTAAAACATCAATTTACCCTAAATAACAATTTACTCTTAAAGTGCAAATGTCACAAGTGGTATTTAAGAAGGTGTTTCAGCTAACCAGGAGCCATTCTTCTTCATCAATTGGCAAAGCAGATCTCCTTGCCAGACTAACTACTGCAGCACAACATTTAGGAGGCAAGTCCCTGTCAGCAGTGTCAGTATCCTTTCATTATTGCTGGCAAGTTTACCAAGAATATTTTCTTTCCTGAATATTTCCTATGTAGAGGAATGTATGGTAAAAGAACCCTTT
Source organism: Hymenochirus boettgeri (assembly GCA_019447015.1). Taxonomy (NCBI): domain Eukaryota; kingdom Metazoa; phylum Chordata; class Amphibia; order Anura; family Pipidae; genus Hymenochirus; species Hymenochirus boettgeri. Next base: position 317,483,780 of record CM033469.1, read on the forward strand.
TTAGTCTTCACAAACAAAAAAAGTAGGTGGACAATGAAAGAATACATTAATTAAAGGTTCAATAATTGCTGTATCAAATGAAGTATCAACCCTAAAATAACCAGTTTCCTCGCATTAAACCATTTCAGTGGACAGTAACTATCTCCCTTAGTCTTGCCGTCGCTTTCATTATAGAATGAGGATATTGAGAACCGCACTCACATTCTTTCAAGTGAACTTTATTGTGACCAGATATGTGCACAATGTTTCGGGGCAGTCCCCTTCGTCAGGTGCACAACACAGCATATCAGTGACTGATTTAAGTACTCTTACTACCCATAATAAGATTAGTACAGCCAATTAACTTCTACACAAAATGTAAAAACCAAGTGATTAAGTGCTAAGGTGCTATTTGGGTTCATATAAGAACAATAAAAAATACTATAAATAATGGATATAGTGCATGAAAGTTATATCAAGGTAAGGTGCTAGTGCAAATTTTAAAGCTAGTATGATAAATATTATAAAAATACATTGCAAGTGAGAAATATATTATGGTGGTATTGGTTAAAAACCTACTGAAATCTAACTTGTACATACCGTATATACGCGTGTATAAGCCGACCCGAGTATAAGCCGAGGTAACCATTTTGGCCCCAAAATTAGAAAAACATGATTGACTCGAGTATAAGCCGAGGGTATACAGTAACCCTAATACCTTCCACTGTAGATGTTTGGAAACTACAACTCCAGCATGCTTGGTTGCTGGGAGTTGTAGTTTCCAACCACCTATAGTAGAAAGGTATTGGGGGTTACTGTTTGGCATACTGTCCCCCACCCTAATACCTTTCCACTGTAGATGTTTGGAAACTACAACTCCCAGCATGCTTGGTTGCTGGGAGTTGTAGTTTCCAACCACCTATAGTAGAAAGGTATTGGGGGTTACTGCATGGCATACTATCCCCCCAGCCCTCCCCCAGCTCACTTACCGTACCTGGTCTTCAGTCTTCACTCTCTGCCGGCTGCCGCTCGCTCTGTGCAGAGCCGGCAGTTCCCAGTACTGCTTCGCGGCTGCGCGATGACGTCATCCGCCAGCGTGCGCGATGACATCATCGCGCAACCGTGAAGAACTACTGGGAACTGCCGGCCTGACTCGCGGCTGCTTTTGGATTGAAGGTAAGTGTCTATTGACTCGAGTATAAGCCGAGGCAAGGTTTTTAGGTTGATTTTTAAACCTAAAAACCTCGGCTTATACTCGAGTATATACGGTATATACTTCGTGATAAAGTGCATTCTTTTCAACCTATAATACATGTTACTTTTTAAAGGGGAACTGTGGTTAAGTTTAAATGAAAGGCTAGTTTCCTACCTTTAAAACGAGCCATCAACCTCTTTACGTACTCCACAGCACAAGATATACAGAAATATAAATATCTTCAAAACTATGCAAAATAAACAATGGATTTGCAAAAATTCTCAGGGGAACAATTCCTATCAATTTACCTAAAGTCATTTTCTGACCACAGTTCCCATTTAACATCTATCAAATTTGTTACAACTGTTCTTTGTACCTATATTACATATTACAAAGTTCTGATACCTTCGAGGCGATGCACCCATGGGCGCATCCCTCATGTTTTGGAGTTTAAGTCACGCTAACCGATGTTATATCTGTTAGCGTGACTTAAACTCCTTCCATGTGGTGGCTGCATGGCTAACACGAAAGTTAACAGCGCAGCCGCCGCAAGCGATGCTAATGCCAAAATCAGCATTTTAAATGCCAGCTATTAACTGGCGTTAAAAGGACAAGGTAGCGATGTTCCGAGCGTCGCTATCGGCATATAACATTGCCGGGCACTCTGTGCATCGCCCTGATTGTTTCTATAATTAGGTGCTTTTGATACTTTTGTCGAATCTTGGCTTTTTCATTTCTTTTCTTTCATCTCTTTGATTTCAAAGACAAAGGATATAGTCATTGACATAGGTCAAATATAGTTCACTTGAAAGAATTGTCAGTGCGGCTCTTAATACCTCTTTCTATAGTACATTGCAGTCTGTGGTTAGCAGCCTGGAGTGCACACACCACTATATACAAGTAAAAGGTGTGCAAGGAGACATACTTGGACCATCCCTTTCATTAACATATGCTAGCCAGTATTTAAGGTAACAGTGGTCTCAAATTCTTCCAAACTAGTAATAATATATCAAAAACCTTCCATCACACCTTCAAAATAAAACCTAAATCACATCTCGAGATAAAATTTGTGAGAAGTTATTGCTGGAAAGGTTCACAATGTAACTTCCTGGTTGAACTCTTCCTGTTTTTAGCCATGTGACCAGCTTGTAGTCATGTGACCAGTCGCATAATAGGCTCCCCCTTCTCAACTTCCTGATTTAACCAGCATTAAGTCTTAACTGAGCATGCTTCTCCCCCGGGGGGAAAGGGCCAGCAGAGGTCAGGTAATGTCACTCAACCTACTGGAAGCAGGGAGTTTGAATATTCACCCAAGTAATTTCTCACAGGCTCCAGCCAGAGATGTGATTGTTGCTCAGTGCAAAGGGTATATTTGCAGGCTCTCTTTTAACCCTAACTTGTTTTGAGACCACAGTTGCCCTTTAAGGAGTATAGCATTCTTTAAACTCTATAGGAATATAGGAATCTTGAGAAAAAAAATCAATCAATTAAACTGGGCAGTTAAAGTAGTAGGCCCTTCTATGTTCAGAATCGGGATATTTTGGGAGAGTGGCTGCAGATATAAAGGGAAATAGCAAGGTAAATAGCACCCCAACATTACTTTAAAGGGAAAGTCCAGCCCTAAAATGCAAACTTACATACAGGTAAATCAACACCCAAAACACTAAACGGTAATAGTTTGAAATGTGAAATATATAAGTCTAACCTGAAATCCTGTTGCCCCCATTTCTGCTTCCTGGTTCTTCCAGTTAGTAACTGTCAGTTATGGATTTGACAGTTGACATCACAGCCAATGACGAATGTTAATCCCCTAGCTGCCTCTTCTGAGCATGCCCAGGCTCAGTGCAGACTCAGTACAGGTTTCTAAATTGCTCAGTTTCCATGAGGCCTCAGAAGACATGCAGACTACAGTAATGAATTCATAGGACAAAACTAGATATATCAACATATTATAAAGAGGCCATTCTTTCTTATGAGGGTGGAGTTGCCCTTTAAACACCAAAAGCTAAGAAGCTATGTCCGATATTCAGCAAATCACTACTACAGTAGAGGAAACCAATAACATTATTCTATCAATATAGTAACGGTAAATATTAAAGTAAAAAAAAATCCATACCAATAAAACTACTGTTTCATGACTACATATTGTGTATAATATAAACATCCTGTAAGATGCTAATGATATATAAAAAGGGTATCCCATCCCATTTCTCTAGTCCCGGATAGGATTTTATATGTTACCGTTATTATATTGATGTTTATATTGACTTTAAGTTTACTGCACTATTTGACTTTTGTGTGAATAAATTGTGAAATGGCCCTCCTGTTTATGGCTGTAGGAATTTCATCAGCCCATTTTGGGGCTACCCGCTCCTATACATTGTGGGAGATATTACTGCTAGAGTGCCTATGGGAAGATTTTCATAGAGGGTTTATATACTTTTTTACATCACTCTTGATGGAATGTTTTGGATATATTATCTTTCCCTATATTTACCAAGCACCCACACACAGTATTCTGTGATCCATTAGGTTGGTACCTTTGGGTACCGTTATACTCCTTTGTTGATAATGAAGCAACACCTGTTCTTACACACCTCTGTGCAATCCATTTCTCAATAGTGTACCTATTGGAGGTTGATTTTTCTTCAGTCAAGCACAACCACATAAATAAAAAAAAATATTTTTGTCCAAAACTGCTGCCTTTCATTAATCTGTAACATATCTCCAAAAAAATAACCCTAACTCTATTTTGGTTTTTGTAAACACAATAGCTAAATCCGTATTCACAATTTTATTATGTCCCAATCCTTCATGTAGTAAGCAATTAAAGAAAATTGACTCCACGGCAAACCAGTCTTGTAAAAGAAGAACTATTTATTATCGACATTTGGTGCCTACATAGCACCTGTCTCAAAATAAACAAACATTAACATGAATTAAATTCAACGCACACCTGGCTAGGATACAACCTCACCAAGGCCCATTCCCTAAACATGCAAATCATTCAAAGTTATATGTACATATAAAATGTTGATTAAAAACAGCTGCATAATCTTTTACTTAAAATGGGAATTATACCCCAAAATACCCCCTCCCCAGTTAGTACCCAGGGTTAGGTCCTAAACTCAAGCCTGGTCTAACTTAATTCTTTCAAATGAATCCTGGAAAGTCTGCTTTGTGAGCCCATTTGAAGGGCCCTCCGGCCATAGTAGCAGTCTATGGCAGGGCTGATTAATGTAAATACGCCCTCTGGATCAATGGGAATTCGGCTTCGGAAACGGTCTGAAAATTTCTCTTGGCTCAGTCAAAGGTGACAGAGAGAATCTGCAAGATTTTGTCTGTCACCTTCGAAGACACAGTCACCAGCATTCTACCTATATAAAGTTAGGGAGATCTTTGGTGACTGCCATATACCCTACGATCGCGGACGACTCCTTATACTTTAATATAAGGGGCAACTGTGAATGAGGGAAATATTTCGGTCAGAACGACAGTTTCCATCAGCATCAGAAAAGGTTGTTTCGGCTGTACACAGACGGGATTGGCCCTAATCGTTAATGTGAGTACCCAGCTTTACACAGGAATAATGCTCTAGACTGTGTTTTAGTGTGAATTTTAAAGATTCTGCACATCATCTTTTAAAGATCTAGACTGTGTGTACCCAGCTTTAGGTGCTTTCACAATGTAAATGGAACACAAATTATTTTGAAGGTTGAAATAGAGCCTGTCAAAGGCAAAGATCACAGCAACAATAAATCAGATCGAATAAGGGTTAGGTGGATGAATGGAAGAAGGGAATAAGAAAAAAAAAAAAAAAGTCTCAAACTATCCATACCAGCCACTTGCAGAGACTAAACACTGGTCTCATATCAAAAAACCAAGTCATGAGTCTATACGATATAAAGTAAACAGTTAACACCCATTAACATGCTGCCAGACTTTATCCCAGACTTCAGTTTAGAGGAGAGAGAGGACTATGTCTTTCTAAGTGAAGGAAAAAAAAATATCCCACATTCAGTCATATACCGAAAGGAGTATACTTAAACTCATTGTCCATAGACTTGCCCACTATACCCTTCCCTACCATTATATCCAAGTACTTACACACACACCTTCAAGATTTGTTCATGGTGCAAATGTAAAAGGATATGGCTGGACTCCTGATATCTAATGAGTGTACCTTGTTAAGGGGAATGTGCATACATATTCTATAAAATTGATGCAGCAGAGAAGCGGTCACACTTTTCAACATTCTACTTTAAAGGGGAACTGTGGACTCTAAACAAGTTGAGTTTAAATGAAAGGCCAGTTTTCTACCTTTAAAACGAGCCATCAACCACCTCTCTACGTGCTCCACAGCCCAAGATAAACAGAAATGACCAGAAAGTTAATGGGTGGGAGGTGGACATGTGACATTTCTAAGGCTTCTCCTGCATAGTGCCGCCGGCGAGCACAGCCTCAGACTCCCTCAGTGGTGTGAGGAAGACAGGAAGTCCCTCCTCCTCTCTGCTGTGTGAAGGACCTGCAGCCGCAGAGAAGGTAAGGGAATCTACAGCCCTTCTCTCTCACTATGTAAACAGCCTTTTCAGGCAGAGTTCTCAGGGGGGGGTGTCAGAGTGTTGACGGACAGGTTTCAGAGCAGGAAGCAGGAAGTGCAGGGGACCTGGTAATGCTGCTGCCATTTCACAAACAAAAATGTAAATATCTTCAAAACTATGTAAATAAACAATGGAAATAAATTGCAAAAACTCTCAGGAGAGCAATTCCTATCAATTTACCTAAAGTCATTTTTGGACAAGTTCCTCTTTAAGGTGCACTTTCTCTCTAGAGACCTCCACACTGCAACACTGTATTAGGCAAGTGCAAAAGTAAAGCTCCATGCATCACAGTGAATTCTGCCATTTAAATTTTGATTAATATATTCTTGCATAACATGGGTTATAGAGTAGTCCAACCCAAAAATATAGATTTGCTGTAGTATAGCTTCCCCCCTCCCGACCCTAACCGCATGGTCCAGAGCGGATTCCCTCGGTTCAGCCTCCAATGCAGCTTCTGGGAACAGAGTTGCATTGGGGGCTTGGCTGGCAGTCGCATCTGTGATTGGCTGAGAGTCAGCCAATCACAGATGCAGCTGCCAGCTATGGATTTAGCCAAAGGCACCGGTCTCGTAAGTAGGTTTCTGCAGACTTTCTTTAAAAACAAATCATGCGGTTAGTGTTGGAAGGGGGAAGCTGCACTGCAGAAATAAGAATTAATGTAAAAGTAAACATACAGCACAATGGAGGGAGGGGGGAGAACACTCTGGATCAACTGTTAGGTGGGTTAAAAAAAAAAGTGAATAGGTTGGACTTGATGGACGAATGTCTTTATTCAACCTTAATTACTATGTTAATTACTATGTTACTCCACAGAGCATGCCCGAGTGCCTCCTGGAGGACAGAGAAGAGGCAGAAACTTTTTCTGGAAAACAGGCTCCTATTCTCTCGTTTCCTTAACTTTGGACAAGCACCGCAAAGGAACCATTTGGAGCAGAGATGTAAGGTAAGGATTTTTTTTAACACTATACAGTGGGGTCAGAGTGGCGTTAAATTTTAGTTTGGGAGTGGACATGTCCTTTAAAAGGTGTAGCTTGAGATCACACATGTGCAGAATGTCGAAGGGCTACGCCCTACTAGCGTTCACGATTGCACCCATGATATTTCGCTAAATGGATATTGCAGGAACGCGAAAATTCCCACAATATCCAATCAGAATACGATTGCACGTCCGTTCGCCTTTTTTAGTAACGCATGCGTTCACCATTTTTGGTGCGTTAACGCATGCGTTTCCATAACGGAAAACGGCAAAGTCGCATGTGCAAACAGCACAAGAATCGCGTGCGATAATGTTCGCGATTTTGTGCCCGATTCCTGTGCGTTGCAGTGTGGCCTCAATGATTTAACTGTTCCAAGAGCTGCAATTGCAAAGTTACAAATAACCTGTTTGTGTCAATGAAGTAAGGGTTAGCACGACTTTAAACCTATTACTTCAGCATACTGCAAAAAGTTTACACAACCACTTCTGTAATTGAACAACGCTGTTGTGGCAATTTTTATTGGCTTTTACAAATCCTAAAATTTGATTTAATAGTAAGCGTGCCGTTCCATTGATGTAATTTTGGGTTATAGGGGGCAAGCAAGGGCCCTTTTAAACCTTTTGGCACCTGAGTCAAACTTTTTAAAGCTGCCCCCTACAACACGCTGTTGCATGCTTTGTTTGTGGAGGATTGAGTGGGCTGACTTTTTTAATCTGCCACTTTCTACTATAACAGGGGGCTATGTTTAACAAGCAAGTACTACTGAACAAGGTAAAACCCAGAGGCGGACCTAGCATTTTTATAGGAAAAGGGGGAACACAGAGGTGGCAATAGCTTTAGGAGCTGCTAATAGTTGCCATCTCTCCCCAACCTTAAAGAGGAACTGTGGTCAAAAATTACTTTAGGTAAATTATAGGATTGCTCTCCTGAGAATTTTTGCAATTTATTTCCATTGTTTATTTTACATAGTTTTGAAGATATTTACATTTTTGTGTGTGATATGGCAGCAGCATCACCAGGTCCCCTGCACTTCCTCTTCCTGCTCTGAACCTGTCAGTCAACCTGCCCTGTGTCTCCTTTCCATTGCAGCCCCCTGGTCCCTCCCACTCATGGACCCCCCTGGTCCCTCCAGTTGCAGGCCCCCCATGGCCCATTCCCTTACAGCCCCATGTGGCCCTGCTACTCGCGGGTGCCATGGCCCCGCCCACTAACAGGTGCCTAAGCCCCACCCGCTCACAGGTGCTGTGGGGCCGCTTGACCACCCCCTACACCCCCCCCCAGAGAGAAGGGCTGTAGATTCCCTACCTTCCTGCAATTGCAGGACCTTCACACAGCAGAGAGGAGAGGGACTTCCTGTCTCCCTCACACCACTGAGGGAGTCTGAGGCTGTGCTCGCCGGCGGCACTGTGCAGGAGAAGCTTAGGAATGTCACATGTCAGCCTCCCACCCATTAACTTTCTGGTCAGTCATTTCTTTATATTTGGGATTTGGAGCAAGTGAGAGGTGGTTGATGGCTCGTTTAAAGGTAGGAAACTAGCCTTTCATTTAAACTTAACTTGTTTGGAGACCACAGTTCCCCTTTAACCAGAACTGCCCACCACTTAGAGAAACTCACTCTGGACCATTCGTTTGTAATGGAATGTTGGGAGTAAGGAGTGTAAATTGCTCTGCATCCTCTAGAAAAACACAACTTAACTTTTCTTTTACTATTGAAAAAGTGTGTACCGTATATACTCGAGTATAAACCGAGTTTTTAAGGTTCCAAAAATACCTTAAAAACCTAGACTCGTTTATACTCGAGTATAGGTAAATCTGCTGGGGAAAAATAAATAAATATCCGGTACCTCGTTTGGAGTCCTGTTCCTCAATTCCGACATCAGGACTCTTGAAGACAGCAGGAGGAGATCAGGAGGATCGAGACCGGGACCACCGGTACTGTAACAGGCAGAGTGCGCGGGATGTGCGTAACTTACGTGCCCGCACGCTCTGCTGACGTCATCAGCCGGACCCTGTATTACAGGTATGGAGGAGCCTTCAGCTAGCCGGACTGGAGAACCAGTCCAAGACCCCTCAACCAGCAGTAAGTCCTCTTTTTGTGCAGTCCTCCAATACCCTATAGTAAGGGGCATGATTTTGTGCATGGGGTGGTTTGGGAGGGAGTGGGTGGGGGTGGGGAGGTGGGGGTGCTGGGTCTTGAATGAATGATTTACAGTACAGTAATTTTATTTATTTAAAGTATTTCAGCACTTTCCACTCCAGATGTTTATAAACTATAACTCCCAACAACTAAAGCATGCTGGGAGTTGTAGTTTACAAACATCTGAAGTGCAATAGTTACCGGTAATAGATTATTATGGTACTACCGTATATGGTATCGGGGCTCTTCTTACGTTTATTATGGTTGTTATTGTTTATTATGGTATACTGTAGCTGTTTTACCGGTACTTATTATAAAAGTCAATTTAAAAGGGCAACTAAAGCCTCAACAATCTTGAATCAGAAAGCAGAATACCTTGATATAAAAGCAGTAATCAGTGCTTCGTTTGTAATTTTAATGTGGTTGCTGGGGAATTTTTCTTACCGGTTCTTGTGTTTTTTTAATGTTAGAAACGGTTGGTCGTGTAAAAAAATTGCGCAGATCATACGACGCTGGCTTTAAACCAAGAGTTGTGTCAAGAGCAGAGGAGAGCAATAATTCTGTTGCTGGACGGGAATTTGGCGTGGATGAAAGACAGGTGCGAGACTGGCGAAAAATTAAGTCAGAATTGGAAAAGATGCCGAAGTCAAAAAAGGCTTGTCGTGGTTTAACAACCTCACATGGGGCTCTAGAGACTGACTTGCATAAATGCGTTGTGGAATGTCGTCAAAATGGATACTGTGTAACACGCATGGGAATCCGATTACGTGCCCTTTTAAATGGCTAAATACGAGCATTATAAAACAGTGGGTATTGAGAACTTTGTTGCATCAGCTGGATGGTGTACACGCTTCATGAATCGGTTTGGACTTTGCTTGCACCAGAGAACGAAGATATCACAAAAGCTGACACAGAATCTTGAAGAAAAGGTCATGTCATTCCATCAATTCATTATAAAACAAAAAGCTTTATAATTATGGCCTTGGAAGTATCGGGAATATGGATGAGACAGCAATGACGTTTGATCTTCCAAGCAACAGGACCGTGGCATCCTTGGGAGAAAAAACTATTTTTCTTCGAACAACCGGGAAGGAAAAAAATAATTTCACCGTGGTTCTAGCATGTTTGGCCAATGGAGTCAAGCTGCGACCTGTTATTATATTTAAAAGGAAGACCTTGCCAAAAAATGACAAATTCCCCCCACGAATCACTGTCCATCCACATATTAAAGGCTGGATGGATGAACAAGGAACAAAAAAATGGCTAGAGGAGATTTGGAATGGACGACCAGGAGTAGCTTTAAAAAAAAAAAACCCTTACTGCTAGTTTGGGATATGTTTAGAGCCATATATGTGAAGATGTCAAAACAATGGCTAAGTCATTTCAAACCACTTTGGCTGTTATTCCAGGTGGGCTAACATCTGTTTTACAGCCTCTGGATGTGTCTATAAACAAACCTTTTAAAGACCGTGTGTGAAAAATGTGGCACGAATGGATGTCGTCAGGTCAAGCCAAATTGACAAAAGGTGGAAATCTTATGAAGCCTGACATAGAAATAGTAGCAATGTGGGTACGAGATGCATGGGAGGACATTCCAGAAGACATCATCAAGCATGCTTTTCAGAAATGCGGTATAAGTAATGCCATGGATGGTAGCGAAGATGATATTTTGTTTCAGCACAGCAGCAGTGATGAAAATGATGGAGATGTTGATTATGGTGATCATAATGTCTATGCAGATGACCTTACACCAGCTCAATTTGAGGCACTATTTGGAGAAACCGATGATGAGGAATCCGATTTTGAAGGATTTTAAATGTTTATTATGTTTTATGTTTAAAAGTTATACTGAACAAGTTGTTTTTATTTAAAATAAATACTTTACTCGACCTCCTGTTTATTAATTTTGATTTTCTAATCATTTTTATTAATTAAAGGTTTGCTTTAGTGTTCATATTTTCTACCCTCGGTTTATACTCGAGTCAATCATTTTTACTGTTTTTTTTAGGTAGAAATGGGTACCTCGGTTTATACTCAGGTCGGTTTACACTCGAGTATATACGGTATTCTTTTTCCAGCACTCAGTGACAAAATGGTTTAACAGAGACAAAAACCTAAATATGTGATAATAAATAAAATCCACAAAGACATTACACCAGGGAGGGGATAGGCAACTAGTAGCCCCACAGAGTGTCCATGTTATAAGTGCAGAAAGCAAAGTTGCAAAGTGGGTTTAAAGCCATGATGTAAGGCTACTTTTTGATACCTGAGAAAGGGACACAGTGTTTCCGAAATGTTGTATCATATTGTTTCAAAATAAATCTTTAAAACACATCTGTAGTGAGCTCTCCAGTTTTGTTCTGTTTGGAAGGCTACTTTTTTTTTTTTTTAACGTTTGCCACTAACTAAACCAGAGGTGGACAATTAATCAGGTCATAGTTTTTTATTTTTATAAAATAAACTTTATACAAATAAATCAATTATCCACACTGAGACACTAAACGCTACCTGTAACAATTCGCTAGCAACGACTGTTGGTGGGCCGCTCAGAAAATTCTCACAGGACAGCGACCTGCCTCCTGTGTGAAAGTAGCTTCAGCAAACCGAGGTTTACTGATCAATCAGTAGTAGTAAAGAGACCCAATATGAGCAGTCACAATGCATATTATATGACCACTCAGAGACAATCAAAGCTTTTTTACTTACATCTGGAAAATGTTCCACAAGGTTATACAATCTGTTCCTTGATCAATTAAAAGCAAAGGTGCAAGGTGTTACATGTGACTGGTCAGCAGCAGTCCTTCATTGGTTGTGATGTCAGGCTGTGATTGACTGCTGCGCCAGAGTGGCCCTGCTTGTGGCCCCTTTGTTATTCGGACTGAACATTCAGAAAACAAATTAAAATTATTAGGTTGCAGTCACACTACAGCAAGTGTTTTCCTGCATGCTGCTGTTCACTTGCGCTGGTGTAATCAGACTGCATATGATCTACAAAAAAATGGTGATCGCAGTGTAGCTAGACCAATTAGCTAACAATAGTGTCCACTTTTTAATGCACAATCAGACTGCAATCAGGTTAAAATTCCCAAGTGTGGCCTAGCCCTTAGGGGCTGGTGGCTGCTTCTGTGTGGCCTCAACCTTACCCACTTAGTAATGAGGGTTTCCTAAATCAGGAAAACCCATAAAGCTGCAAAACCAATAATAGGCCAATCCCAGAGGCATAACTAGAAATCAGTGGGCCCCCCAGCAAAATTTTAGATGGGGCCCCCACGCCACCCAATCACAACTCCCTCCTTCCCCTGACACGACTACCTTGGCTATCTTTCTATCTATCCATCTATCTCTGTCTATCTATCCATCTATCTAATAGATAGACAGATAGAAAGATACAATAACATTTGTAAAGTGCTTTTCTCCTAAAGGACTCAAAGTGCATTAAGAAAGATAGATACAGATGAATAGAAAGTTAGATAATGGACTGACATAGACTATCTATCCATTCTCTATATATCTGTCTGTCTTTCTATATATCTATCTATCTATCTGTCTATCTATATAGACAGATAGAAGATATAAAATAGATGGATGATAGATAATCTCTATTATCTATCAATCAAATCAATCTATCTAGCATCTATCTATCATCCATTTATCATCTTTCACCTTTCATCTATCATCTAAGTCTATCTCTGTAAGTGTAAAGACAAGTGTCATGATATTAGATTATTTCATTTTCATTCAGGGCTGAATTTCACTCAATTCGGCGGGCACTGGGCAGGGCTGGAGGCTCGTGTGCGGCTATTCACTTCTGGCTTACGGACCCGGTCCTCCCACAGAGCCAAGGCCCAGAGAAGTTCATACCGGAGGTCCCGGAAGCCATGTTGGTAATGCACAGCACGGACATACCCCCCACGTGGTGCAAAAAAAAAAAAAATTAAAATTAAACGGGGTAGCAAAAAAAACGCAAAAACAGCTGCTTAACTAGAACTGGTCCCGGGCCCCTTATGCCCCAGGGCCGCCCCCCGTGGTGGTGGTGGGGGTAGTAGTTACGCCACTAGCCAATCCCTTTAGGTTTGTTGCGATAAGAACATTATTGGCTATGCGTAATAAAAAAAAATTGCCAGATGCCAGGGGCAACAAACTTCTAGATCTGGCTTTCATCAAAAATTTCCACCATTCCCTAATTAGTATAGGGATCCAACAGTAAGCACTATTTGTGAGCCACAGTCCTGACGCGAGAGTCAATGTAACAAACCCAGAAAGTTGATGTATTTTGTTTACATATTTTTACAGCAGACTAACATCAAACATGACATTCAAAGCTGTGATGTACCTAGGCCTATATACATGTTAATTCAAAAACACAGATACAGTATGCTCTTAATATAAATACAATACAAATAAAACATTTTGAGACATCTGGGTGGTAAGGTCAGCTAAAGTGACAAAAAAAAAAATCCAATGAGAAGGATCATGTAGAGAATTTCAGAAGTTACTGAAATTTTAACTATATTTAAAGGGTAACTGTGGTCTAAAATTCTTCCAAACTAGTAAGGATTATATAAAAAGCCTTCCATCGTACCTTCAAAATAAAACCTAAATTACATCTCTAGTGTTTTTCTTAGAGGAGGATGGCCTCTTCCCTCATTTTAAAAAGCCAAAAGGCTGGGGGGAAGTGAGAAAGCCTGCTATATGGATCCAGTACACAACTATGAGAAATGCAAAAGTTTGCTAATGGTAATTGAAATAAAAAAGTTAGGAGGTTAGGACCTTCCAGACTGGGGTTACCTTGACGTGGTTGGAAGGCTTTTCATTCATGTGATCACAGTAATGTATACTAAAACCCCTTTGTTTATAAAGTATGCCAGTGTGCAGATAATATATTGTATGGGGCCTAGGAATGTGCATTGATTATGTTTACTGTATAATTGTTTTACCAGATCAGTACCACTAAAATGGTACTGTAGTTGTAAATTAGCCTAACTGGAATGCTTCCACAACCCTTGTATTGTATGTATTTATTAGGAAGCCTGGCCAAGCTTCCATGTGGTAATAGCACCCCCAACACACCCCTTTTATGGGAGGTCCTATGCCTTTATATAAAGCACTGGGTGAATGCGGATGGCCTCTTCCCTCATTTTAAAAAGCCAAAGGGCTGGGGGGGGGGGGAGTGAGAAAGCCTGCTATCATATATGGATCCAGTGCACAACTATGAGAAATGCAAAAGTTTGCTAATAGTAATTAGCAAACTGCCAGTGTGCAGTTAGCAAATTTTGCCAGTGTGCAGATAATGATACTGTATGGGGCATAGGAATGTGCACTGATTATCTATTTTCGATGTTTGTATAAATGTTTCACCAGACCAGTAGCACTAAATGACAACTACCGCTAAATGTAGTTGTAAATTAGCCTAATTGGAGTGCTTCCAAACCCTTGTACTGTAAGTTTGAATGAAGCTCTTACGTTTTACCCACCACTGACTTTACGACCGATATGGTTATTCTGTTTTTATGACTTCTATAAGTATTTAGCAGCCTGAGTGCCTATATCCATTAGGGATATGGTTTAATAATGGTACTTTAAGTGTCCCTGTGTACACCTTTTGGTCTCTACACTAGACTGTCAAACTTGATGTATGTAGGTGTAAACCTCTAAAGTCTTCTACTCCAGACCCGACGCAAATACTCAAGAAAAGTGTATGTTGTCCTTTATTGCAATGATTCTCATATACACGATAATCTTCATCATACTTACCGGTGATTTTCTTTTCCTGTGCTGGAACAAGTCAGTGGGCAACTGAGGGTTAAATCCCGTATGTCCACGCATGCCAGGAGTAGCTATAAATTTAGGCCCGCCCCCCTCCCGGCATCTTTGAGTGACTGTTCCTGAGAGGAGGGGTGGGAGCTTGCCCACTGACTTGTTCCAGCACAGGAAAAGAAAATCACCGGTAAGTATGATGAAGATTTTCGTGTTTCCTGTGCCTCCTCAAGTCAGTGGGCAACCGAGGGATATAAAAAAGCAGTAATGAGGGAAGGACACAATTGTAGAATGCTATTATTTATTAGATGCAGCTTGTAATAGTTTAACTGCAAATGTATCAGGTGATACGCCTAGTTTATAAAACTTTAGGAATGTATTTAGTGAAGACCAAGTGGCAGCTCGGCATAGCTCCTCTGGAGTTGTACCAGCAGAAAACGCCCAGGAAGTGGAGATTGAACGGGTAGAATGAGCCCTAATATTATTAGGTTCATCTTTGTTACTTATCCTGTAGCATAGCCTAATGCCCTCTTTTATCCATTTTGCAATGGTGATCTTTGATACTTTGCGCCCTTTATTGGCTCCAGAAAATAAAATGAATAGATTATCTTCTTTCCGAAATTCACTTGTCCTATGCACGTAAGTTTTGAGGCATCTGACTGGATCTATCAGTATGGTGTTAGTGCCTTCCATATTTTCTTCAGGAGGGGGTAGAACAGGTATTATTATTTCCTGATTTATGTGGTATTTGGTTACCACTTTTGGCAGATATGTGAAGTCTGGCATGAGGATAATTTTACTGGGATGGTAGATGAGGTAAGGTTCTGATATTCTAAGTGCTCCGATATCAGAAACTCTTCTAGCTGAGGCTAGGGCGACTAATAATACTGTTTTGAATGTTAGTTCCTTGATGGCAATATCTGTAATGGGTTTGAACGGTTGTGATGCTAAAGCGTCAAGTACCAATGTAAGATCCCAGGGAGGAATGGACTGTCTTCTTGCAGGCTTTAAATGTTTTACGCCTTGAAAAAACCTTTCAACAAGTGGTTCTGATGACCATTGATAGTCTGTCATAGCAGAGATGGTTGAAATTTGCCCTTTGAGGGTATAAATACCGAGACCCTTCTGAAACCCTGTTTGAAGAAATTCTACTATTATGGTAGGAGTAGAAGTGTTGGGTTTCAGTTTGATTTTCTACACACCAGTTCAGAAAGGTGTTCCAAATGCAATAATATTTGGTTGATGTGGAATTTTTCCTGGCAGCAAGGAGGGTGGTTATTGCTTTTTCAGAGAGTCCTAGGTTCTGGAATTTCCCCCTTTCACAAGCCAAGCCGATAGTTTGAGCTTCCCGAGTTGCTGATGCAGGAATGGCCCTTGTGTCAGAAGATTTGGAATCAATGGAAGCTTGAATGGTGTTGCTATGGTTATATTCATTAGTGTTGAGAACCAAGGTCTCCTCGGCCAATAAGGTAATATTAGGATTGCCATTACTAATTCGCTGATGATTTTCTGCAGGATCCTGGGAACCAATGGGAGATGCGGAAAATAAGTTGGAAGCTCCATGGAATACTGAGAGCATCTGTTGACATGGCTCCCTGTGTCTGGAAACGTGAGCAAAAAATGGGAAGCTTCTTGTTGAGTGGTGTAGCCATAAGGTCCACTTGAGGTGTCCCCCATTTTCTGCATATCTGCTGGAATATTGAGCGGTTGAGTTCCCATTCCCATGGTGAGATCTGCCGCCTGCTCAAAAAATTTGCCTCTAGGTTGTATATTCCTGGGAGATGGATTGCTTTGATCTGAAGATTGGTCTCTGCCCAAAGTAATATTTTCTCCATAAGGTTCCATAAGGTTTTGTTTCGAGTTCCTCCCATTTTGTTGATATATGAGACCACAGTGGTATTGTACGACAATATCTTGATTGGACGATTCTTGATGAAATCTTGAAATGTTTGTAGAGATATCCATACCGCCATCATTTCTCCGAAGTTTGAAGATTTGCTTGAAGTTTCTTGCTCCCAGTTCCCCTGTGCAGACCGATGTTGTAGCGTGGCCCCCCAACCTTTGAAACTTGCATCCGTGGTTATAGATATCCAATCTGGATTCTTCAGTTGAATGGGCTTCAAGTTGTGGGGGTTCAGCCACCACATCATTTTGTTCCTGAGTTCTAGAGAAAGGAGAATCAGCTTGTCTGCTTGGTTCGGTCTCCACTGGGATAGGAGAGCGTTCTGAAGGGGGCGAAGATGAAGGAAGGCCCATTGGACTGCCTCCTGAGTGGATACAAGTTTGCCTACCACTTGTTGAGCGAAGCAGGCTGGCGTAGCTGGAAATCTTACAAGTGTTGTTATCAAATTTTGAATGCTTATCTGCTTCTTCATTGGTAGAGATACTTCGAATCTTTCTGTATCTATTATGACTCCTAGATATTCTAACTTCTGAGTTGGTGTGATGTGAGATTTTGTCCATTTGATCATCCACCCGTGGTTTCGGAGGTTCTGGAGTACCTATTGAATATGGTCAGTAGATGTCTGGAACTGGCTGTTATCGTCTATGTATGTGAAGCACTTGATGCCCTCTATCCTCATTGGTTCCAGGGTTGTGATCAGAACTTTTGTAAACACTCTTGGAGCTGTTGAGATTCCGAATGGTAGCGTAGCATATAGGTAGTGTTGACAGAGTATGCAGAATCTGAGGTACTTTCGATGAGGTGGGAATATTGAAATATGGAGAAAGGCATCTTCTAGGTCTATTTTCCCTAACCAATAGTTCTGCTGAAGATGTTGCAGTACTACTTTTAAAGATTCCATCTTGAAGGTCTTTGCATAGATGTATTTGTTTAGACGACGAAGGTCTAATATTGGTCTGTATTCTCCCGATTGTTTTCTTAATAGGAAGAGGGGTGAATAAATTCCCTTTCTCTGTTGTGGGATAGGGACAGGTTCTATTACCTTTTTTGACATGAGTGTAGACAGTATTCTCTGGAGTGCCTGTTTGGCTGATGATGCCTTGAGTTGTCTGGAATTTAGGAAAAGATTGAAGTTTGGTTTCTGTCTGAATTGTATCTTGTAACCGTTGGAAATGGTGTCCAGTACCCATTGGTCGTGCATTGTCATCGCCCACACATCTCTGAAATTATGTAACCTGCCACCTACTGGAAGATGGTGGGCTAAGACACCTTCATTGTTTTTTGTTTCTTTGGAAATTAGTTCCCTTGGGACGAAAGGAAGAGTTTTGTTTCCAACTCTTGGGAAGGTAATTACTTCCAGGTTTGTAGATCTTTGCTTCTTGGAAAGACATTCTTGGTTGGGTCAGTGAAGGTATTGGTCTTCTTTGTCTGAATTGAGGAAGAAGGAGTTTCTTATTATCTGCGTTTTCCGCAATTATATCTTTAAGCTTATTACCAAAGAGGAATTCGCCTTGAAAAGGCAAATTAGATAAGTTGTGTTTTGAGTTTGCATCGGCCTTCCACTGACGAAGCCATACTGCTCTTCTTGCGGCCACAGCACTGCCCATATCCTTAGCAGTTAGCTTAATTATATCCATGGAAGCATCGCACATGAATGAATTAGCAGATATAACTTTTTGCAGCATTTCTCGAATTTCTTCCCTAGGTGTTCCATTAAGAAGAGCTTGATCTACATCTTCTAACCAGAATCGATTAGCTCTGGAAATACCAGTGGTAGCTATGGCAGGTCTGGTTATTGCACTTAAGATAGTGTAATTTCTTTTGAGGAGGGAGCCTTGCCTCCTTTCCATGGGGTCTTTCAGAGTTACTCCATCATCCATAGCGAGAGAAGTTATCTTGCAATTCCAGCAATAGCCGCGTCGACCTTGGGTACAGATTCCCATAATTTAGTATCTGACTGACTAAATGGATAGCTGTTTAAGAATGATGGAGATGGGGAAAATCTTTTGTCCAAAATACGCCATTCGTCTAAAAAGATTTGAGTAATTTTCTCATGAACTGGAAATACTTCTTTGTATCAGATTTCTCTTGAAATCATCTATCCTGTTCTTTGGGTTGCTCTTAGGTGCCTACACATAGAGTGTCTCATGAGACTGATAAGATTATCCAAAATACCATCGGAATGTCCTATAATCCCTTGGTATTCATCTTGCGTTTCTATCTGTCCTTCAGACATCTCAGTATTGGAAGGCCCAGGAACCTCAGTCAGTATAGGCTGAACCTCTGGGGTGGTTGGGATAAGAGTTATGATGGTATCTAAGACAGACTTAGATGCACAAAACTTTATCTTGCATGGGTGTTTTGTGACAGACAGAGCACTCTTTTCTTGAGGATTTATGGACTGGAGCATCATGGGATCTCCTGCAAATATAAAAGAAATAAATAAAACAAATACCATATATATGATGATCCAACCAAAAAAGAGGATACTCTCTCATGCTCACCCCCTGGAGGGAGATCTGGATCTTCTTTTAGAGGACATTTCATAAAAAAACTGACCTGATGTAATAACTTAGGTGCTGTGCCTTGTAAAGTTATACTCACAGCTACAGGTTAATAAAATTGGTGTGGGGCTGCTGACAAGGAACAGGCTGAGTCACAGGCTGATGAACGCTGTCTGAAATGAATTTCGCAAGCCGTGACGTCATATCCGCGCCACCCAGCCGAACATATGCGGGTGGCCGCGGCTTGCCAGATCGCCTCGCAAGCTGGGAGGCTTAATCCACAGACCGCCTGGTCTCTTCAATGTGAGAGAGTCATTGGTGGTGAAATTAATCCTGGATGCTGGAGGAACAGGAACAAAAAAAAGACGCCGGGAGGGGGGCGGAGCCTAAATTTATAGCTACTCACTCCTGGCATGCGCGTACATACAGGATTTAACCCTCGGTTGCCCACTGACTTGAGGAGGCACAGGAAACAATGTTAGGGGGGTGGGACATGTATGTGAATTATTGCAATAAAAGCATAACATGCACTCAGTAGCCTTCACCTCTTCCTTTTCTTGAGTAAAAAAAAAAGCTAGCCAGAGATTACAATCAAACAGGGTTATTCAATAAAAGTTCTTATCGCTTAAAATGGTGCTAATTTTGCCCCAACCAATCAGATGTTAGCTTACAAATGTTAAATAAGATCTGATTGGTTGGAGCAAAATTAGCACCATTTAAAATAAGATCTTTAATTGAATATCCCTGTAAATGTGTAATCTTCATTCAATACACAAAAATAGTGCAAAGCTGGCACACATGAACAGATTTTTCAGCCCAGCCGACCGTTTGCCATTAATGACTGGTCAACCGAGTCGAAATAGTGTCGGTTGGGGCGAAAGTAGCAATGGGTGTCAGTTTGCCACAAAAGTTTGTGATTATATTTGTAATTGGGCTGGTTGGTTTTCTAAACATCATGGGAATGTCTGGGTGTAAGTTTACACTGTATTGCCAGCATTAGGCACCTTATTGATTGATAGAAAAGATCATTAATCTGATGAGCAGTAGACAATTCGGCATAATTGATAAAAAGATTTACCAGCACCCCGAGTACAAAGCTGTGGTAATATAATGTGGAAATGGTACCGTTAGGTGTATAATGAGAAATCATGCCATCTATTAATATACAATATGGAATGGCACAAAATGTATTAGTTTAAGTGAAACCGAAAATGAAAACCTTGCAGTAGATTGTTATAGACTTCCAGCCAGGAGTGGATAAGGGAGAGTTGGTGAAATCCATGATGATGGGCTGCACCTGACTCATTCCAGCTATAATTGGCCATAAGACTCATTTCCAATCACATGATTCCCCAGCTATTTCCCGTACTGTACAGCTTGGATTGATCCCACGTCGCAGGATAAGAGGGAGAAAGAAGAGTTTCCATTATAACGCTATGGTGGGAAAGAGACAGTCACCCTGTGGGAGACACAGAACAGGGACGTGGAACAGTTCAACAAACAGCTGGACCATCAGTAGCATCGCAGTCCCTTTTGTTAAGTCATTTCCAAACCATGAGCTGTTTTCCAAAGAAAGAAAACAACGCACTTACCGGCCACAACAGCAGCTGCTCCCCGGCGGGTAACGTTGCCTGTGCGCCCCCAGCCTCAGTAGTTCGGGGAGGGGAAAGTGTCCCGCGCACTTATAAACAGTGACCATAGGAAGTGCGGGGAAACTCGCGGCAAACAGTGTCCGCAAAGTGAGGGGAGCGAGTCCTGTCAGCTACAGGGGAGTAAGAGGTTAGAGGGCGTGGAGGTCCCGCATCTTCTGTCAGCTTGAAGGAAGGAGGGTCCCGACACTGTGTGGGGGAGGATGGAGGAGGAGCTGTACTAGTGTCAGTGTTAGGGAAACTCTAAGGGGAGGTCCCGGTTCCTGTCAATAGACAAGTAAAGGAGGCGGGGCCTAGGGCTTTGGGGGCGGGAGTGTTGTCTCTCACCCCCTCCTGAATTTAACGAGCTGTCTTCTCTGTTCCTCTTTCTATCGTCCAAATCCGATGTTGTGTCCGTGGGGTTTCTTCTTTAGGTTTTAGGCGTTGAATTAGGCTCGAACCTTTCAGACCCTGCGCGACCCCCGTCTATTCCTACACATGAGAGTTTACAAAGAAAATAAAAACACCTTTTTCCCCCTTTCGCGAGGAGACGCTTGATTGGCCAGACAGAAACAGTGGAAAGCCGATAGCACCAATGTTGGTAAAAGCGAAGGGCTTCTCGATCTTTGTGGACCTCCGATTGCTCTGGTCCGCCTGGAATGGGGAAGTGCGTGGTTTCATGTGTTATTGCATTTTTTTTGGGAACCACGTGAGCCCGCGAGCTCCTCCTCTGCCTCGCGCTCAGTGACATTTTCAAGTCTGTGATAACGACTTGTCTATTTTTAGCCTATTAGGTAATTTGTTCATTCAGTCTATGCAACAACTTCCAGACGTTCCGGATAAACCATTGTCCAGAGATGGGTTAAGATCATATGGGGCCCTAGGCAGGGCCATCATTTAGGGCCCCCTTTGTTGCTACATATATCATATACACTTTAATATTGTTGCTGCTTCTGAAGCTGGGCCCCCAGAAGTTTCCTGGGCCCTAGGCAGGTGCTTAGGGTTGCCTTGTGGATAATCCTGCCCGTGTCCCTGCAGTGTTTTCCTTTGTTAACTTTGTCCATTTCCCTGTAATGCGATATATATATATATATATACACAATTTACAAAACGGAACCACTCCAGCCCCATCATGCCAAGCACAAGTTGGTGCCATGATTCCATTGCCTGGGTTTGGGGCAGGGCTGAAGAAAGTAGAATTTAGAGGAAAATCAAGGGGAAGTTCAGTGTAAATACACATGCCTTTCAGAAAAAAGAGCAGTATTTTTTTCATCCCAGTGACCTTAATCTGCCCATTCAGCATTTTGTCTGCGTATAAATAAATTCAAACAAAATACTGACTTCCTGTTTGCAGGACCCCTAATAGAGACCCTTATCCAACAGCCAATCAGTAGAAATTACTGTAAGAAACATGAGACGAAGGACCCTTACAGAACCTGAAATGTCAGCTCACTAATGTCAACAGCAGGGAACAGCAGCCAAGGGGTATAAATTCAACTGGCTTTTCAAAATGTAATAGAATATGTACAAAACCTAGGTATGCATAATATAAACTAGGAATTTTACAAATATTTTCCACTGAACTTTCCCTTTAAAGAGAACTGCAACCAAAACACATTGTCATTATTTCACATCATTCTACAATACAGCATTGTGAAGCAATGATTGCATGTATGTGTATATTTATATAGTGCAACTCATACTCAGCGCTGTACATAGTAAAGTAAAAGAGTAATAATAATTACATCTATAGGAAATGTATATAGTATGTATAGATGGTAAAACACGCTGTACTGTGGATTATGAGGAAGAGAGGCCCTGTCCTTCAGAGCTTTCAAGAAAAGTACAAATCCATTGGTTTACCAGTGACTTCTAAGAAACCCAACAGTGGGGATGTTCTACAATCTTTTTAAAGGACCACTAAGCCATAATTTATAACTTAATATTATCTAAACCATAATTTAAAATCATATAAAAAAAAAGTATAATAGTTGGATTGATTATTCATACCCCGTTTCTACTTATCAGCTAGATTGTGAATCAGCTGAAGCTCCCTGTCCAACACAACCCTCTTCCACAAAGTACCTCCCTGTTTTATAGGTATTTGCACAGGTCCAAGAAAAGGTGCACCTTCTCCCATCCATTCTATCCCCTCATCCAATCTTTCATGTTTCTTTTTCTCACCTGACACCACTTGTCCTTCCAATCTGCCCCTTATTCATTCAGTTGGTCTCCTTCGATTTCCTTTATTGAGAGAACCTGATGGGATTGCTGCTGCTGTTTCCTCTCTAAGGTTTTTTTTTTAGTCAAAGGCTAGCAGAACAATGTTGCTTCCTTAGTTGTTATAACTTCAACAAAGCCCTAGGAAGCTTGTATTAGAAGTGTGAATCAGGCTGCATTAGTTTCAGTGTAGCTTTACAGCATGCATTCAAAAGGGTACCACCACCTGCCATTTATCTGCCATCTAACTCCAACTACTCCATTCACTGCGCTAGAATATGCCATAGAAGTCAAATCTTTTATGTAAAGTCTCTGGACTAGGCCACACCGCATGTAACACGCAATTGAAATGCACATTGAAAAGCACAAAATAGTGTTGGGCAATCGGTCTGGCCACACTAGGTGTGATTGTGTCCATTGCGCTCTTATTCACTTATTGGAATGTATGCGATCACCATTTTTGGCGACAGCAAAGTGCACAATCACACGCATGGTGTGGCCTTACCCTAATGCCCTGAATTTCAGTAGTAGTTGCTTCCTCCTGTCCATGCCCATCAACATGACTACTGATCAACTGCTTGTCCCCCTACTGCTGCTTCAGAACATGCTTTATTTTGTAGAGCCCAGGTGGCGGTTGTGAAGGAGAGGATGGGGTTAGATAAATGACAGATGGATCATTGTGGGTAGACATTGTACTTAGCATTGCCGCATGTAGACTTCATGTGTTGAATTTTAAAGGAAGTGGCAAGTGTGGAAGGCCCCCATGTAACTTTCCCTTATAATGCCCTATTTAATCCATTTTCTGGCTATATATATTAAAGCGCTTTTAGGAGGAAGTACAAATGTAATTAAGATAAAGCTTAGTTCTATTCAAACATAACTGATGTGTTAAGTGAGGATACAGATCCGCATTCAATAGGATAAGCGCCAGAGAACGTGGTGCTACGGGGGCGTAGAATAAGAAAAGTGGGTCAAACAATAAATGCAGCCCGGTCTTATTTATTGGCCATCTGCTATGCTGCGCTATGTTCTGGCTATTTCACTGCCACCTGCTGTTGGATATCTCGTACTACACAGCACAGGGCTGCGAACAACGGATTCACCTCATTCATTGGTTATTTATTGTCAGCAACGGGGTACTGAGCAGCTTCAAACCCCGCCCATTCCAGTCCCTGCGATGCCTTTTAAATTATCATTGGAGCGTAGAGCCATGTGATTTGGCCAACGTTTGCTGCCAAGCACAATGATGTAAATGCACCAAAATAGAGAGAATTATCTGTTCACTAGACTGTGCTAAGTGAGTCGTTGTTAGGTAGTTGTAGTTTAATTGTCAGGCAAAAAGAAGGCCAGCTATCTGGAGGACCTAGGAAGTGGAGCGGCGCAAGAACCCGGTTGCTGTGGTTGTTGTGTTGGTGGGAGACGGCTGTTGCGCGCGCAGAGGTTGTCGGATAGTGTGTGTGTATAGAACTGGAGACAACGCGTCAGGCGCAAGTAGATCGTTAGAATTGTTTTTTGTTTTAAACAATCTAACTGTCGGGGTGGGGAAATGACATCGGTCGGTGTCCTGTCACCGGCCGCAGCGACAACGGATTACTATGAAGAGGAGGAGCTGGAAAGTGCCGAGGAAGAAGACGACCGAAGCTTGAGGGGTCGAGAGTCAGATGAAGGTAAACTGCCGTAATGTTTGGACTAGCTGGGCAGCAGTTTCTGTTTTCACTGATCACATTAGGGTCACTGGGCTATTCGGGAGGAAATTAAGTTGGAAAAACGTTCCCCGCGAAGTTTAGAGTTTACTGATGGTCACCTAATAGATATATATGGCCGGTGTCACCTTATATGCCCTATACACTAAAACCCTCCCAGAAGCATCGACTCTTCCCTCTCTGATCATTTCATATTTGTTCTTTTGAAGGTGGAAGGGAATGGTTGGCAACCCTACCTTATGGGCTGTCATTGGACCTTTCATATCTGTGCATATTTTTTTGAAGGATAATTGTATTGCCTCAATGCATTTTTTTGCCCATACATTTGTTTCATGATTTTAAACCTCTCTCTGCCTTCAATTAGCCATGCTGTGAAGGGGCGTAACAATTCTGACTGCCTCTGAAACTCAAAGCTAGCATGCGCGAAAACACTCCTCTACCCACCCTTGATCATCTTGATTATGTAGGCTGTATCCTAGAAACAAAACATTTCAAGGTTGCTTGACTGGCCAAAGAGGAGAGAGATTGTAATAGACATTCCCACCAGCCAATGACGGCCCTGGGCTGACTAGGAGGCGGGCTTTTAGAACTCATCTTTGCTGTGTGATATATAAGGGAGGTCAGCATGGTTGTAAATGTGAGTAAGCAATTTCAGCTGCTGGAAGTGTGTGTACTGGGGATGATGATTTTTTTTTATATTGTTGTCCTTTAAGTTGTTTCGACCATCAGCTTAATATTTCTGGTAGCAAGCTTTTACTGGGATGAAGATGTGGTTGTGCATATGCATATTTGTTTGATAAAAGCTCCCGTACCTCTGTTTTAAAAGTTGTTGTTTTTTTAATGAAAATCAGTAAATCTTTTCATTGCACAGGTCTGAACATTTTTGGCTTAGCACAATAAAAACTAGTTATCAGAATCTATCTCTGTGCACAGGAAATACCCCCATGCTAACTTATTGCTAGTGTTTCTCAAGACTTTTCTTGTATAAGGGGACCCCTACAGGCAAAATCATTCTAATTTTATATTTTTCTCTGTGTGCAATTAATTAAAGGAGAACTAAACTCACATTTTTTATACTCCAGAATCTGAACAAATACCCTCTAAAACACCAATAAACTGTAAAATACAGTAAATAGCATTAAAGTAAAAATTACCATTTGAACAACTGTGTGAAATATCTGTGTATATGTACAGTGACTGGCCACACCCCTGATCTCGGTCACATGTTCCCTTGCCTATTCTGTCCTGTAAAAAGATTGGCCAGAGGCTACTAGTGGCTGTGACCAACTGTAACAAGTACCTGCTGTATCTTAGGACTGAGCATGTGTAAAGAACATAATGGTCAGTGACCACACTATGCAATACTTGAACAATGGGAAGTAAGACTCAAACCTCATGTTAGAAAGTTACATTTCTCAACAACCACATTAAAATGAGAGTTGAGACACAGATTACTGCTTTTAGAACAAGGAGATCTGCCTTCTAATTCAATGTTGTTACGAGGATTTAGTTGTCCTTTAATATATCATTCATACAAATGTAACAGATCAAAAAATGCGAAAAAAGGGTAAATTAGCATTGAAGAACTCAAAATGATTATGCCACATTGCCTTACCTTCGATTACCCTCACCTTGGGTAATCGGAAGGGGGTGGTTGGCAGTGTATGTCTGTATGTATGTGTATACAAACTGCAAACTTTTAATCTTTTTACTCTATTCCAAGTAAAGTATATCAAAAAATGAAGCTACTCATTCATCCAGGTCATAGTAAGCCTGTGGTATTCCGTTAAGCTAGATTTGAAGTTTTGTTCTTGAAGACATTTTTCTAGTCATCAGACTGTTTTTCTGAATTCAGAATGACTTGTACAATAATCTGTTGGCAATAAATTCCTTGGAATTTGTCCAAATCAGCTTAAAACGGCAAGGGACCTCCTGAATGCAAGGCATTGATTGCATTGTAGCAGTTAATACAAGACTCCTACAGACGTTCATGAGAGAGTAAAATGTCTGCAAGCAAGCTTCTGCCAGCAGTGGCGTAGCGTGATATAGAAGGGCCCCATAGCAAGATTTTAGATGGGGGGGGGGGGGCACATAAAAATTACTTTGGTGCAGTTCAACCTCACCCAGCAAAAGTGCAGCAAGGTTTTTTATAGAATATGTCCACCCTGGTAAGAAAAAAATTAGCTCACATATTTCATCCCCACAAACCCTGTTTTCATTCTACTTAAAAGGCATGTCCACCCCTCAAACTAAAATTTAACCCACTACTGGGCCCACTGTACTGTTTACAATAATCCTTACCTTACATCCCTGCTCCTTATGGCTCTCCTGTAGTGCCTCTTCAAAGTCCTGGAAACTGAAGAGTAGGAGCGGTCTTCCTGTCCAAAATGTTGCTGCCTCTGTTGTGTCCTCTCAGTTGCTAATGAAATGCGCAGGGGAGCCCTTTCCCTGCCTCCCTCCTTCCCGATCCCTCTCTGGCTGCTAATCGTCTAGCGTATAATCCTCTATATATCTTGCAGGGCGTGCCCTCCCACCCCCAACCGCTATATAGGCACTTTAAAAATTCCAAACTGTACTTACTGTTCCTGGTTCCAGCATCTTCTCTATTGCTGGCAGCTGCGGCTGTGATTGTCTGCCTCTGAACAAATCACAGCCGCGGCTGGCGTTCCGTCCGGCCCTCTGCTTGTAGTTCATGCAGGCAGGGGAGCCAGACCAGAGCAATGCTGTAACCAGGAGCTGTAGAGTTTGCTATCGATTTTTTAATTGCAAATATAGGGATTGGGAGTGGGAGAGCATGGCCAACAATATATTAAAAGTTTTTGCTGAGGGTGGAGATGCCCTTTTAACCTCTGTGCATCTTTGAAAGGTTTAAGTAAAACAAAAATGGGGTTTGTGGGGCTGAACTCTGTGAGGTAAAAATTTTCTTAGGAGGGTGGACATGCCTGCAGGGGCCCCTTTGGCACTGAGCCCCATAGCAACTGCTCTGGTTGCTATAGTGATTCCTACGCCCCTGTCTGCCTATATCTTGAGTAAACCCTTGCAGCTTCTTGGAGAATCATGCTTTGCCTTTCTTAAAGGGCATGTCCAGTCTAAATAAAAACATTTGATATTATTTTGGTTACCCCTACCCACCCCCATTTGCTATATTAGTTTCTAAAAAAAAGAAAAAAAAGATGCAGAACTCTACTTACATGCCTTCATTCCCCTGGGGATCTGATCCGGCTCCCTGCTTGCAGTTCCAGCTGAGAGCCAGCCTATCACAGACGAGGCAGGTGGCCAATCGAGGGCTGCAAGTACAGTTCTAAGTTGGATTTTTTGTAAATTAATATAGCAGTTGGGGGTGGGCAGGGGTGACCAACATCATATCCAAATGTTTTTTCAATAGGTAGAAGGGCTGCAACAGATGGATCCAGGTGGTGGGGGGGAGGGGGAGAAAGGGCTCCTCTGCGCATGCCACACTACCTCCTGGATGCGACAGAAGAGGCAGAAACCTCTGGACAGGAAGACAGCTACTTCTCTTCAGTTTCCTGGACTTTGGACATGCTTGCTGTTTGAGGACCTACAGGGTTATTCAATAAAGGTTCTTATTGTTAAAAATGGTGCTAATTTTGCCCCAACCACTCAGATGTTGGCTTTCAAATGTTAAATAATATCTGCTTGGTTGTAGCAAAATAAGCACCATTTGTAAAGATAAACGATTTATTAAAATCTCCCTGCCAGTGTTTTATGTCCTTACCTTGAGTATTTTAGTGGGGGGGTGGTATAACAATTTCCTTGTTAAAAATGCACCTTCGAGTCTGGGATCAGACAAATTATATTCTATGCAGTGTACAATACAAACCCTTTTTCCAGTGTTTTAATGATGCACCTAAATAGCAGCAATTGACATGCCGTTAGTTGTAAATTAGCTTTTCTTACGCAACTCCAAACGCACCGCATGAGATGTGCTCATCTCTTCCTGGACGAATGGAGAAGTACATACTAATAATAAAGTAACAGTTGCTGAAGAAAGGACAAGATTTTGGGTATTTCCCACTGTATTTATACAAAATTCTGTTGCTCTGAACAATCAGACATGTCTGTAAATCACTGCCCTATAATCTCTTTGACTTTACACACCACCTAAAGTGATAATCCACTAGTTGCTGGTAATCAGTGTGGCTGCTCACAAAATTATACATAAGTCTTGATTCACAGCACAACCAGATATATAAAATAAATATATGGAGTGAAAGTACATTTTTTTTGTAATTTGTAAACTGGATGAAGATGTATGCTTACACCGAAACTTCAAAGTAATAAAGCATAACACATTTGGTTGTGTGGTGATTCAAGTTAAGTAAATCACAGCATGCAGTCCTCAGTAGGCTGCATATCCTTGATCTGTCACCGGAATATCAGGCCAAAGTCAAACCACGTGTATCGGTATTATCTAGTACCATTAAGAATAGGAAGCTCAGACCTGAACAACTCAGACTTTGTGTGCAGCCTTGGTGTACTAATTGATGGGAAACTAAGCTTCAGAAACCAAATCTCAGCTGTTGTGAAAAATTCCTTCTTTCACCTATGGAACATTGCAAAAATTAAGCACCTTATTCCTCCAGCAGATCTTCCAACCCTGGTCTATGCATTAATCAGATCACGGTTGGACTACTGCAATGTTCTCTATACAAGCCTTCCAAAAAAAGACCTGCACCGCCAGTAACTAGTACAGAAGGCTGCTGCAAGGCTGTTAACAAACTAACCCCACCATTGCCACATAACACCAACCCTTCACTCACTTCACTGGCTACCAATAAAATGGGCCCTGGATACCTGAAGGATTTGCTGCAACTGCATCACACCCCACACAATCTTAGATCAAAAGGATCCAATTAAACTTGGTCACCCCCAGAGTCCACATCAAAAAGTTTGAAGCCTTTTGTCATGCTGCCCTTACACTTCGGAACTCTCTACCACACCCAACCAGGACATCCCCATCCCTGGAAACATTTAAATCCAAACTGTTTAGTCTGGCATTTATCAACACCTGACTATTTCCTCTGTAACACAGACTGTATTGATCTGAGACCTACAGTGGTTTGCAAAAGTATTCGGCCCCCTTGAAGTTTTCCACATTTTATCACATTACTGCCACAAACATGAATCAATTTTATTGGAATTCCACGTGAAAGACCAATACAAAGTGGTGTACACGTGAGAAGTGGAACGAAAATCATACATGATTCCAAACATTTTTAACAAAGCAATAACTGCAAAGTGGGGTGTGCGTAATTATTCAGACCCCTGAGTCAATACTTTTGTAGAACCACCTTTTGCTGCAATTACAGCTGCCAGTCTTTTAGGGTATTTCTTTACCAGCTTTGCACAGCTAGAGACTGAAATCCTTGCTCATTCTTCTTTGCAAAACAGCTCCAGCTCAGTCAGATTAGATGGACACCGTTTGTGAACAGCAGTTTTCAGATCTTGCCACAGATTCTTGATTGGATTTAGATCTGGATTTGACTGGGCCATTCTAACACATGGATATGTTTTGTTTTAAACCATTCCATTGTTGCCCTGGCTTTATGTTTAGGGTCGTTGCCCTGCTGGAAGGTGAACCTCCGCCCCAGTCTCAAGTCTTTTGCTGACTGCAAGAGGTTTTCTTCCAAGATTGCCCTGTATTTGGCTCCATCCATCTTCCCATCAACTCTGACCAGCTTCCCTGTCCCTGCTGAAGAGAAGCACCCCCAGAGCATGATGCTGCCACCACCATATTCGACAGTGGGGATGGTGTGTTCTGAGTGATGTGCAGTGTTTTTTCACCACACATAGCGTTTTGCATTTTGGCCAAAAAGTTCCATTTTGGTCTCATCTGACCAGAGCACCTTCTTCCACATGTTTGCTGTGTCCCCCACATGGCTTGTGGCAAACTGCAAACGGGACTTCTTATGCTTTTCTGTTAACAATGGGTTTCTTCTTGCCACTGCAACTTGTGCAGTACATGACTAATAGTTGTTCCCCCACCTGAGCTGTAGATCTCTGCAGCTCATCCAGAGTCACCATTGCCCTCGACTGCATTTCTGATCGGCGATCTTCTGGTTCGGCCTGTGAGTTTAGGTGGATGGCCTTGTCTTGGTAGGTTTACAGTTGTCATACTCCTTCCATTTCTGAATGATCGCTTGAACAGTGCTCCCGTGGGATGTTCAAGGCTTTGGTAATCTTTTTGTAGCCTATGCCTGCTTTAAATTTCTCAATAACTTTATCCCTGACCTGTCTGGTGTGTTCTTTGGACTTCATGGTGTTGTTGCTCCCAAGATTCTCTTAGACAACCTCTGAGGAATCCACAGAGCAGCTGTATTTGTACTGACATTTGATTACACACAGGTGCACTCTATTTAGTCATTAGCACTAAGAATGTGCATCCATTTCTCAATATTGCATGCATAGTGCAAAATCAATGTCTGAGAGTAGAAGATGGACACACTGAGCTTAAAGTTATTTTAAGGGTGTGTTGCACTCGTACTGCTTGTTTGAAAATGTTTTTTCAGTAGTACATGCTTCCTGTTTTTAGAAATATTAACTGTCTGATTATTATACTTATTTCCTTAGATACAGAAGATGCCAGTGAGACTGATTTAGCAAAACATGACAACGTTGACTATGTGGAAATGAAAGAACAGTATGTATTTAGAGGTTTATTTTTGAATCTGTGACAGGTGTAAATTAGTAATAAAAATATTTTAAATCTCAATATTATTATTATTTTTTTTAAATATTGAAACCCATTTGGGGTTAAAGGGCTCATCCACCCCAATGGAAAATTTAGGAAATCTGTAGAGCATGAACACAAACCCTGAAACTGTAAAACTCTCAATGTATTTCTCTAAGAAGATATTCAACCAAGTGCCTGCAACCGCAATTGAGTATCTCCTGGCTCCTTTGGGTAGACCAATTGATCATGACCATTGACTACTTGGTCTACCTAGGGATTCTTACACTGAGCCTTCTCTGCACTCAGTGGAGCTGGGATATCCTAATTTGCAACTGTGCGTAATCGGGCTGCATACAGAAGCACCTAATGGCATTGTGAGTATTATGGTTTCAGGGGTGGGGGTGGCTATATATGTAAATGAAATGTTGTTTTTAGGAGTGGACATGCCTTTTAATGGAAATGCTTAATCTGAAAATATTTGAGAGATATTTGTTTTTTCCTTAGGATGTATCAGGACAAATTGGCTTCTCTAAAAAGACAGTTGCAACAACTTCAGGAAGGTAAGTAGTTTTGTTTTGCATTTTTTTAATGATTTATTGGCAAATATAGTGCTTATCTAAACAATTGTAGAAAGTGTACCAAGGGGTAAGGACCTAGCAGTTCAGGTCCTCACCCTGGGTAATTAACATAGTTAAAGGATAAGTATGCTGTAAAAAAAAAAAACTTTCGTCATTTTTTTTATTTCTATGCCGAGATTTCTTGGTTCCTGCTGCTTCATTTGTCTCAAAAGGTAATGTTCGTTGGTTCCAAGCGCGCGCCCTCGACACGTGCACGTGCATGAGGGCCGTGCACACACAATGTGACGCATGCTCAGCAACGTTGTGCACGCGACTAGGGTGCGCATGCTTGGAACCAACAGACATTACCTTTTAAGATTAATGAAGCAGGAGGAACCAGGTAATCTCAGAGGAGTGGAGCTACACATTCAACTATACAGACTCAAGATGTCAGCAACTTTGAATCTGGAAATGTAGGCTCTGGGGGGCATAGAAATTAAAATGCCAAAAGTTTATTTAAGGCTGCAGCTTTCAACTAAACTTAACTTTTTTTTTACAGCATACTTATCCTTTAAAAGAGGAGAGGATCTTTTGAGCAAACTTGAAAAGGGTCTTGACCCAAAAAATGTTGTGTGGTGTCTAAAGGAATAAAGCCAAGCCACTTCTTTTTTCTCTCTCAAATATTTATTTATAATGATGTTTTTGAAATGTTTGAACATTTTGGATAGATGTTCAGTTTGAGAAACTGTTTTACCAAACAGATTTAACTAGGAAATCTTGTTTTTACAATGCTCAGAAGAGTTTCCTCCAAGAATACACTACAGTCATTGGCCATGACATTATCTGTCTCAGCCATGACTGCAGAGTATACATGGAAGAACCCGGAGATGCAGTAACGATATTAGGGCATGATATCTGTATGACTGCACTTTTCTGCTGTGTTTTATGGATATTAGGTTTTAGGGGTTGCTTTACCTATATACCAAAGTTAAATAAAAAAAAAAAATAAAAAAATATCGGTACTGTTTGTAAAATACAGATGTAATCTTAAAATGACAATGGTGTCATTTTTCTTGAAGAAATCAGTATAGTGTCAGAACAATGTATAGAGGATCTTAAAATACCACTGTTGTCAGCCTATGGACTATACCAACAAAAATAGATACCACAAACTGCAAAATACCCTGTTATAGTATTTAGCAACTGCACAGTATTGTCAATAGGCTATATTGCCTTTATAAATATTGCAAGACCTCTAAATATTGCTAAATATTATTCTTAGAAAGTGCCCCACACTTTACTTACCTTCCCTCTTTCCCCCGCCGCAATGAACTCCCGGCAGCCGCGTCCGTGATTGGCTGCCGCGAAGCCAATCACAGACGTGACTGCCGGTCCTGCCCCTCTGCTTGCATTTTCTCGCAAGCAGAGGGCCGGTAGCGTGGCGGAGGAAAGAGAGGAGGTAAGTAAAGTTTGTGGCACTTTCTAAGAATATAAATAGAGTGGTTGGGGCTGGGGGGCAGGGGGAATCATATATTAAAAAATGGTTTTAAGGGTGGACATACCCTTTAATGGAGGAATAATCACATGACCATCACAGCAGCTTGCTGAGTTCACTAATTAATGGAGGAGTAATCTGGTATTACCTTTTTCTGTCTCCCAAAACACCCTCTCACATCTGCTTGTGTTTTTCTCCCACCCCCTCCCATCCCATATGCCTCATATTCCCAGCATCCCCTGTAAAATGAATCTTAGATCACTTTTTCAACCACCCTTTGTTACAGTATTGGGGAAAGAGGTTTTTAACTCTTCCTCCCCTGTCTCTGCATGATCAGCTGTAAACATGAACTTAGAGAGTCAGGGAGGAAAGGATTTCTTTACTGCAGCCAAGTGGGTGTGTCTACTACCATGATGATGCACATTGAGTGACAGCACCCCCTGCGCAGGGGAAGGCACCGCCCCCCAGGAGCTAGTACAACTTTCCCATACTGCTGCAAACAAACAAAGGGGGATTCTGGGGGGGGGGGGGGGGGGGGGGGGGGGGGGGGTGGGGGGATGGTGTACTTGAAAATAAACCCCCCCCCCCCCAAAAAAAATGATTAACAATACATTAAGGGCATGTCCACCCTTAAAGCAAAAATCGTGTGACTTGACAGTTATCTGCCCACAACCCCAAATGCTTTTGATATTTAATGTAAAGCTCTATTCCTTTCTGGCAAAAGTATGTGCTTTCACCTAAAGAGAGGTGAAACAGCAGTCAATCATTGGTTGTAATGTCAGCAGTCACAGCCTTGATTTCTGGCATGGAGGGAGTGGCCAGCTTACTCTGCCAGAATGGGGACAATAAAAATCCTTAAATATCTGGTAAGTTAATGCAGGTAATAAAGTGCAAAATATATCAGTTGGGGGCTGGTAACTGACAATTGCCCTTTTTTTTGTATTAAGAGTGAACATGCCCTTGAATTAAGTTGCATTTTCTGGTCCATCCCTGTAAGTCCCCACATTTCCAACATTTGCATTAAGAGGCTAAATAATATTTGAGACTATAAATTGAGATGTTGATGGTCTGTTTCTACCCTCCATCTTAAAGGGCATGTCCACCCCCAAAACTAAAATTTAAACCACTACTGGCCCCACTGTGTAGTGTTTAAAAATCCTTACCTTACATATGGTTCATATGGCTCCATAAGGTTCTCCTGCAATGCCTGTTCAGTTAGTAAAGAGTTGGAGGTGTCTGTGAGTCATCCAGATGCCTGCTGCTTCCTTGTCCTTATTGAGGTTTCGGGGATGCATAGGGGAGTTCTCTCCCCTGCGCATGCCCGAGGCAACCAATCAAAGACGTGGCTGCTGGCAATGCAGAGTGCTTTAAATAAAAATGGTATTGTGGTCTATACTTCTTTTTGTATATTTGCTTATATTTAGGGAAAATGATATCCCATTCTGAGAATTAATTGTACAAAAATCAGCCCAGTGTAGTAAAATACAATTTGCACAATCTCCACTTTCAGTCTGCCCCTAACAGAAGTCCTTATTCCAGTGTGCAATCTATAGCTTAGCAGAGGGTGGTGTGCTTTTGAGTGAAATAGGAGTCTAAAAGATCTCAGAGGAGACTGACAGCAGTGACTGGTGTGGAAGTTTGCAATATAAATTTTAAGCATGCAACTTCAGCTAGTATTTTATACGTTTATATACCTTTAGATCAGTTAAAGGACCTGTAAACCCCCCTTAAGCCCCCAAAATAACTATGTCCCGTTCGTTTCTATTATTCACAGGGAGGTGAGAACGCTTATTCTCACCTCCCTGTGAATAATAGGACGATCGGGGGACCTGGAACTTACCTTACACGCCGCTCCACTCGCAGCCGCTCCTGCACGGAAAGCCGCTCTGTCCCGACCACGCGCCCTATCTTATGCGCATGCGCAATTCAAAAGATATAGGGCGCGCGATCGGGACAGAACAGCTGTTCTGTGCAGGAGCGGCTGCGAGTGGAGCGGCAGGTAGTAGGTAAGTTCCAGGTCCCCCGATCGTCCTATTATTCCACAGGGAGGTGAGAATAAGCATTCTCCCCTCCCTGTGAATAATAGAAACGAATGGGACATAGTTAATTTTCGGGGTTAAGTGTTCCTTTAAGCAGATCTGTTCTTCTCCAAATGATTTGCAGGTAACAAATGTACTTTGTCTTTGCTGTGTTGCCATGGTGATACATATTTGGAGAAAAGAGGTTTTATATATGTTGCTAATCTACATCGATGAGTTACTATTATATAATAACGTACCCCCTGTTGTAAATTATTTTACTGCATATTAGAAGTATCTGATTCAAGGAACTCCAAGGTGACTTAAAATATATGATGTTTGGTAGGGGGTAAATTATGCATCATAATTCATCCCATTCCTCCTCATTTAAAAATATCAGTTGCTTTACACATTATCTGGCATGCAAAATTTCCCCCATAAGCCTTTCTTCAAAGGGAATAGCCACCCTCCGACCTTAATTAAACACCCACTCCCACATACATTTTTTGCTATACTTACGATTAACAAAAGGCTTTTAAACTTACTTACACAGCACAATACCTGGCTGGCATTGACGCCTCCTTTTTTTCTGTATATGTAATCTACTTGCAGCACCGCAGCAAAAGGGGGGGGGGGGGATTCTGGTCTGGCTGTCAGCATCATGGCTTTGACTGCTGGCCTAGACCCGAAAGCTGTAGAAGAAGGAGACAAGATGAGGGATTGTGCTTGCTAAGTAAGTTTAGAATGATTTTTGGTAAAGTATAGTAAAAAATGTCTTGGGAGGGGGGGGGCAGACATGTCCGTTACGATTTGTGCTTCCGCTGTTACATCACCTTACCCCTCTCATCCCACCCACAGATTATAAGGATATTTTACAGTTGGATCACATTAGGATCCACTGCATGAGTGGTTTATAAGAATATATTCCAGTCTTCCCTTTTAAAATTAATGTAGCAGATAGATTTATACTAACTGAGGGTGTTTTCCACTTCCCTTTTAAGTAGAAAGCACACAAAGATACCTTGGGATTGGAATATTAAAGCCTCATGGTTTGTCCTAACTGACAGATTGATCTGAGTTTTTAGACTTTGACAGTATTTTTTCCTTTTCACTATTAGAAGCATACACAGTGAAAAAATATATAATGCATGATTTGGTGAAGTAGGGGCATAACATTTTAAATAAAATATATGAAAATGAAAGGAGAAATTAAATGAGTCTCCTAGTTAAAGTTCAAAATGTAAAAGGTTGGAACAAACTATAAAATGGTTACAAAAAGGTAAAAAAAAGGGTCTCACAGCAAATCACTGTACATTTTAAAAGGGGAATGTTTTGTGCAAAATTTAATCTGTTACAGAATTTGACATTACATTTTACAAAATGCCCCCCATTTGTATACACATATAAATATTCCCCTCAAAACTAAATCATGTGCTGTGCTTAAAGCTGGGTACACACCATACAAGAATTCAGTCCGTCCGTCCAACATTTCAGTGTTTCGGTCGGTCGGGCCGAATTATTGTATTGCATCTCCGGCCGATCGCCGACCATTCCTTCGTCCGAATCGGACAAAAGCACGATCGACCTGTTAAAGCACACTGCCACAGATAGGAATCGATTTTCTGTAACATTTATTGCTAAATAAAAATGTAAACATCTGCAAGCAAAACTGCACACTCAATTCATTCCCAGGTCAAGGTGAATATTTATGCAAGACATAGATAATGTGTGTGTTTTAAAGAATTTTGATTGTGTGATATCCATGTATTATTATTATTATTATTATCCATTATTTGATGTATATTTTTTCTTTTTAACAGGCACCCTCCAAGAGTACCAGAAACGACTAAAAAAGTTAGATCAACAGTACAAAGAAAGATTAAGAAATGCTGGTAAGAGGATAAGATATTTATTTGCACAAATGTGAAAATACTAGTTAAATGCTATTTTTCTAGAGATTATTATGATTAAAGGGTATGTCCACCCTTAAACATGATTTTTAATATGCTGCTCCCCCATGTCCCCCAGCCCCAACCGCATAAATATTTTTTTCAGAAAGCCCCCCAAACTCTTACTTACCTCCCCTCGTTCCTCCGCCGCACTGCCGGCCCTCTGCTTGCGAGAATGCAAGCAGAGGGGCGGGACCGGCAGTCGCGTCTGTGATTGGCTGAGCGGCAGCCAATCACGGACGCGGCTGCCGGTCATTCAGTGCAGCGGAGGAAAGCGGAGAGGTAAGTAAGAGTTTGGGGAGCTTTTTGAAAAAAAAAATATGCGGTTGGGGCTGGGGGACATGGGGGAGCAGCATATTAAGGGGGTTTTGTGCTAGGGGGAGGGATAGTAGAACGGGAGAGGGAGGGGGGAGAAGGGCTGCAGTGCGCATGGCAAATATCTACCGGAGGCTAGATAGCAGGCAGAGACCTGCTATCCTCCTGGTGGTTAGTTTTGAGACTTTGGGGGGGGGGGGGGTTTACAGGAGAACCCTATGGAGCTGGGATGTGAGGTAAGGATTAAACTACACTACATGGTGGGGCCAGTAGTTGGGGGATTATAGTTTTGGGGGTGGACATGCCCTTTAAAGATGGTTACTTCTTAGTTGCAACATGGGTTTTCTGGCCTGTGCCAGTTAGAAACTCCATCCCTTTAATAGTTGCCCTTGTCCCTGCTCTGCTCTTTTTCTTCGTCAACTGGTTATTGAACTTTTTGGCATGGAATGTAGGTGGTTAGTTCTGTATTATGAAGCAAGGTCTCCATCTAATGGCAATTGCTAGAAATTACATAAAAGGATGAAGAAAATCTGACTTAATATAAGGCATATTTAATTAACAGATCTGCTAACCACACTTTTTTCTTCTGTCAAGGAGTGCATTGATATCTTGCATTTACCATTAGTTTTACTTTTTGATAGCTTGCAATCACATGGAGCCATCCCCATGGATCCAGTTTCTGTTTACACTCATTTTAAAGAGACATGCAATGCCTCGCTTATCAAAGCCTGTTAAACATTTGTATTTAAAGGGTATCTCCACCCAGAAAAAAAGGTTTTGCTGTAGTGTAGTGCACCCTAGCCCACCCCCAACCACCATGTTCGTTTTGTTAAAAAAGCAGCACAAATGTACATTGCTTCTTTCCCCTGGCGATCTGATCTTGGCCCTCTGCTTCCCGGAATTTGCTAGCAGGGGCCGGACCGGCAGCCGTGCCTGTGTTTGGCTGAGAGGCAGCCAATAACAGACTCTGCCGTCAATGCAGAGCGAGCGCCGAAGGAACAAAGCAATATAAGTAGATTTCTGCTGCTTATTTAACAAAACCAACAAGGCAGTTGGGGGTGGGCTAGGGTGCCCTACACTACAAAAAAACTTTATTATAGGTTAAAGGAGAACTAAACTTCGTTTTTTCAGATCCTAATGTGAAAGTTTTTCTCCCCAGAATACCTGCACGTTGAAAGATTTTTCTCTAGTTATTTGCATTTAGTAGATATAGGTAATATATTCTGTAACAAAGGAGGCTTCCATGTTGTTGCCATTACAACTCATAGCCCATGTTGGCTTCAAAGAGCCACGCCCCCTGACCCCAGGATTCACTGTCTCTATGTGCAGAGTTTCTAGCATCTCTTTCTAGCAAAAGATACATTTTCTAAATGTACCTGTGATCACAGTTGAGTTGCTGGTGGCACACCATGTAAATGCTGTGTGTTTAGGAACAAACAGACCAAGAAGTCACAAGTTCAAATCCCCTAGTTTACTTATGAAACAATATAACATAGTGTACTGCCTGAGTTTAGTTCTTTTTTTGCTTGTTTGTTTCCATGTTTCTAGAAAAATATGAAGTTTCTACATATGTACAAACTTTATATATAGCAGCTCTGTTATTTATGTACCAACCAGTGTGAATTGCTGACAGTCTTCCAGTAGCAATACAAAATAGTGTCGATTGAGAGTTCACCTGTGGCGTATTCTGCTGGGTTAGGGAAAAATCAGACTATTCAGACACAAGTTTGATTCCCCATGTTCCCTTTTTTTGTTTTTATTATGTGTCTAGCAAAAGATAAAGACTCTACATGTATTGGTTCATTACTTATTAGCCCATGTGGCATAGAGGTAGAAAGCTTTCTTTTTAGAAAGACACATGCTCTGTTTCTTTCATCCATGCTAGCAAAGACATACGGTACACTGCAAAGATTACTTTTCTTTTTTGTATGAAAAACAAAGGAATTTATCATTGTTAGGGACAGGAGCATTTCTAATGTGTTTACAAAAAAACTGATATCTGTGTTCTGTGTCAGAGGGAGGGATCTCTGAGCTGTAACATGATTGGCTGTCAGCTTCCAGGAAGCACACTTAGCTGGGTGTTCCCAGATAAGGTGAATTATGGGAGCTGACCCTTAGTACACACAGGTTATTTTCATAAATCACCCAGCATGCACAGCAAAGGGAGACATGAGACACAGCTTGTTGTGTGTTTGTGAATGTGCTCTGTCTATTGAGACAATGTTGTCTTGGGACTTTAGTTCTCCTTTAAGCACCAAGCAAAGTTGAATCCGGTAGGATGGGGGGTGGGGGTGGGGGGTGGGTAGAGAAGGGCTCCCCTGTGCATGCCCGAGTCCTTACTTAGGACAAGGAAGT
Organism: Hymenochirus boettgeri; assembly: GCA_019447015.1. NCBI lineage: Eukaryota > Metazoa > Chordata > Amphibia > Anura > Pipidae > Hymenochirus > Hymenochirus boettgeri. The sequence continues at coordinate 317,523,767 of CM033469.1, forward strand.
AGCAGGGACCGGGTGAGACACAGACAGCTCCTACACTTCAGTTTTTGGAACTTTGGACAAGCACTGCAGGAGAAATGCTTTGTACAGCAGTGCATTGTTACACATTTAATAGATTCTACACCAATCATACATTGTAGGGTCAGACGGGTCCTCTGATGTCCTGCAAAAATTAGGGGAATGCCGTAGGCACGCAGAAGAGTTTACAATGGATGGCAATGACCACTAAATAAAATTACTTATTGTGATCCCATATGTATTTTGAATAGTCCATCTTTCCTTCATTTAAAAAAAAACCTGTTTCTTCTTTTCAGAGCTTTTCCTGCAGCTTGAGGTAAGTGTGCTGTACATCTTAACAATAATTTTTCATTTTTTTGCTGATTGTTTATTATAAATACTTGCTAATGTTGCTTTCTTCATAATGTTTAATGTACCAGACTGAGCAGGTAGAAAAAAATTACATTAAAGAGAAAAAGGCAGCTGTTAAGGAATTTGAAGACAAAAAGATTGAGCTTAAAGAAAACCTAATTGCAGAGCTTGAAGAAAAGAAGAAAATGATAGAAAATGAAAAATTAACAATGGAGTTGACAGGAGGTATGATAACTTCACACTAATTTGTAATTACATAGTCCTTAGAGGTGCCTTTGTCAGTTTTCTTTTAGATCATATGTTTAACAGTGGACATGGAACAATTAAAAAAATTATTTAGTCTAGGCATGTTTTAGGAAAACAAATACTTTGTTTGGTTTATTTGAGAAATACATATTGACAGCTAATTAAAAAGTTGTAATGCCAAGGAAACGGTTTTGTGACAATTGTCGAGTGCCACTGTTTATTGCAGTCTATGAATACTGTTTAAGATGTCCTAGATGTTGTGCTGCTTTTCCCAGTAAGAACATTTATTTTTTTTGTTACCAAAGGCTCAAATAACCGCTCATATTCAAGCTGTAGTTCCCATTATACAGCTGCCATTAATAGTCACGTTGGAAATGGAAGCAGTTCAGAGAAGGGCAACTAAAATAATAAGGGGGTGGAGGGGCTTGACTGCAGGCAGATTAGACAAGTTATGGCTGTTTACATTGGAGAAGCGACGGTTGTGTGGGATATGATCACTTTATACAAATCTATTTATGGGCCACACAATAAACTCTCTGGTGTATTGTTCACTAATTGGTCATATCGCAGAACATGTGGACATCCTTTAAGATTGGAAGAAAAGAAGTTCCATCTTCAGGTTAGGAAAGGTTTCTTTACAGTGAGAATGGTGAAACTGTGGAACTGTCTTCCAGCAGAAGTGGTAATGGCAAGTTCATTGAATAGCTTTAAAAGTGGGCTAGATAAGTTTCTAAAACTAAAAAATTACCAGAAATACTGGTATTAATAATACACTGCAGTTCTGGTTGATCCAGGGATACTTTTAGATTGCCATTTGGAGTCAGGAATGAATTTCCCACCCCCCCCCCCCCCCCCCATCTCCTTTTTTTTTTTTTTTTTAATGGGTTTTTTGCTTTCAACTGTTAGGTAGGGTTAAAAGGGGGGTATAAAGGTTGGACTTGATGGACGTATGTCTTTATTCAAATTCAATTACTATGTTACTATGATAGAATATTCTAAATTGATGCAAACTTATTTTACTTTCTTCCCTTCACCTATAGATTCAATGGAAGTTAAACCCATCATGACACGCAAATTGCGAAGAAGGCCGAACGATCCAGTCCCAATTCCTGATAAACGACGGAAACCTGCCCCAGATATCTTTTATAATCAACTTTTGTCTGGAATTTTGTTTCTAGGGTTTTTTCGTAGTTTCTTGATGTTATATATAATATTAAGAAATAAATTTAAAATGTGTTTTTTTATTAAAAAAATTTCATATTTGAAATTAATATGCAAAAATATAGGATTAATTTGTTCCTCTTTCTATACATTATGACAACTATTTTAAAGGAATGTCCGCCTCTTAAAAAAAACCTTTTAGTATGTTACTCAGTGTCCCCAAAACCTAGGTTTTGCTTTGCCTAAAATATGTAATATTCCCAGATCGATTAATTATACTTACAACCGCCACGATCCACCGCCGGGGCTATGTGCTACTACCGAGTTAGGCAGTCAGTCACGGCCATGATTGTGATGTCACGGCCAATGGCTGACTGCCATTACCGGACAAGTCTGTGCTGCTGCTGTTCGTGAAAGTTTTTTATTAATGAGTGGACATAACCTTTAACAAGATAAAAAAAAAAAAGTGATCTTTTTGTTTTCAGCTGTAACTTCTCAGTTGTGTTTTGCTTAATTCCTGGCACCTCAGCTAAACTATTTGCTCACAGATGAACAGATCATGGAAGATTTAAGAATTTTGAACAAGGTGAGGCTCACAGACACATTTTTCACAACAAAGTAGACTGTTTTTGCATTGTGTTATAGTAAATGAATAGATATATAACCTTATTCTTTGTTATTGTGAGATATGCGTTACTGTGGCCATACCGGTGTGTATCAGCACAGCGGAAGCTCTAGCACTGAGCAATGGTAAGAAATCAGTTACTCATTGAAATTGTGAATTAAATTACTTCAAACTAATATTCTCTCGCATTGTACTGAGCCACGTAATAAGTAACCCGGTATAAACCACAGCTCTAAACCAGAAAGTCTTTTTTTAGTTGAGCTGAGTTGAGTTGAGTTGGGGCATGGAGGAGGTAACAGAGAGGAGGGGGAAGGGGGGAGTGAGTGCTGCACAAAGATCTGACACCATGGAAAAACAGAGTCACTGACAGAGATAGGCAGCAGAGTACATGAATTTAACTTTTCAATGGGCCAATGTGTTTTTTTCACTATAGATGCCCTTTAAATAGTATGTCTATCCCAATTTGTATCCTATATTTGTTTCTTTGCGTCCTGTTACTCTCTTGGTGTGACCAATAATGTAAAAAATTTTTTGATATATACATTTTTCACTAAAAGGTGCAGTTTTAGAAATGTAACTAAAGAGAGGCCATGACCTTTGATACAAATCATTGGAGGCCTCTTCTTTTCTTATAAAAGAAATGAATCAAGACAATTAGAGTTTTTTAGCTGTGGTTAAAAGACTTTTGATTTTAATGAGTATAAGCTTGTAACAAAACCCTTATGTTTTATTAAAGGGGAACTTTGGTCTCCATACAAGTGCTCACTCCTACCTTTAAAATTATTCAAATGTCATGCTTCTAGCTCTGACCTTGGCAAAGTATGATCTGGGGGCCACATGCGATCCTTTGGCTGCCACTTACTGAAGGGCTATCCACCCCCCAAAACTAAAATTTAACCCCATACTTCTCCTACTGTGTAGTTAAAAAGAAATCTCTACCTTACATCTCTGCTCATGCAATGCCTTTTTAAAGTCCAGGAAAGTGAAGAGTAGAAGCTGTCAGTGATTAATGCGTTGCAAGTATCTTCCTCAACAAGGTCTAAGGCATGCGCAACTTATAATTAAAAAACATCCAATGAACCATGGATATTAATTTACCTTTTTTAAAACTCAGTTCTGCTATCTCTATAGTGAGAATTGAGTTGAACCTATTGGTCCGGCCCTTCACGACAATCAAAGTTTCCTGTGCGGCACCCTGTGAAATTTAATTGCCCACCCCTCTTCTAGCTGCAATTTATCTTAGGGCAGTATATATCATAAGCCCCACACCAAACTTCTTAATCCTTTTTATAGCTTGCTACAAGTCTTTTTTTCTCTCCCTTAGGTGTCCATAGGCAGAGGAAAGGACAGAGAATGGTTGCAGGTCTGTAACTATCTTCAGAAAAGAGAGAGATTTGTGGGGGCTTTTTACACATCTTATCATATGCTTGTTACACAGACTCAGACAGATAGGGCAGACCATTGTAAATTTACTAGCCTATAACTTAAGGGGCTGAATCTTCTGGTAAATTCCGGCCTTATGAGCAGATTGGGATTTGTCCTTGTGTGGCCTGTTTTAATAGAGACCTCATCCTAAGCTTTTTTTGAAAGTTAAGAGAGCTCTTTTCAAGGCACTTTTATGGAGACCACAGTTACCTTTTAAGCACTAGCCAGGAATTTGCTTTGATCATATTTTTTTTATTTGATTGACTAAAGGATTTGATTTTATTGAAATGTAGTTTTAAAAACTTTAATGAAAAGCCCTAAACTGTAATTACACAAATGATTGTGAGTTTAAATCCTCAGGGTGCACTTTCCACTTTGGCATCCTAATAATCATAATAGTGTGATAAAATATAAAGTAGTCAGTGTACAGCTTGTATAGCAGTGTAAATTAGCTGTCCCCTCAAAATAACACAGCTGTTCATGTATAAACCAGTGACAACAAAAGGGAGTACATCCCTAAGAGAAAAATGTCCAAATTGTGCCAAAAGTGTCAGTATTTTATGTGGCCACCGTTATTTTCCAGCACTGCCTTAACTCTCTTGGACATGGAATTCACTAGAGCTTCACAGGTTGCCACTGGAATTCTCTTCCACTTCTCCATGAAAACATTACGGAGCTGGTGGATATTTGAGACCTTGCACTCCTCCCACCTTCTATATGAGGATTTCCCACAGTTGCTCAATAGGGTCTGGAGACATGCTTGGCCAGTCCAGCAGCTTTACCCTCATTTTCTTTAGCAAGGCAGTGGAGGTGTGTTTGGGATCTTTATCAGGTTGGAATACTGCTCTGCATCCCAGTTTCCAAAGGGAGGGAATCCTGCTCTGTTTCAGTATGTCAAAGTACATGTTGGCACCCATGGTTCTTTCAATGAACTGTATAGTTCCCTTATGAAGTTAGACGACACTCTTGATTTCTCCATGAAACTGACCATTAACATCAAGTGTTTTTTATTTTGGAAATAAATACACTAAAAAAAAATCAATGTCCACTATGTTTAATTAGGATATTTTATTGATTCACCAAGTTGAAACAAGAAAAGGCAAAAATGAGACATACAAAAGTAATGGCCATTAATCTGTCAATACTTGTACCCTTTCTGAGCCACAACTGACAACAGCCTCTTAGAGTAGTTATTGAGTAGGTTGGCACAGGTCTCCTGAGGGATTTTTGTCCATTCTCCCATTGCAAATTGTTTTAGCTGGTCCAAATTGCATGGTTTCCGAGCATGGACATTCACTTTGAGCACCCGCCACAGATTCTCAATAGGAATGAGGTCTGAGCTTTGTGCGGGCCACTCCAGGATCTTGGGTTTGGTATCCTTCAGGAGCTGTTGGACTTATTTCAAGGTATGCTTTTGGTCATTGTCTTGTTGGAAGACCCAGCAACGACTATGAGCAGATTTTTCCCTCAAAATTTTAACATTTTATTTTTTCATGATGCCATGCACCCGAACAAGGCTCCCTATGCCTGAGGCTGCAAAACAGACCCACAGCATGATACTCCTGCCATCATGTTTAACTGTGGGAACTGCGTTCTTAGGGTTGAAGGTCTCTCCCTTTCTTCGACAAACATAAGCAACATCCATGTACCTAAACAGTTCCAGTTTAGTCTCATCAGACCAAAGCACAGACCCACCACAATTAGGGGTCCTCACAACTGTGTTCCTTCAACATCATACGGCCTCTAGATACTTTGTTTCATTTCATTCCTCTTGGTCTCCTATGTGAATCAATCCAATTATTTTTTGCCATGTATTGGAGTATATGCCTAAAGGTAGTTTTATTCAAGCTGCAATTAAAGAAATGCTAGCAGCACAAAGCATGGTTATGTGACATTTTTGTATTACATAAAAATAACTTTCTTTTGTTTTTTTTCTTAACAGTTAAAGTCTCCAAAAAGACCTGGTAAGTTAATGAGGGGTAAAAATCAGTTAATTTGTGCTGCTTTTTGGCCAATCTTGATGGCTTTTTAAAATTGATGATGGGACCAATGGGACATCTGTTTACTTGGTCAGTCGGGGAGGACAGCAGCTAGCTGTGAACAAGTAAAGCCTCAGAACAACACTGAATCAGAAGGCAGAGCACCTTGACATAAAAGAATTAATCTGTGTCTCGCTTTTTATTTTCATGTGGGTGCTGTGAAATTGACCTTATTTACACCTCCGCAGTCACACTGAAATTCCTGACCGCTTCCTGGTTCTGATTAACTATAGTGCGCATTATACCGCATGCTCAATATAGTTTAATCAGAACCAGGAAGTAGTCACGGCTGTTAGTGTGACAGCGGAGGATTGTGTGAAGAGTAAGTTTCTTCTATCTTTGTTCTTTTTGCTTTCCTGTGTACTATTCCTTTATGTAACTGCAGGAACTTGTTACATACCCATTATATATGCATTTCTGTGTATTTTCTTACCAATGATACACCTGTATAAAATCAATGAATCTTTCACAACATTGTTAAATAATGTGCCAAAACATAGGTTTATTATGGACTTTCCGTGTCAGCTCTTCCATCCCAAATGGTTTTTCTTGCATGTTGTGCACTAGTGCCCCTCAAGTGAAAAAACATTTTTGGATTTAATTACAAGTATGTTAATTACATTAACATATGTTAATTACATTGTCATTAATTGGTTACACGACATTGCCATACACTAAATGGTATGATCTTTTCATTATAATTGTTGTAAAATGTGTATAGGCTATTTATGAATGAGCACGCACTATTTTTGCTCCTATTTAGAACTGTGTGTTTGGATTGCACATATTCATTGATTACCTTATGTGCATAGGTTTGTTGAATTGTTCCTGGATGCTCTCCTGTTTCCAAAATATTTAGAGAAAGAATAGGCCGAATGTGGTCAATGTCCACACTGAGATCAGGGTGAACTTTTATGCCATTGATCAGAGAAAGAGAGAGGAAAAGGACACATATAGTATAGTATAGTTGTCCCTTTAAAAAGAGTCAGGCAGAATTCCATAATATTTGGACTATTTGTGCATGCTTCCTCATACAGAGAATATTTTTATTTGTTATTGTATGTTGTGTGTAATACAAAAAGTTGTGTTATTAACGATGCATCCCAGGACATGTTTGTTTTTGTAATTTGTATGGTTATTTTTACCTTTGTAGTATCACCATCAACTCCAGAACACCTTCCAGCCACACAAACTGAATCACCAGCTCAACGGTTTGAAGCACGAATAGAAGATGGAAAGTTGTACTATGATAAGAGATGGTATGTTTCTTCATCTACAGGTTCCATTTGGTTCTTAAAGGCTATGCTTTTTGAGCTTCAAGTTTGGTTGCCTTATTTTATACGTCACCGTCTAATGAAACCAGAATTCGCTTGCTTTTTGTGGTTGATAGTGCACGCTCGTATATACACCAAATACACTTCAATGTAAACAGATGAGCAGCATATTTAACCCATTGTAAAAAGTGAGCCATTCGAAGTGGCAGAGCATGTGTTGTTTTTTAATAATGTTGCTTTATTTTAGACATTTACTTCCTACATTCTAAGTTGTTTAAAAAAAAAAAAAAAATGTATTTTTGTTATAAAATTGCCTGGTTCAAAAATTAACAAAATAATCAATATATCATAATACTTACATCCGTGGACGTCGAGATGCACAATTTACTTTTTGTCCCTGTGGTCAATGCTAAGTGTTGGCATTATACTATGTATATATACAATATACTATAATATGCTGGAATTATACTATGCAATTTATACAACTTCAAAACATATCATTTGAAACCCTTGCAGGTCTACAGTTGCTACTCTTATATTTTTAATGATACTTAAAGGAGAAGATAGTCAGTAGACAGGCTGTGCCTCGCCTCTCCTTTTTTTTTGTGGTCATTGATTGATTTATCTCAATAACCTGGAAAAAATGCAGGAGGGTTTGGGTGCCATTATTTACTTTACTTTTAACTAGAGACATAATGAACACAATGGTCCGTAAATCCACATTACTTTTTAGTGCTATTCCTTATCAGGGGCTGCAATATTGGTGTGGAGATATCTGAATACCGTTAAAAATCCCTTTTTTTTAATAATTATATATGGGGAAGAGCTAATACATGCTAAGTATGAACTAAAGTTAAAAACAAATGTTATAACATCTTAGCTATCACTAGTAGTAAATAACATTCAATCAAATTAATTTTACATGATATTTCAATATACTGCCAATTCATTGATAGGAGCAGCACAAATCAAAATAATTCATAATATTCCAATAAATAAAGGGATTTGTAACAATATTGTGGTGTGCCCCACGTATTTTCTACTATTTCGGGGCTTTTTCCTGCATGGCACCCTTTTCCCCTGTTTTTCAGGGTTATCTAGTGCCCTGCTAACCAAATTGTTTTCGAGACATCTGAATACAAAATGATCTGCCAGAAAAGAAGAATTCTGTGGTATGGCCAATAGCTATAATGATCATAATGCTGTTTGAATTTTACTATTACTGGCAGTAATATGGCGGTATCCTTTTCTTACATGTAATTAAATGTAAATGAGTGGTGTATTAAAAAAATACTTACAGATTAAAGATTTAATAATTTAGGCATAGTTAAGTTATTTGGCAAATTAAATCAAGAACTGCTGACTTATATACTTTTAATTTTGAAAACTTTAGCACAGAGCAATAGCATTTTTTTCTATGATGCACATTATTTGGCATATGCTGACTGACAACTTACAATATGTCTTGCTATATAACATTTTTTTCACAATATATAATTGTTACTACTGGTATTATTATTGTATATTTATATAGCGCCAACATCTTCCGTAGAGCTTTACAATTACATGTATACATTCACTGGCCCTACCCTGAAGAGCTTACAATCCAAGCACATTTATTGGACACAACCTATCAATATGTCTTTATGTTTGTGGGAGAAACCCATGTAAGCACGGGGAGATCATACAAACTCCTTGCAGATGTGTCCAAGGGTGGAATCAAACTCAGGACTTTAGCACTGCTAGGCTAACCACTGAGCCACCCTGTTGCCTCATTGTAAAAAGCTATTATATTATTTATATATACATATAAATAATGTAATTTCAAAACATTAGAAACCATGCTATGGTAAGGTACTCGAGCAATCTCTTTGGCCTCTTTATTCTCTTTTTTTCCATACCTAACATGATGTTGTGATAAATACTGGATAAACAAGCACCAGTAGACATTGTATCCTTTTTGTTTTAGTTACATTACTTCAGACCAGGGCAAAGTAAGGCCTGGGGGCCACATGCAGCCTTTGGGCTGCCTCTGTCTGGCCCCTCAATATTAGACCAGTACCCAAAAAATCTTAATATTAAAGCATAAGACCACTGTAAAATTAAGTTAGGGTCACTTGGAAGCTGCAGCTTTAAAAATACTTTTGGCATATTTCCCTAAGCCCCTCCAGAGCCTACCTTTTTCCATTCAAAGTTGCTGACATCTTGTATGTCCTTAGGTGCATGGTTAGCTGCACCCCTGCGAGATTTTCACCTTCCTCCTCCTGATTGGTAAACCTCAATAGGTAAGTCTCGTCCGCTCTGTGTGCGCGCGTCCGCATGACATCACGGCGCACATGTCAGTGCGTGCATGAGGTTAATCTTGGCGGATACGCACACAGTGGACTAGATGCAGTGTGATCTTTTTAGTATAGGGCTCCAGTAATTATTGCTAAGGACACATGCACATTGCAAATCTTGGAATAATTACCACAGTATATGCTCCAAATCCCAGTTATTATTGCAAAAGAAGGTAAAAGAAGGCAACTTTAAATTTAAACATTTTAGCAAGCGATCATTGTAAGGAAGGTTCACTCACAAACTACATCTGTGTCTCTGGGTAAATCTTCCTGATTATCTTTTGAAGCCACCCATCTCCCATTAAAACAACACAGGATGTGGACCTAAACTGCTAGATGCTTACCTCTGGGTTTAACTTAAGATTGTTTGTTTATAATCTTACATGAACATTGCAATCGCAGATCTGGTCTGCCCCATTCCCTTCTTTTTAATGGGGACTGATCATTGAAAAATGGGTTCCGCCAGATTTTCCAGGTCCCGTACTGAGTGAGGAGCTAGAATGGGCCAGCAATCACAACTTTCAGATAGATTACAAGCAGTTTAAAGGTAAACCAAGGATGAAGACCTAGTAGTTTACCCCTAGTTCCTCAGCCTGGGTACTTTTAATGGGAGGGAGGTGGTTTCAAACTGTATTGTTGTCCTTTTAAACCTTTTTGATTCAACAGCCGTTATGAACAATTGTCCACATTAAGCCTATTCTAAAGTGTTTCCACAAATACTATATTTTGATTGTTGAGGGGCTTACTATGACTGGTTCATGTGCACAAGCATTTTGTATGGAGTCTCCTTGCTCATTCAGTGACACTATTCCTTTTAGCTTTGTCATTGCACCAATGCAGACATGCAGGGACACCTGACACTGTCACTAGGAGGAATGTTTCAGCACAGAGATATGAAGGGCTAAATGTTTTAAAAGTATTTGTAAAATGCCCCTCGGGTATCTATTTAATTATAGTGTAGAAAGTTTTGTTTGTTTATACAGTTAATATGTATACCAAAAAACATAGACATTACTCACATTCCCTTTCATAAATTTTATTGGAGGAAAAAAGATTTGTTAAATAATCACTGTTTCTGTAATATTTTATCCTTTAGCTAAATAATAATCTAGGCTTATGTATTTGTAAAAGCTACACAAATCATCACATGCAGATTTTTTATTTGATTGTAATTTTATTTTTAATTCTCTAGACTAGACTGTTTAAACATCTCTGTAAAAAAAAAAAAAAAAAAAGCAAATGTAACCAGTAGGTGTCGCCGTATGTTCACAAATAAGTTTAATATAAAGCCCCTTTCTAATTAGGAGGACCACAAACACGCATATTTTAGAAACCTACTGTACTATGGTCTTCTTTTTTCACAGGGTTTGGGTATTGGAAATAATATAAAATAATCTAATTATGCATCTAAATATGCAAGACCCAGTGCACTCTTCCACGCTTTTCAACCAGTTGCCTCCAGGTGTAGTATCACAAGTAAATAAAAGTCAGAATCCTGGGCACTCTGGATTTAATTTCTTTGTTTGTTTGTTTGTTTGTTTTGTTTTATAAATTTATTTATGAAATCCAGATTGCCCAGGATTCTGACTTAATATATTAAGTATGCATTTGTTTTTTTTACCTCTGTTGATATCTTTTTGATTTTATATGTAGAGCTGGATTGATGGATGTAGCAAGGTAATACACTAATAAGACTTTTTTTATTTGGGCATAAAAGACACAAATTTATTTTGGCCTGATCAGTTGTGCAGCCTATTAAAGGCCACATAATTATCAGAAAGTTAGGCTGGGTATACACTGTGATTTTTCGGCCAAACCGACCAATATTTCTGTATACTGGTCGGGATGAAAAATCGACAGCGTCTCGGCCGTCGTCGGCGTCTGTCCCGCTCACTTGGTCGGTCGTAACGAGAAATTTGCCTGTGTGTACCCAGTCTTATCTTCATGTTTGACTATTGTTAATCATTTTTGCCTACAAATTAGTTCATCATCAACCCATGTGTACTAGCTCTTGTTAATGGTACTGACAAAAATGCAGTTTCACAATATTGAACATTGAATACCTTATTATTGTGTATCTTGTTGGAGGCAATTCATATATGGGGCTGTATAGGGAATTGCGTCCTAATAACAGCAGCTGTGTGGACTAAAAAGACGAAACAAGTGCAACAAACAGTCATCTTTTAAAATGTAGCCCCCACGGAGTAGTGTATTTTTTACCTGTAAAATTGACTAGCTGTCTCTGTAAAAAGTAAAAGAGCAACAAGCTAGTGATGTCAGTATAATTTGCTCACAAATTAACTTACTTTAAGTGTGTAATGCTGCTCAAGATACCTTTCATCTTTGAATTTTAGCAACTGTATATATCACGAATAGCATAATCATTTGTGGCACAAAGTGTTGCATTTCTATTCTCTAACACGTGTGGAAATATATATGAAAACACATCACACTTTAACAGGTGAAAACTCCATGGTTTGCTTCCTATTTAGAGAAATGGGAAGCTTCGTAAGTAGCCCTGCACAAACTATTGTCACTTGAAAATGCAGTCAGATGTGTTACCATGCAGTAATACATTATTCAGCACTACTTGCCTTTCATGCCAATGGGAAGGGAATGCTTATTTGCATCTGCAATTTCATTCCCCATGAAGTTGTAGTGTGAAAATACAACATGTTACATTAAGTCTTTTAAGAAATCTTTAGAAAAATTGAAGAACTAAACCTACGTTTTAAGGCCCAACACCCATGCATAGTAAGGTACTTACTATGTTGCATTTACGTACATGTAAGTGGATTTTGTTACCCAAAACTAAGAGATGAATTTCAGGAGCTAACCAGAAGTTTTCTTTAGTTATTATTACATAAATTAACCAACAGCTGCAGCAATGGGAGGAATGACACGGCTTGTCTTAACATTGTCCCAATAGACAGAGCCATTTACAATAGCATCTGTAGACTTGAGTTTCCCTCAAACTGATTGTTTTCTGCTTATTATATTTTCAGATTCCGATCGGCTATTTGCCTGATGCGCACATACACACAAATGATTGGTCCATATATACTATATACGGAACTATCGTTTTCTTCCTGCCAATGTTATCAGCTTTACTTAATGTAGGGAGCTGATAACATTGGACACATAAATGGCGATAATAAAACAACCATAAAGGGAGACGATAATGATCCATGGAAAATATTCTGTTGGTATCGTGACCTTATACATACACTTGCCCGACGTTCAACAAATTCAACAATATGCTCAAAAAAACACCTCAAAGAAATGTTTAGATTCATTTCTTGATTATCCCCAATGATGTTTCATTGCTATCAACTGAAAACCTCTTAAAAACATACAAGGAGATTCAATAAAAGTTCTAAAAATTGTGCTAATTTTGCCCCAACCAATCAGATCTTATTTAACATTTGAAAGTTAACATCTGATTGGTTGGGGGAAAATTAGCACCATTTTTAACGTTAAGAACTTTTATTGAATAACCCAGATAATTTGTTAATTTACTTACTGCATCTGTCTGCCTGGTTTCTGACATTGTTCAAGCCCTGCATTTCATGGCACACGTAATTGATGGGATTTGGTTATTTATTGCTCGCTTGTATTTGCATAAAACTAATAGGGAGATTCAATAAAAGTTCTTATCGGATAAAATGGTGCTAACTTTGCCCCAACCAATCAGAACTTACCGTATATACTCGAGTATAAGTCGACCCGAGTATAAGCCGAGGTACCTATTTTTACCTGAAAAAATAGGAAAACCTGATTGACCCGAGTATAAGCCGAGGGTGAAAATAGGACAGCAGAATTCCCATACAAATGTTTGGAAACTACAACTCCCAGCATACTTTTGTTGCTGGGAGTTGTAGTTTCCAAACATCTATATGGGAATTCTGATGTTGGGTTAAAAGCTCAAAGTTCTGCTGTTAAAAGCCTGCAGTGGAGAGCCCCACCAGTTGCAGTCCTTACCCCAATCACCTCACAGCTACTCTCAGACTCTGAGCCCCTAAAGCACTACTGTATGCAAATACCGGCATCACTCAGCAAAAATGTTTCTTAAGATGATCATTTCCTAAGACATCCTGCCTACCCTAGGCTATAACAACATTGGCCAACACTCTCAGAGTCTGAATCCTTACCGGCATCGCTCAGCACTCCGAATCCAGTTGCCGCCCGCACGAGTAGTGACGTCAGCCGGCAAATACACAGTGCTAACTATGCGTGCGGCAGCCGGATTCGGAGTGCTGAGCGATGCTGGTAGGATTCAGACTCTGAGAGTGTTGGCCAATGGTTTATGCCTAGGGTAGGCAGGAAGGAAATGATCATCTTAAGAAACATTTTTGCTGAGTGATGCCGGTAAGGACTTGACTCGAGTATAAGCCGAGGCAAGGTTTTTAGGTTTATTTTAAAACCTAAAAACCTCGGCTTATACTCGAGTATATACGGTATGTAACATTTGAAAGCTAACATCTGATTGGTTGGGGCAAAATTAGCACCATTTTAAAAGATACGAACATTTATTGAATAACCCCCCAAGTGTATTGTCTTGCTGATGTTTGCATTGGAATCAGATGTAATGACAAGTGAAATTGTGAAGTTTCTGAATGTCTAGACCATCAAAGGTTCTAGTAATTTTAATGTTCTTACAGGCTGAATGACTTTACAAAGTTTTCCCGATTTAATACCCTATTCTTGAGAAATATGTACTAACTTTGGTTACATTGCAAGTCATACCATCTGTATGGGAGACATGGATTAAAGTTCTTTTCCTTGTTGTTCCAACTCAATATTGCTCCTAAGGCAGCTTTTTTGCATTTTTCCTCAGGTACCACAAGAGCCAAGCCATATATCTGGAATCTAAGGATAACACGAAAATAAGTTGCGTCATTAGTTCTGTTGGAACGAATGAGGTATAACCGTTTACAATCAACTTTGCTGTCGGTTTCATTTTCATTCCTGTAACTTGGCTTTGTATATATTATTAAGTCTATTTTGTGGGATAATTTAAGAAAAAATGTACAGGTTCCTTAAATTAAATTTTCTTCATTATTGTGTACACCTCTCAAATGATTTCAACTGGAATAAGGGAAACTTTTCTTCAAAAATTCACAGTGTTAAACTAGACTCGTTTAACATAATGAATATACTCCATGCACACAATGCAGTACATGGAGTATTCTTCCTATTCATTGCTTTCACAACCCACATCATTTTTCTTAGTGAACCAATTCCTGAAAATGTGGCATGGGTTGGGATATAAATAAGCATTCTGCCCCTATGTACTGTTTTTTTTTCTGTATTTGTTTTTGATAAAGTGTGTATGTTGAGTGATAAAGCTTACCCTCCTCCTATTTTTGCAGATCTGGGTAAGGAAGAGCAGCGACAGCACAAAGATGAGAATCTACCTTGGTCAGCTACAGAGGGGCTTGTTTGTGATAAGACGACGTTCAGCGGCATGATATACAAACACTCAAATGAAGAAAACATTTCTTTTGAATTCCATGTATTTAACAAAGTCTCATAACTAAGTTTAAAAAACAGATTAGTAGATGTTAAAGCATTTGGAAAAAGGAATATTATTTTGGCCTTGACTGACAAGGGAACATTTTTAATATTTTACAATGTCTAAATACTCTTGCATGCCACCATGGCATTGATTCCTTGGATGTGATGTAGAAACTATGCTTCAAAATTCTCTTTCCCAATTCTAGGTTGTTTTTGAAAATTCTTTGGCTTATATAGGCTTAAGAGAATTATACGTATGTATATGCTCCTAAAAGGCAAAGTAATGAATTTGTACAAAGTACAAGTGTACTGAAAATCTGACAGCTGTTATTGTTGAAAATTGATTAATAATTTGTGCTAAGTTTACCAATCATTTTCTTTATTTTTTTGTCTGAATTCTTTCAGGAACTTTTTTTTCCTGACTTACAGACAAGAAACATTTTAATTTTAAAGTGAAGAATTTCTTGACTTTCTAAGTGTTTCCTACACAAAGGTCTAACTGTTTATAGACCGAAAACTTTTCATTAAAGCAAACTGTTCAGTCACTACCTCATTGCCTCTGCTCTGTAGGGGAAATGTTAAGAAGCTCACAATAAGCCACTGCAACTTGGAAAAGAAGATAAAGAGGGGCTCACCTGTGGCTTGGGGCAAGTGTTTTTTGCATGCTTATATTCAGGCGTGGAGTCAGCGAGTGAGTGGCAGTACAAGACCGGAAGATCAAAGATCCATAGCCAACTTTAAGATAAACCCACATCTTTATTGCAAAAATTCTTTTATGTAAGACATATACACGTGTGTGCAAAATAAAAAAAAGAGAGACAGACACCCTTCTGGCCCTTTCTAATAGACCAAGTATTGTTGTAGTGTATAGGATGGGAGTCACCTTTTGGGGCTAAATATTTTTTAAATAAGTACCTTTTAAATTGTTGGGACCTTCTGGAGATGTTGTTATATCGGCTAGGGCAACTTTAACTGCCTAATTTCGGCGGCTATGTGGCCAACACGGTAGGTAATCGCGCAGCTGCCACAGTCTATGTTATAGACCCTTAATGGCAGTCATTTAAGTGCCGAAATAGTTACCAGCAATTTGAAATGCACAGAAAGCCGCTTTCGGCTCCCCCATGCAATAGCTACAGTGATGTTATATGCCGATAGCGGCTCTTGGCGCATCCCCCCCTTGTGTTTTTGTCTAATAGTAAGGACTATCAAGTCTGAAACACGTTGGACACAACGTGTTGTTTTTTTCTTGCTTACCTTTGTATGTGTGTATATATATATATATATATATATATATATATATATATATATATATATATATATATACCTTTTTTAAAAATTGTGATAAAGATGTGATTTTATCTTTGAGCCTGAAAAGATGCTGGGATCATCCGTCTTGTACTCAAATTTTTATTGGAGCCCTGTAATCCAATGGGAACAGAGGAAGACTGGAGCCACAATTGTATTACTTTAAGGTACAGAAAATCTTGATGTAATTTATCCTGTAGTTTCTGAGCTACAAGTCAGGAAATGTAATTTGTTTTAGCCAAAAGATGTTCCATAACCTGCCCTTCTTTACAAGAATGTGTTTCCAATGGGTTGTACAACAGGTATACCATTTCCAACGTTTACCTTAAAACTTAAGTGTGTAGAGCAGGCTTAGTGTGGTTATACTTATTTGTAGGAACTTAATGGCTGCAGTCTTAATGAAAAAGTATGTCATTAAATTATTAGTTGATCTTGGTTTTACCAAGATCTCTAAAATTCAACTACCTGATTTAGTTAAACTATGTACATATACCCCAAATGCCAACAAAAAATACCTGGTGTCTGGTTTTGCAGGTTTTAAATCAGGCTATAAAATATATATTCAGATTTTTTCTTACTTATTTTGATAATCTCAGTTTTAGCACTTTTATTGGATGCTTCCACCACATTGTATAAGAAACTGCCATAATTATCCTTTATACTGGTCTTCTCATACTAGCTTTTTCTGATCACACTGCAGAATCTTCTTGTATATTTGTTCTATATACTTGTTTTTATCATTATTTGTTTAAAGGAAAACTTAAGGCTGGTTTTAATTTTATCAATTACTTCCCTTTGAGGTCCCTCTCTGACTGCTAACTCTTTCTGCAACATGGATTTTCTGTAATCCTATCTGAAGTTTATAAACTAATGCTATTCAGCCACTGGAACACAGGATCATAGCACACATGGTCACATGACATTCACATACAGGCCAGAAAATAATTGAGCATATAATTAATTATTATCGATAAGCCTTTGCCTGTAGTCATACAATGCACTAAATGGGGGGGAGGGTTGATAGCCTTTGCTTTAAGAAGCTATTGCTGCTATAAGTTGGCAGTGTTGTGATCAGTGGTAAAAATGAATGATGATGTTTAAATAAATAATTATGCAGTTGCACAACCCATAAATAATAGAGGGATTTTCACATGCAAAATAATCTTTTATTTTTTTTTTTTTTATGTACCGTACACATTTTTTTGGAACTTTCACCACTGCATTAAATTTAGGTTTTAAGTCCATGTCAGGCACTCATTGGTTTTATTTGTAAACATTTTTAACATTTTCTTCTTTTGTACGATATTTACTTTTTCATGCCAGGTTATTCCGGATTTCATCTTCCAAGACTGAACAATGGAAATAGGTTTGGAATTGTGTATCAGAGTTATGTTTTAAAGGGACAATTGTTTAACTTTATTTACATTAAATCTATAATTCCTAGGGATCCCACACCAGCAGCCTCTGATAGGCAAAGCCCTTCCCCGCATTACAACTCTGTTGTTCCTTTAACATAGGTGTGCATGTGTGTTAATATTAGAGAAGACTGGGGAGAAGGAAATAGCAGCAAGAGATCGGTCAATGGCTGCAGGTGTGCAATCTTTTTTACCAGCTAAGACCGGGGCTTGGAAGTACAAGCAGGAATTGGGTGGAATCACTGCCTCTTCCCTAAGAATTATAGATTTAATTTCTACCTTTTTTTTCTTCTGATGCTTCTCCCTAAAATGTTCTCCACAGATGGATGTAGATTTCACTTTTTATATGCTGTCCCTTCAATTGTAAAATAAAGATTTAGATACAGATTTCTAATACTGTTTTTCATGATCAATGTAAGGGAATTAATTCTTTTGTAAATAAATATATGTTTAACTATTATTACAGTAGCCGTTCATTGCAAGGTGGTCCATAAAAATATTATAGCAATATTTATACAAAAATATAAATAAATCTACAGCGCTAAGATAATATATAACTAGAAATGAATCTACTAATTAATAAGGAAATATACACAATCTAAAATATATTAAGATAGCTGCTTTAATTACTAGAGTAAAGGTAACTGACCTGTGTGTATAGTACAATAGTAGATATAAAAGTCCACTCTCTAATATAATGCAAATCAATTCAATAAAATATCTGGGGGTGGGACGCCAAGAGCAGCCTCATACTATCAGTGCTCTGCCAAAGCAACGAAATTTGCCATTATTAGTGGGCCCCAGAGTAAATTCTCACCCTGACAATAAGAAACCTAAGAATCATAGGCATCACAGAATCGTACAAAGGGAACGACCTACTTAACTTACTTGCCGGAGATCTACCAGCAACCTTAGAAATTACCCAAAACCTAGGCACTCATAGACTAGAACTCATAGACTGGGTCCCGAATGCAAGCCACTAAACCTTGACCAGTTCTCATGAAACTACTAGACTATAGACACAAGGAACTTCTTCAGGTTTACTGGAAAAAAACGCTAGAATTACACAACTCCAAAAAATTACTATTCCAAGATTTCTCTGCCGCTGTGTCTCTAAAACGGAAAGCCTTTAATCCTATTTGTCAACACCTCAGCCAAACTTAAAGTGACCGAAGAGGGCAAAACCTTACTCTTCAATTCACCTGAAGATGCAACAGCCCACTTCCAACCAGAGGGGTAATACCCACATTATTTTTGTGATACGACAGCTCACCTATACTAAGTTATAGTTATAATTATTCAGATACCTTACTTATGACTAATAGGGCTCTTCTCAACTTACAGCTATACACAATTATTTTGTTAATGCTACTTGCGTATTATTTTAATAGACAAACTGTTACAATGATTTATGCATACTTAACTGTTTTGTGTTCACTTTGTTTGACTATCCTATAAGCAGTAAGTGGGCGGAGGTGGTGAAACTTAAGCCCGGTGGGGGCCCCTACAAACTTTCAACCTTACTCGCTGGGACGAGGTGAATGGTATTCTAATCATGAAAATGATTTAAGATGGGAGGAAGCAGTGTTTGTTGGGGGTTTGCGGATAAGTTTCCTTGTGAGAAACAGAGGGCATGTCCAGGAAGAGAAGTAGAGAGGTGCAGTAGAGTGAAGAGGTTTAAAGGTTAAAAGCAGGGTATTGAATATGATTCTTTGTTTGATGGGAAGACACCCTATGGACTGAAGTATCAGGGTTGCGGGTTCTCTTCTGCAGGAGAGCGAGATGAACCGAGCTGCCAAGTTTATGATAGACTGGAGAGGAGAGCGATGACCGGCCAGGAGTCCAAGTAGTAGAATATTACAGTAGTCAAGATGGAAGATTTTAAAGGCATGCGTGAGCATTTTAGCAGTGAAGTAAGAGAGAAAAGGCAATATTGCGAAGGAAAAAAACAACACTTTCTAGTGACATTGTTAATGTGATGATGGAAGGAAAGAGAGGAGTCAAAGATTACTCCAAGGCAGTGTGCAGATTCAACTGAGTTAATGACTATATTGTCAATAGAGATGGAGAAGGGTAAACTAGGTCTAGTTTGGAGGGGAAAATGATTAATTCTGTTTTAGATATATTGAGTTTAAGGCGGTGGTGCGCCATCCAGGAAGCAATAGAGAGCAGACATTTAGAGATCTGGGATTGAACTTCAGGGGTTAGCACGGGTGGACAAGTACATTTGGGTAACCTTAGCATATAAGTGATACTTAATGCCAAAAGAACTGATTATTTCTCCCAGAGAGATGGTGTAGAGGGAGAACAGCAAGGGCCCTAAAACCGAGCCCTGAGGGACCCCCACAGTAAGCAGAATGGGAGGAAACTTGGAAACTCAACTAATTATACTGATGGCAACATTGCCTAGATACTCCCATCTTTGAGGTTTATTTTATAAAGTGGGACTATAATAGCCTGCACTGCTTATAGAAAAAGGAGATTTTGTTACTCACCGTAAAATCTTTTTCTCTGAAGCCGAAGGGGGACCCAGGCACAGCAAGGGTTATGCATTCCACCTCCAGGAGATTTTACAGGCTTTTATTACATTTACAGAAAATGTAATAAAAGAAACATAACATTTTGGCAACGAGCCCAAACATGAAACTAGGTAACTGCACTAATCAGAAACTAGTTTAAACAACTTAAGGGAGAGTCGTGCCTGGGTCCCCCTCCGACTTCAGAGGGGGGGGGAAATCTGGTCTATGGAGGCCCCGTGCCGAGCCGCCCAAGAAGCAATGCTCTTGTTGAATGAGCCGCAACAAGCAAGGGAGGAGCAGCTTCTGCATAGCAACGCAGAATGAGACTACGGATCCATCTGTATAGGGTATGAGAAGACACTCTGGAGCCCCTGAGAGGACCCGCCAACTGGATGAACAGGGCCTTGGAAGAACGAAAAGATTCTGTTCTAGAAACATATCCGGAGATTGGATGAGGTTGAAGGACTGCTTTATCCTTGTGAAAGGATGGCTCCGTGGAGAGAGACGCTAGTCTTGATGCTCTCCGAATTGAAGAGATAGGAAGGAGGAAAAGAGTTTTCCAGGATAGAAGAGAAGCTATAGAAGGTAAGGGCTCGAAAGGAGGTCCTTGGAGCACCCGAAGAACTAGTCCCATGGTTGAACCACTTGTCTGCGAGGCGGACGAAGGTTTCTTGCAAGAAAGTTTGAACATCCTTTCTTATCACTAGTCTCCGATGGAAATAGATTGAAGGTCTGCGATTTGAACTTTAAGTGCGCCGAGAGACAGCTTTTTATCTAGTCCCAACTGCAGGAATCGTAACAGTCTGGACAGAACGAATGTGCAAGGAGGAAAGCCCCTAGAACTTGCCCAGGTTGCATATCTCAGCCAGACTCGATGATATATCTTCGAGGAAGATGAATTTCATGCCGCTAACATGGTGGGTATGACTGACAATGGAATACCTCTCTTCTTTAAGATGGAAGATACAATAGCCACGTGATCAAACTGAGACGTTTGAGATCCAGATGGAAGAGAGGACCTTGGGAGATGAGGTCTGGAGGAAGCAGTAGAGGTCACTGATTCTCCACTGACCTTTTTAGTAGGTCTGTGAACCAAGACCTTCTTGGCCACCTGGGGGCTATGAATATTGTTGGAGTTTTTTTTAGTTTGATCTTTTTTGAGCACCCGTGGAATCAAGGATATTGGGGGGAGGCATATACCAACCGAAGCCCCCACGGAACTACTAGAGCGACCACTAGGCATGTCTGGGGATCTCACATTCTCAAGCTGAAGATGGTAACCTTGTGATTGTGATGCAATGCCATCATGTCTATTTCTGGCATCCCCCACCGATTGCTCAAGGTCATGAATACCTCCTTGTGGAGAGCCCATTTCCCAGGATCCAGAGTGTGTCGGCTGAGGAAGTCTGCTTCCACATTCAGGACTCCTGGGATAAAGATTGCCGATATGGAGAGCATGCGATGGGATTCCTCCATGGCCATGTCGCTCCGCATGCCCCCTTGGTGGCTGATGTATGCCACCGTCATGGCGTCCGACTGAATCCTGACAGACTTGTTTGTGAGCGAGTTGGTCCAACGAGAGAGCCAGGAATATGGCTCGAAGTTCTAGGACATTGATTGACAGGTGAGATTCTTCTGGGGACCAAACACTTTGTGCCGTCTGGGACCCGTACACTGCCCTCCATCCTGACAGACTCGTGTCTGTTGAGATCACCGCCCACTGAGGGAGGCAGAAGGCGTTTCCCTTTTGGATATTGGTGTTCACCGTCCACCATACTAGGGAGCGTCTGACTGAGGTAGGGAGATTCTTGAATCTAGAGATTCCATTGACTTGTTCCATACTGCTAATATGTGACGTTGGAGGGGACGTAAGTCGAACATCGCATATGGGACTGCCTCGATGGCCAATACCATCTTCCCAACCAGCCCCATAGCCTGACGAACCGAGATCAGAAGGATGGAGATTGCCTGGAGAGCTAGGCACTTGATAGTTTCTCTTTTCTGGGGGGAGAAAAATCTTATGCAGGGAAGTGTCGAACAACATGCCCAAAAATGTCTTGATTAATAGGTCATCCAGGTATGGGAAAAGAAAAATGCCCTGAAGGTGCATGAAGGCTGCTTGGAGGCCAACGCGGGGAGCCGAGACCGAAGGGCAGGGCTGTGAATTGGTTATGGCGGTCCCCTACTGCAAACCTGAGGAAGCGGTGGTGGCCCTGCCATATGGGAACATGTACAATAGATAGGCGTCCTGTATGTCAAGGAACGCCAAAAAGTCCCCTGGTTCTATGGCCAAGATGATGGATCATAGGGACTCCATCATGAAATGGGATTTTTTGACAAACTGGTTTAGCTCCTTTAGTTCTAAGACCTGGGGGAACGATCCATCCTTTTTTGGAACAAGTTTGGAATGTTGGTGTAAAATCCCAGAAACATGTGGACGATTCGAACTGGTATAATTACTTTTGCTATTAGGAGCGATTTTATGGCACTTTGGAGCGCTTTGCATCTGAGTGGAGACTTGGGAAGAAGCGTTTTGGGGGGGAGATGAGAATTCTATGTGGTATCCGTGAGAGATGACGTTTAGGGTTCATGCATCCGTGGAAGGGCAATTCCATGCTTTGTGAAAAAATCTCAATCACCCTCCCACCCAATGTTTGGGAAGATAGTCATGCTGATTTGGGTTTATTTCCCGTAGGTCAAAAGGAGCCCCTTTTGGTGGGTCAGGAGGGGCATGCGGGGGCACCTCTTCTTGGGGGACGGGAATGTGTGCCTTGAAGAGGGCTGAAAGGACGGATTTCTATGAAAATGAGGCCTGTTTTGGGGCAGGGAACGTACTCTTCCCACCTTGTGGCTTGGGAAATTATCTTTACTAACTCGGGGCCAAATAATTGTCCCCCTGAGAATGGTAGGCTGGTGAGAGCCTTCTTTGATGCGGGATCAGTAGCCTAAGCTTTTAGCCACAAGATCCTACTGGTCACTGTTACGGAGGCCATAGCAATGAGTCTACTCGATTCCAAGTCTACCCATACCACTTTTCCTGATCCCCAAGTCCATTGTAAACATTGTGCGAGTCTAGCTGCTTTGGCAGGATTGACATTTTAACTGTCACTATTCTACCCATCAAAGAGATAGGGTAAGATGTCCATTCTTGTAGTAGCTGTATAAGGTTTGTGGAGGTGTAGTTGTATTTGAAAAGGCCTTCTCTTGACATGCTAAGATGATACCTAAATATTTCAGGGAAATTTGTCCAAATTGTTCCAGATGTTGAAAGATAGAGGGAAGAGATATTTGTGGTTGTGTTAGAAAGAGAAGAGTGTTGTCTGCAAATAAAGAGAGCTTTGTCTCTGTGGTTCCAATTTTTATACCGTGAATATTTGGGTTATTGCTGAGACCCTCTGCCAGGGGTTCCATGCACAGAGCAAACAAAAGAGGGGATAAGGGGCAGCCTTGTCCCATGCCAATGGTTATATATTTGGAAGCATATCCCATATTTCGAACTCTTGCTTTTGGGTGGATGTAGAGACTTAAAATGGCCTTTGTTAGTACTGTGGTTTAAGTTGAGTTAAGTATGTCCAATCAACCCTGTCAAAGGCCTTCTCCACATCTAGAGATAAAAACATTGAGGGGGTGCTCCCCGACAGGGCCGATTGGAGTACTACTATATTACTTTCTAGCATATCGGGTGGAAATTAGTCTTTTCCCTGAAGGATTGCGTTATATAGATTAGAAAGATGTGGGAGTAGAGTACTTGAGTATTTCCTATAGTGTAAAGCTGTCAGGTCCTGGATATTTTCTTATATTGAATTCTTTGATTACAGCTTTAATCTCCTTCTCTGTTATATGGGTTAATAGTTTTGTGGATGTTTCTGTTGATATGGTGGGGAGGTCTATTTTTTGTAAAAATTGTGATATATGGGCTGGTGGTGTTTCTGTATGCTTTGCTGAATTGGTTTGCTATCCATTGTGGATCATAGTGTAGTTTGCCTTGTTTATCTCTAATAGGGTGGAATGCGTTAGCTGTCATTTTTTGGTTTAGTTTATTTGCGAGCATAGTGTCCGGTTTATTGCTTTTGTAGGAGAATTTTTGGTTCGTGAATCTCATTGCTTTTTCTTCTTTATCTGTAATTATATTGGAAAGTTATTGTTTTTGCTTTTTTAAGAGATCCGCCTCCTCTTCGGACCAGTTGTTACTCATTTTTTTACTTCTGTTATGTATTGATTCTAGTAGTTCTAGTATCTGCTTACCCCTTAGTTTTTTGTATTTAGCTCCCATTTGGATTAGTTTTCCTCTTATTACTGTCTTATGTGCTGTCCATATTATTGAGGGGTAGACTTCAGGAGTTATATTTATTTCAAAGTATTCTTCCATTGTTTTTTGGATTGTGTTTACATCTTCTTCCCGAGAGAGAATCGTCTCATTTAAGCGCCAGTTTGGTGGGGGCTTTGCTTTTAGCAGATTTTGAATTGTAAGATGTACATAGGCGTGGGCCGACCATGATATTTCGGAAAAATGGATGTCTGGGGAGTTTGGTAGCAGTTGTGGAGCTAAAAATACGTAATCTAGCCTTGTGAAAAATGAGTACCTGTGAGAAGAAAATGTATTCTCTAGCAGTGGGATGTAAAATTCTCCATCCGTCCAGTACTCCGCAAGCCTTTAAAAAGGAGGAGTGGGGGTTTTTCTAGAAGGTGTAGATCTAGCCAGTGTAGGCTTAATTGTTGTAGGAAGGTTCTTTGTGATGTGTTTGGTACATATACGTTAACTAGTGTTATCTTAATGTTTTGTAATGTGCCATTTAGAATTATGATTCTCCCCTGTGGGTCTCTTCTGCATGATTCTTCAATAAATCCTAATTGTTTGTTCATTAATATTGCCACCCCGGCCTTTTTTGATGTGGTTGATGCAAAATAGTGTATTGGATATTTCTTTCCCCATATTTGGGTTCGTGACCTGATTTGAAGTGTGTTTCCTGTAACATCAGAATGTCCGGATTAGGATTTCGGTAATATTGAAGGACCGACAAACGCAGTTAACCTGTAATGCAGGAGTGTCTTTCCCACGGAGCGTCCCGATGCTTCAAACTCCTCCGGAATATTCCTTCTCCCCTCCGGCTACTGTATATTTGGCAAACCCACACCAAGTGTGTATTGAAGGTAGGCAACCGGACTCCGATGGAAAATATCAAAAAAGCTTTATTCGTAGAAAAACATCCATAAAAACATTAGACCGGACCTCTACTGAATGTAGGGATCACATGGAAAACACAGCTGGCTCCGCCCTACACGTTTCATGGCCCAATGCCATTTCCTCAGGGGCTAGCAATATTGAAGGGCCATTTTATGTTTTTTAGGTGTGTTTAACCCCTTAACATTATGTGAGATTATCTTTAATTCGCTATTCATGGTGGATCATGATTGTGAGATTGAGCTGGTTATTAGAAGTCGTACTTACTGAGGGCGTTAGAAAATCTTGTGTGGAATATTGATTATTGATCCCTGTGGAGTAATCCCATACCTAAAAAAAATAAAATTATGTGGCAACGGCAATGATTATTCAGAATTTAACTGTTGTAAACCCAGAATAATATATAACCGATATCAACTTTATGCAGGTTAGATTGTCTGTTAGCTTTTTGAAATGTACCTTTATTGGTGTTCCCATTTTTCTATGGGATTCTGGGTAAGGGATTAATTCCTTACTTCAAAATTGTGGTTAATGGGATTTCCCATTATTTGGGGGGGGGGGGGGGTTTATCAACACGGGTGGGGGCCTGGCCGGGGGGGTGAACCTCTATCAGTTGAGTGGGTAAAGGGGCAGGGGGGGATTTCTTATGGGGTGCGTTAGGTGTTATGATTTCCTCCCCTGCTTTCTCCCCCATCTTTTATAATTATTTTGGAATTTTTTCTATATGCTTTTAATTTGATTTCAAATAGCTAACACTTATAGACAGCCAGTTCACTTATCCCATTAAAGGAGAACTAAAGTCCCAAGACAACATTGTCCCAATAGAGAGAGCACATTCACAAACGAACAACAAGCTGTGTCTCATGTCTCCCTTTGCTGTGGATGCTGGGTGATTTATGAAAATAACCTGTCTGTACTAAGGGTCAGCTCCCATAATTCACCTTATCTGGGAACACCCATCTAAGTGTCCGCCGGACACTTCACAGGAAACTGCAGTTTTGCTTCCTGGAAGCTGACAGCCAATCATGTTACAGCTCAGAGTTCCCTCCCTCTGACACAGAACACAGATACCAGTGCAGTTATTGTGTAAACACATTAGAAATGCCCTGTCCCTAACAATGATAAATTCCTATGCTTACATACAAAAAAGAAAAGTAATCTTTGCAGTGTATGTATTTGCTAGCATGGATGAAAGAAACAGAACATTTAACATTTCAGCAAAAAATAAAAGTAAGTATAGGGAATCGAACCACAACCTTCTATTCTGTGTCTTTCTAAAAAGCAAGCTTTCTACCACTAGGCCACAAGGGCTACTAAGTAATGGACTAGTACATGTAGAGTCTTTATCTTTTGCTAGACACATATAAAACAAAAAAAGGGAACATGGGGAATCGAACCTATGTCCCAATAGTCTGATTTTTTCCCTAACCCAGCACTTTAGCAGAGCACGCCACAGGTGAACTCTCAATCAATAGAAGTAAATGTCAGTAAAATCAGTACACTGTTTTGTATTGCTACTGGAAGACTGTCAGCAATTCACACTGGTTGGTAAATAAATAACAGAGCTGCTATATATAAAGTTGTACATATGTAGAAACTTCATATTTTTCTAGAAACATGGAAACAAACAAACAAAAAAAGCACTAAACTCAGGCAGTAGACCATGTTATATTGTTTCATAAGTAAGCTAGGGGATTTGAACTTGCGACTTCTTGGACTGATTGTTTCTAAAACACACGCATTTACATGGTGCGCCACCAGCAAATCAGCTGTGATTCCAGGTACATTTAGAGGCTTTTACTTTCACTAAAAGAGATGCTAGAACTCTGCATATAGAGACAGTGAATGCTGGGTCAGGGGGCGTGGCTCTTTGAAGCCAACATGGGCTATGAGTTGTACTGGCAACAAGATGGAAGCCTCCTTTGTTACAGAATCTATTACTCATATCTACTAAATGCAAATAACTAGAGAAGAATCTTTCAACGTGTAGGTGTTCTGGGGAGAAAAACTTTCACATTAGGATCTGAAAAACTACAGTTTAGTTCTCCTTTAAGTTGCCCTTTCTGATATTGCATAACTTTTGTCCTTATAGAGAATATTTAACATTTAAACCATTAAGATTCTAAGTTATCTATATAATAAAACATATAACCACATATAAGGAACCTCTGACCTTCAGATATCTTCTGGTAACCACCCATGTCCTATCCAAACCACGTCGATCAGTATCAAACGAGAAGATGTAGTACCAGATATGGAAAGACTCTCAAAAGATGTCTTATAACTTGCTTTATTCACACTTACAATGTTGTACTTTGGTCCGAAACATGTAATGTGTGAATAAAGCAAGTTATAAGACATCTTTTGAGAGTCTTTCCATATCTGGTACTACATCTTCTCGTTTGATAATATAACATATAACCCTTTAATCTGGAACCATCTTTTTCAGGGGGTGGTGATATAGGGAAGGAGACAAGAAGAAAACCATTTTTTATGTTTAATAAAGGGATAGTTAAAGAGAGATATCGAAGGGGGGGATTGATAGGGGCCACGCATAGGCTCCTGTTCCGTCGTTTTTATATATCCCCTTCCTTCTCCGTATAAATTGTGACCATGTGGCAGTTTTTATAGTTTCAAGTGGTATTATAAATATTACAGAAAGGTTGTAGGTAAAGATGAGGTAGAGGGGGCAGTACAATAATTTCTGCTTATAGTTTTCACAATTCTTGGTTAATAACTATTATACATTTAATATAACCCTTATCATTTATATCATGTAGGCTTTCTTTACTTGAAAAGTTAGCCCTTTGGGTTATTCCCCTCCCCCCAGCACCGGAGGCCAGTAGAGAATAGATCCTAGTTTATCTGTAAGGACCTTTGGTTAAATACTGGTTCATTAACAGTTGATAATTATAATTTAAGAGCAAAGTTTTTATAACTTTGACACCTTAGTCTTTCAACATATCTTTCTTTTGTTATATAGGGTAAACTCAATAGTTTGGGAGTAAAAGTCATGGGTTGCCCCTAGTGAAAGTACTTGCGTTTGGTAGTAATGTCAGTTTGATAATTGGGAGCCGTCCAGGAGGTCTCCTTTGCGGGTTCGCTGGGATTTTGGCTGTACCCTTGTCCATATGTTTTTCGGTGAGGACATCCTTGGAGGGGAGTCTTGTCGGCCCGGGCGGGGTCCTCCGGCTTTAGGCCCAATCTTTTCAGGAAGCCCTCCTGTTGTTCTAAGGGTGATAGGGATATTACACGACCTCCGTGAAGGACCATTAGTCTAAATGGAAATCCCAATCTATATCGGATCTTGTTTTTTCATAGCAGTTTCATAACTGGTCGGAGTTCCTTTCTTTTAGCGAGGGTGGTCGGAGATAGGTCTTGAAAGAGCTTTATATGTGCTCCCTCAAATTTCAGATATTCCACACTTCTGACTGCCACCATAATAGCCTTCTTAGTTTGGAAATAGTGCTGTCTGCAGATTATAATCCCTGATTATATCCCTTCTGCCGTTGGTTGCACCCTTAGGGCCCTGTGAGCTCTGTCCATTAGGAAGTCCAATTTGTGGCCCTCCGGAAGAATTTGTTGAGCCGGCGCCATCTTGATTCGGCCTCGGAGTTTCTGGCCTGTTTAGAAAGTCCATTATGTCGCCCTTTAGCTGCTGTTGGACTTTCTTTGGTACCATCTCCACAGTGTTCCCTGTTTAGAGGGGTAGTTCTAGTGAGTGATTTAGGGGTTAGTGCTTAATTTATAGCTTCATTTCGGCCAGGTGATCTGGAGCTCTCTTCAGGCACGTCCACTCACATCACCAGTCAGACTCTGCCCACCTCCCCTACTTTTTAATCTCAGCATTGACCCACTTTTATGACATCTACAAATTAACCATAGTTTTAAAGGCTTCACTATAGGCACTGAGGAACTTATGCCGACGATCTGATGCTTTTTATATCAAAACCCCAGTCCTTTATTGCCATCATGGAAGAACTGTCCTTATTCCAATCTGGTTTCCAGCTTAACTACACTAAATCTGAAGCACTAATGCTATCTATAATACCCCACTCAAACTGGACAAGACAATATCACTTCAGATGGACACAGCAACCTATAACCTATCTGGGATTTAAACTTTCACAAACCCTACAGGATATCTATAAATATAATAAAGCCACACTGATCCACCACATCTCTACTATAGTTTCTGCCTGGAAAATGTTTCTGTTTCAGATTTATTACCTGGTACAATATGGCAGCACATCTCAATCATTAAAGACTGTACTATGGTTCTATTCATTCTGCTGTACTATTTATCCTAATGACGTTGCTATTTGTTCTTTTTAAGATACTTTTGATCCTGATAAAAGTGCTATTCATCCTAACGAAGATACTATTGATCCTGATGAAGGTCCAATTTGTCCTAATGAAGGTGCTATTTGTCCTGATGAAGGTACTATTTGTCTATATAAAGGTGCTATTCATCCTGCTGAAGGTACAATTTGTCCTGATTAAGGTACAATTCATCCAGATGAAGGTACAATTAGTCCTAATGAAGGTACTATTGGTCCTGATGAAGGTACTATTTGTCCGGATGAAGGTGCTATTCATTCTGCTGAAGGTACAATTTCTCCTGATTAAGGTACAATTCATCCAGATGAAGTTACAATTTGTCCTGATGAAGGTACCATTTGTCCTGATGAAGGTGCTAATTGTCCTGATGAAGGAAATATTTGTCCTAATGAAGGTACTATTCGTCCTGATGAAGATCCTATTTGTTCTTATGAATGTGCTATTTGTCCTGATAAAGGTGTATTAATTTTAATGATAGCGCTATTTCTCCTAATGAAGGTGCTATTTGTCCTGATGAAGGTACTATTTATCCTAATGACGTTTCTATTTGTTCTTTTTAAGATACTTTTCATCCTGATAAAAGTGCATTCATCCTAACAAAGATACTAATTATCCTGATGAAGGTCCAATTTGTCCTAATGAAGGTACTATTTTTCCATATAAAGGTACAATTTGTCCGGATAAAGTTGCTATTTATCCTGCTGAAGGTACAATTTGTCCTGATTAAGGTACAATTCATCCAGATGAAGGTACTATTTGTCCTGATAAAGGTACTATTTGCCCATATAAAGGTACTATTTGTCCGGATGAAGGTGCTATTCATCCTGCTGAAGGTACAATTTGTCCTGATTAAGGTACAATTCATCCAGATGAAGGTACAATTTGTCCGAATGAAGGTACTATTTGTCCTGATGAAGGTACTATTTGCCCATATAGAGGTACTATTTGTCCGGATGAAGGTGCTATTCATTCTGCTGAAGGTACAATTTGTCCTGATTAAGGTACAATTCATCCAGATGGAGTTACAATTTGTCCTGATGAAGGTACCATTTGTCCTGATGAAGGTGCTAATTGTTCTGATGAAGGAAATATTTGTCCTAATGAAGGTACTATTCGTCCTGATGAAGATCCTATTTGTTCTTACGAATGTGCTATTTGTCCCGATAAAGGTGCATTAATTTTGATGATAGTGCTATTTGTCCTAATGAAGGTGCTATGGGTCCTGATGAAGGTACTATTTATCATCCATACAATTCATCCAGATGAAGGTACAATTTGTCCTAATGAAGGTACTATTTGTCCTGATGAAGGTACTATTTGCCCATATAAAGGTCCAATTTGTCCGGATGAAGGTGCTATTCATCCTGCTGAAGGTACAATTTGTCCTGATTAAGGTACAATTCATCCAGATGAAGGTACAATTTGTCCGAATGAAGGTACTATTTGTCCTGATGAAGGTACTATTTTCCCATATAAAGGTACTGATATGGACCTAACTAGGTCCAGGAATTATCTGTTCCCTTCCAAATTAGTTATCAATAGATATAACAGTCTAGACTGGGAAGAAACTAGAAAGAACCACACTGACACGAGTTGTTCAGTATTGAAAAAATGCTTCTTCTGCTTTATTGTTAGTTGCAATGGGTTATATAGGTGAGCGAGGGGTTGTTGATTAGAACAATTAGTGTGGCAAAGGTCATTATGTTTGTTAAATTAGTCCATTGTAGCATCTTCTCTAAGAGTCACATGTAGAATGTCATTCTCCACAAAATATCTGTTCCTATGGAAAGGTTCTTTCCTTCCACCACAAAACATCTGTTCCTCTGGAGAAGTTCCTCTTTCCTTTGTTCATCTTACCGCAACGGATCTTATGATATCTGTGTTTATCAAAGTTTGAGCAAGAAATCAAGAACTTGGCATATCATTTGATACTGAATCATCAAGTTTAGCAAAATAACTAAGGCATAGGTTATCAGACAGTAAAATAACATTTTCTTTTCATGTAATTAAAACTAAAGCTTAAAGCGATAGATGTATGGGATATATGTCTCCTTAACAGTCCCCCCTAAAATGTTTATTTTGCTGTCCCTACCTAACAAGGATTATCAGAGTTGCTCCAGAGGGAGTCCACCATAGAGGTGGGTGTGGCTCTTCAGCTTGGCCTGGAGAGGCCTGCGCAAAGCCAGGGACCAACCCTTCCAACTCCAATACCCTAACTATCCCTGCAGGGAATTGTAAGCTGAAAGCTCTGTAGGTTGCATGGGAGTGTAAGGAGACTCAGGAATAAAATCAGACGATAGTTCAGGTAATGGTTCGTATTCATGCATTACAAACATTGGGACAGATACATTTGCAGTTTGTTTTGCTAGCTTCTTAATATATGGAATAAAACAACAAACCAAGAAAGAGACAAATATTAAAACTATCAATACAGTCACTCCTATCTGAGCCAAGGTTTTCTGCCATCCAGTCATCCATCCAAAATATTGGTCCCATGGGCTAGTTATTCCAGAGTTTTTCTTTAATTCGATTGACAAATCTTCAAGTTTCTTGATAGCAAGACTGACTTTACCATTTGGGCCAGTGTTATCAGGAATATAAGTGCAACAAGTGCTAGAGTCTGGTAACATTTTACAAACTCCTCCTTTTTCAGCAAGCATCATATCTAAGGCGATCCTGTTTTGGAAACTCATTGGTGCAGTTGGGCCTAATTGATCAGCCAAACCCTGGAGTGCATCTTTACTATAGTTAACAAATCGCTGCTGATTATAGTAAATGTAATTAATCCAATCAACATTTTTATTCACGGTGATTATTGGAATTAAAGACTCAAACCCTGCTTTAACCTGATCACGGGCTTTAAATTCATCGGGTACCCCCCTAGGAACTCCAATGGCATCAATATATACGTGTGGATCAAGACTCCCACCTGGAGTCAAGTCTCTTTTAGCGCGATGAGGGGGTTCAAAAGGTATACTCGATGGTTAGTGAGGGATAATATGAAGGGGCATAATCACCTTACTTAAAGCACATTCACAATTCCAGGAAGTGGGGAGATGGGACCTGATTTTCATGTATCCACAAATCCAGTAGATGTCACCAAGTGATTGTACTTGATTCTGCAGAGGGCTTTTAGAGCCATCTTTATACTACAGAATGATTGTAGTTATAATAACAGGTATAATTTCCAGGATATATGGTTATACCTTCAGTTTGGCGAGGAGTTTGTTTAAGAATTGGGTAAGTAGTTTTCCACGTCTCACAAATTGTCTGGTTGGTGGAAACATTACTGAACAGACTAAGGAAACATTGTTCAATCTGGGGTGGGAGATTAAAGGCTATGTCCACCCTGAAAAAAAATTTTTAATATATGGTCCCCCCTGGGCTCCCAGCCCCAACCGCTATAATTTTTTTTTTAGAAAGCCCCCCAAACTCTACTTACCTCCCCTCGATCCTCCGCCGCGCTCCCGGCCCTCTGCTTGCAAGGAAATGCAAGCAGAGGGGCGGGACCGGCAGCCGCGTCTGTGATTGGCTGAGCGGCAGCCAATCACAGACGCGGCTGCTGGCAGCTCAGTTCGCCGGAGGAAAGAGGAGAGGTAAGTAAGAGTTTGGGGAGCTTTCTAAAAAAAAAAAATATGCGGTTGGGGCTGGGAGACATGGGGGAGCACAATATTAAGGGGGATTTGAGCTAGGGGGAGGGATAGTAGAACGGGAGGGAGAGGGAGGAGAGGAGGGGGAGGGAGGGGGAGAAGGGCTGCAGTACGCATGGCAAAAATCTACCTGAGGCCAGCTAGCAGGCAGTGTCCTATATGGACTCTGCTAGCCCTCCTGGTGTTCATTTTTTGGACTTTGGGGGGGGACACAGGAGAACCCTATGGAGCTGGGATGTGAGGTAAGGATAAACTACACTACATGGTGGGGCCAGTAGTTGGGGGGATTATAGTTTTGGGGTGGACATGCCTTTAGTGGAACAGTGCCTAAGTGGGGGCGTGCTCTCCCACAAACGAAACAGTTGGATTTATTATGTTTGATGGCACTATTTCATCCATTCCGCCAAACGTTGGCATCACTAATCCAGTTTCGATAGATATGTTTTCTTCTTCCTTCGAAAGTAGGATTTGCTATAGCCCTCATGTTGTTTGTTACGACAATGCATGGTTTTAATGGATTGACTGGAATTTTAGCAGGCTCTTTTTTATTCCAGTAGGCCTCCTCGAATTCTGTCGAGTTATACATATCTTTTAAGAGGAATTTGCCACTGTATGGAGAGCCGGTTCCACCAGCGGCCCATGCGCCCAATATATATGTGCCTGCGTCCATGGGAGTGGGATTTTCTATAGTGAGGGTTAATTTCATACTTGAACCAAATTTACCAGTGTTTACACAAGTACCTGACTTTATTAAAGACATTCTGCTAAGTAGGGACTTGCCGTTCTTATCTACTCTGAGGCGAGCAGATTCGGGCCTATATCCCCAATCCGACCCAGTGTTCCACCCGACAGCCCCCCAATAAGCACAGTTGTTTTCCCAATATTTGTCAGTTACACAGATGTATAGTGATCTAACAGCTGGTTTGCCATTATAAAGGTTACATTGCTCATAGAGATCGGGGCACCTAGCAATCATACAGAAATCAAACATAAACACAGCAGTATTGGTGTTTGAAGAATTAAACCAGAATGTTGTTAGACCTTCCTTCTGAGTTATGGCAACCTGTAAAGCTCCCCCCGAGGAGATAATGAAAAGGATATATGGACCAATCATGTTTCTCCGGCAGGAGGGGTAGATTTCTTGCAATGTGAAGCATGGATCCAAGATGGTCTTCCTTCCAACTTCACTGAAGTGGGAGTGGTGAGAATAACCTGGATTGGGCCGTCAAACCTAGGTTCAAGGGAGTGCTTTCTTACAAATTTCTTTACCAGCACCCAATTGCCTGGGAGGAGTGAATGAGCACCTGTTACAAACTCAGGATCTGGAAGAGAAGAGAGCACTTGACCATGCACTTTAGTTAATTCACGTGTTAGTTGGCAAACAAAATCAGTTAATACATCAGACTGTAACTGTAGTTGCTGGGGGAAATAACACCCTAACCTAGGGGCTGATCCAAATAGGATCTCAAAGGGGGATAATTTGTGCTCCCCCCTGGGTGTGTATCTGACACTGAACAGAGCTATAGGCAGACTGTCAGGCCATCCCATCCCAGAGTCTTGAGCCATTTTTAATATGCGTGTCTTTAGAGTTCCATTCATCCTTTCAACCTTCCCACTACTTTGAGGATGATAGGGCGTGTGGAGGTCACTCCTAAAGCAGTCCAAATTTCTTTAGTGACAGTGGCAGTTTATCCATGCTGTCCAAGAATCCCATCTGGAGAAGGGGAGTCAGTTCAGTGGTGTTGTCTTGAAGGTTAATGAAGGTTAAATTTTCCTCTCACATCTTCTGGCAATTCCTGTATGCCTCTCAAAGCAGCTGACCTTGCAGCCTTGTCGGCCATATTATTGGCCTATGGTTTCAGGGGAGTTGAGTTTTTTTCGTCTGCGAAGCGTGATCCATCCACAAATAGAGTGATGTCTGGGTTGTCCAGTGGAGACGAACTGACTGTGGGAAGGTGTGCTGTTTCTTGCTGCCATCATATGTGATACCCCCCTCAGGAATTGGCAGAAGTGTAGAGGGGTTAAGTATGGAACAATGTTGAAGCGAGACAAAAAATCTTTAAAAAAAAATGAATCGGGAGAAAACAAAACGTATACAGAAATAATAACATTCTCAGGGAAGAGTGGGAATGCAGGAAAGAAACCAAAAAGAAATGGAGGAAAGCGAAAGAGTAGCAACTTAACATATATATAAAATAACATTTCCTTAAACAACATGAAAAGAACTCACAATCATTTCATTTAAACAACTAAAACATAAGGAAGATAATAATCCACAAATTAAATTAATATAAAGTCAGCTCACCATTCTCATTTATATAATCTACTGCCAAATTCTACCAAAACCAACTACATTAAAATCATACCTGGAATCAGTGAACTAACAGATTAAACCTTAAACAAAACACAGGTTAAAGAAAAGATTAAGCTAAATAAACAAAACACGGTAACGGGCTAAATTTTCAACAGAATCTGGGAATTGAAAATCTATATACACTATACACAAACACCTACAACCATACCAGCTGTAATTGGTAGAGAATCAAATCGGACTGGGGAGAGATTTACACCTATATCTAAATATTAATTGCTTGGGTATTAATTTAATCTAATCTTAATAATGAATAAAAGGAATATACCATGGGTAAGACCGGAATATATTTAACTTTTAAGACCATGATGGATTTAAAATAACCTCATACTCTGTGAGGTATCGGATAGTTCATATTCTATTCTTTAGCATTTATAAAACATGATTGGATGTTAATTAAACATTCTCCGTGCCCAATATAATAGAGTTGGAGGCCTCAACGGCCATTGCACAAGCTGCAGAGATGCACAAACATTTAAGGCATCCTCTGAACAGTGACTGGCAATGATTTAGAAAAAAATGTTCTCTATAATACAAATGGAAAGATTTATCATAATTCAGAAGGCTCAGAGCAGGGGCAGAGGTAAGTGTTATTACAATTATTTAAACATTCTTTGTCATTTTTGATGTCCATAGAATGATGTTTGGACAGTCTTTAATGGTGCATTTGGTCCCAGTGGGAGCTGGCTGGGATTCATTGTTGGGAAAAGTTCATGAAGCTGACCAATTCAGCTTTATTACAGGGTGTTTGAAGCGCAAGATGTCTTTATCTCTGGCGGGGCTGACCAGATGTTCACCTTTAGATCTTATACAACCAAAATATTGAACTGAGTCTTTGCAATATCGTATTTTCTGGAAGCTTTTGATGCAAGACAATTGAGGAGAGAGAGAAACCTTTTTACATACCTCCATGCTCTGGATACACAATAACCATCATTAATAAATTGACATATTTCAATAATTTCAATAATCCTAGAACCATGTGGCTGAACCCATTATTATTTTAACATTTCACAGAGAGCCATAGAGTCTGTCACTGGCAAGTCCACCAAGTCTCTGTGTCAAACAGTGACACATGAAATGGGACTCTTCAAAAAAAATGAATACAAAAAGACTGAGCCGTAGCACCAGCCGACACGCAAAAGAAAAACATGTCTTAAAATCAACAACTGCATCACATTGGGTATTGGCAGAAATGCTAATAATATCCAAAACTATAGGAATTATTTGTATTATGAGCGGGCTATAATAGGGGTATAAACTAGGAAGATAGTCTTTATAATTACTCATTGCTTTACAAAGGTACAAACCATTAGCAGAATACTATTAATTATATCCTGTAAAAAGGGGGTTTAGGGGCATTAAAAATAATCCATAAATCAATTTTTACTTCCAACAAGTTATGCCACTAAAGAAAATTGAGATAAACAATTTACTTACTAAATCCTATATTATCAAGTTAATGGGGTAATTTGGTAATAATTTAAAGAAAAAATAAGTCAATAACAATAGGCCATCATCCCTATTAGTGAGAAATATTTTATATTCTTAGTCTCTGCAGGTACCCCAATAAATCTCTACAAAAGACTTGCAATCAGCTGAGGGACCTATGTGGGGGAGCACATAGTCCCTGTATCATAAAAAAAAAAACTTAAACATATTACCGTATATCTGAAGAACACAAATAAGATTACACATTCTGTCCATGAGCTGTACCACAGCGAGGGAAATCACTTGTGGGAAAATCCATTACAACTGCCATCATAGGGGATATCTATCTGTGACTGTATTTTCACATCCTACTTAGCTATGTAGATATAACTGGCACTAGTCTCACTAATGATCTAATTTATTACAAATAAACATTTGCTATTATTAAGCTGATCATTCTACTCCTTTTTAAAAAACACCAGAAACTCTACCACATCCTAAATCTTCACTCTCTCAAAAACCTCTATAATATATAAAAAAAACTTCCGTAGACATTCCTACCTCTATTTGCCTATCCACCTTCCTCTTGATAACCTTCCTCTTCCATCTACACCTTCTTGAACCTTCTTACACAATCTAAAAATTTTATTCTTAAACTGTACACGTGCAGATGCAAAACAATTGAGATCACTATGCAATTAAAAATCCCACTAAACTAGTTAGAAATCTACACTGAGAAGGAGGGGGAAGTGGGTGTCAGACACTGCAGAAAATGATTAGACACAGAACTTTACCTTACATTTATAATAGAAAACATTCTAAGTGAAGCCAGCATTAACCAAATTTAAACTTTACTTATTAATATAATTAGATTTATAATAAAATTCACTAAGAGAGCTCTCAATGAGAACATACATCTTTTATCCAACCCAATATATTATCAAACCATGGATTGCCCTGTACCACCAATACGGATCACTTAATCCTCTTGGAAAATTCTTCGGAACTTCTGTACCAGTCTTGTTATCAGTATTTTTCCCACACATTGGAAACCTGTAAACTTAAAATTAAAACACTTTAATATACTTTAAATGACTTATCATGTTTGGGTCAGACGCCTTATTGTGAAACTTTCCATCCTGTAAGCAAGAAGGTTAACAATAAGCGCAAAGCAAGCAAGCTCAGCAAATTAAAGAATTTGACAGACAAAACTGTTACACATAAAACACACAAGACATACAAAGGTAAGGTCTCTTAATGTTCCGTATAATGCTAGCTAGCAAAACAACTAATATCTCTTCAGAAGTTCGAACTTCTAATGAACTGGACCACACTGTCCGTTCTATAACTGGTTAATTGGTTAAGCAATTCTAGCATAATTCTTTACATGTTTCTTTCCCACCCTCCCCGCAATAAGTTCAAATACAGTGACACCCTCAAGGTCTTCCTCCCTCGTCTTACTTTTATTCTGACCTATTTTAGCTGTTTATAATTAAATCTGAAGGTTAAACCTTCGGCGGGGGTCTACAATCACAGAAAATGGGCTCTTGGAATTTTAAACCAATACAATCTGATTCCACTGAAAAATGGGCATTAAGTTAATAACACAAAAATTGGGGAAACGCCCACAGTACAGGCTTGTATCCCTGATATGATGAGGGGAAGCCTTTTGAATGTCTCCTTATTTTTATCAGGACCTTGTGGACTAATTCCAAACAGTAAGCCACATACACAATCAGCACATGACATATCCTTCTAGGCCTTGTGGGAATATCTCAAACAGTATTCTGTACCAAATAGAGACAAAAGGGGTTCTAAAACATGAACCCAACAGTAGCACACGTAGTTCTGCTCTACTGCTCTTCAGGACTACGCAAAACTGACAGCCACGTTTGATCAGTCAGTTAGGGAACTCCTCCTGCCCTCACACACCGATAGACCACGCAGATCTATCGGTCTAGGGCCCCCCTGTACTGGATGTGTATTTGAATATCCACACACAAACCACAGACCGACAGCCAACGCAGATCAGTCGGTCAGAGAACTTCTGTCACGAATGTCTATATTCACATACACATATCCTGTCTCTATTTAATAAGTTCTGCTTTTATTCAAATCCACCAGATTAAAAAGATAACAAACCACAAAGAACAGAAAACAAACAGAAACCGGCAACAGATAATCCTTTACAGGTTATGGGAAAACCACCAGGCAAGAAATTACCTGTCTTTGCTAACTGCTAACAGCCGATATAGACACCAGAGAAACCAACAGTATAACAGGATGACACAGGCAAGAAACTACTAACATAGGTCTTACCTGTGTCTTGGAAGTGATCAGTTTCCGTCTGTCCACTACTGGTTCACTGGAGTCCTGGGCATCGGCTGGTGGTCAGTCAGAGCCTGATGGCCCCACGTTGGGCGCCAATTGATATGGACCTAACTAGGTCCAGGAATTATCTGTTCCCTTCCAAATTAGTTATCAATAGATATAACAGTCTAGACTGGGAAGAAACTAGAAAGAACCACACTGACACGAGTTGTTCAGTATTGAAAAAATGCTTCTTCTGCTTTGTTAGTTGCAATTGGTTATATAGGTGAGCGAGGGGTTGTTGATTAGAACAATTAGTGTGGCAAAGGTCATTATGTTTGTTAAATTAGTCCATTGTAGCATCTTCTCTAAGAGTCACATGTAGAATGTCATTCTCCACAAAATATCTGTTCCTATGGAAAGGTTCCTCTTTCCTTTGTTCATCTTACAGCAACGGATCTTATGATATCTGTGTTTATCAAAGTTTGAGCAAGAAATCAAGAACTTGGCATATCATTTGATACTGAATCATCAAGTTTAGAAAATAACTAAGGCATAGGTTATCAGACAGTAAAATAACATTTTCTTTTCATGTAATTAAAACTAAAGCTTAAAGCGATAGATGTATGGGATATATGTCTCCTTAACAGTACTATTTGTCCGGATGAAGGTGCTATTCATTCTGCTGAAGGTACAATTTGTCCTGATTAAGGTACAATTCATCCAGATGAAGGTACAATTTGTCCTAATGAAGGTACTATTTGTCCTGATGAAGGTACTATTTGCCCATATAAAGGTACTATTTGTCCGGATGAAGGTGCTATTCATTCGCTGAAGGTACAATTTGTCCTGATTAAGGTACAATTCATCCAGATGAAGTTACAATTTGTCCTGATGAATTTACCATTTGTCCTGTTGAAGGTGCTAAATGTACTGATGAAGGTACTATTTGTCCTGATGAAGGTACTATTTGTCCATATAAAGGTCTTTGTCGGATAAGTTGCTATTATCCTGCTGAAGGTACATTTGTCCTGATTAAGGTACAATTCATCCAGATGAAGGTACTTTTGTCCTGATGAGGTACTATTTGCCCATATAAGGTGCTATTTGTCCGGATGAAGATGCTATTCATCTTGCTGAAGGTACAATTTGTCCTGATTAAGGTACAATTCATCCAGATGAAGGTACAATTTGTCCTAATGAAGGTACTATTTGTCCTGATGAAGGTACTATTTGCCCATATAAAGGTACTATTTGTCCGGATGAAGGTGCTATTCATTCTGCTGAAGGTACAGTTTGTCCTGATTAAGGTACAAATTCATCCAGATGAAGTTACAATTTGTCCTGATGAATTTACCATTTGTCCTGTTGAAGGTGCTAAAGTACTGATGAAGGAAATATTTGTCCTAATGAAGGTACCTATGTCCCTGACTGCCAGATACGCAGTTCTTTATCTTGTGTGTCTTTGCTTTTCCCACCAAGTCATTTTTTTGATTTTTCTGATTTGACCGTTTCGCCTTTTACTGCTATATGTGTTATTTGTATTATCGTTCTCCCACGATATAAAGGGTGATATTATTTTGATTTTTTTTTTGTTTTCGTGCGTCTATTCGTCTACCTCTCTGTTGCCTTCTACTTACAACCCCTTACCTAGACCCACCCCCCCTTGTGGTGACTCCACCCCCGCCCTCGTACTTGCCCCATGACGGTACAATTTATCCTCAATGACCGTTGTCCCACTCCTCGTTTGAAGCCACACACCCCGCTCTTGTCTCAGCCCGATATCAAGTGTTATTTCCTCCCTACCCTGAAGCTACTAATTGTCCCCTCATGTGAAGTTGGGTTACCTATTTGCTTCCTCCGATGTAATTCCCTTTTTCTCTTTCCCCAGTCCCCGGTTACCTATTTGTCCCTCTTAACGGTTTGCTCATGTTGGCGGACTCAAGTTGCTATTTCTCTCTGCCTGACGGTCCTATTGGTGCCTGACTTCATTTGGTCCCACGATTCCTCGATGAAGGTACGATGTGTTGTGACCGGTCCTCTGTGCCTCTCTAAACGGTGCTATTTGTCGGCTGCGTGTCTTCTCTTGCTGCCGGTCCCCTTTTGTGTCGCTCCGGTACCAATTCTCCCGATGCCGTGTCATATCTGTTGCCGATTGAATCCCATTTGTCTGTTTTTTTTTTGTTTGTGTGCTTCCGTGTAACTGTCCTGCCTCCGAACGCACTAACCCTCCTTGTCTCTGCACAAGGTCTACTTTTGTCTGCAATCTGACGGTCTTCTTTGTCCCTCTTAATCGGTGCTCTTTGGCGGACTACCCACCCGTTCATCGTTGTATTTCTCTCTGTCTTGAAGGTCCCTTTGGCTCTGCAGACACTCCCCGGTCTTCCCCATCTCTCATTTGCACACCCGCGGTCCATCGGTCCTATTTGTTTGTTTGAGGTGCTCACTCCTGCCCCCCATAAGGGTCCTTTGTCTGTGCGGGAGCTGCTATAGCCCTTTGCTGCATTGGTCCCCCACCATGAGCTGTTCCGGGCCCTTCGCCCCGAATGACGGTCAATTCTGTCCCTAATGACCCCCACCCATTTTTTTTTTTCCACCGGTCTCGTCTGTCTTGTGCACCCCCCCCCCCCCCCCCCCCCCCCACACCCCACCCCCCCCCCCACCCGCCGTACTACCCAGCTGCACCCCCCCCTCTCCCGGTCCTATTCGTACGCTGCCCCCGGTGTCACTGCCTTGTGCGGTCCCCTTTGGGTTCGCTTCCGGTCTTTGCTTTCACATGCTCCGCCACCCCAGCCACCCCCGTTCCCACCCCCCCTTGTTGCGGCCCTGTCCCTTTGTCTGTTTGCCGGCTGTCCCGTCTGACCCCCCCCCCAGCACCGGCTCTTTGTTCCCTGCCGGTACTCTCTTGTCTGTGCCCGTCTTCTTTGTTCTGCCTGTGTCTTGGTCCCAGCTCCCGGCAGCCCACCCCTCGAACATTCTGTGCTGATCGTGCGCTTTTTTCCGTCACCTCCAACGCTGGGTCTGTGTTGTACAGCCCACAAAACTAACCAACAGAGGACAGAACGTCCTCATCCTGCTGGCTTGCTTTGGGGTTTTTTGCTCGCTCTTTCATCAACTACAGTGCTCACTTCATCTCAGAGCCGCTTACTCCGCCGCTCAATGCACAAAGTGACCCCTCTACTACAAATCCCACCATCGCCCTGCTTTTTGATAGTGCCCTGTTTTTTTTCTTTGATTTTCTTGTTGTCATTTCTGATTGCCCGTCACGTATGCTCTAATTCGTTCGTTGTTGTGTTGTCCGCGCTTAAAGGGTGCTATATGTCCCAGGAGTACGAATCTGCCGATAGGACCAGAGGTGGGGCGGGTCCAAAGGCATCTTGAGACCTGGGTGTGTACTTTAGTGTTGGAATTTACGGTTAGTTGTTTGGACACAAATCGGAAGTTTTGTGCATCGATTACTTCGAACCAGTCGGTTTTTTTGTGTTTGTGTTTTGGAGTGCTAGGATTGTCGGGTTGGTGGTATTATTGTGAGATGTGAGGGAGTTTGGTGTACCTAGAGTGGGTGGGGGAACGCCCACCGAATGACTGAAATGGGGGCGTTGGTGAACGCCTGTGGTCAGGTTGTGTGCACTACGCGCGAGACACCACAACTTTGGTCAGATCACCT
The DNA here is from genome assembly GCA_019447015.1 of Hymenochirus boettgeri. Taxonomy (NCBI): domain Eukaryota; kingdom Metazoa; phylum Chordata; class Amphibia; order Anura; family Pipidae; genus Hymenochirus; species Hymenochirus boettgeri. The sequence goes on from CM033469.1 coordinate 317,566,950, forward strand.
ATAAGTTTCCCTATGTTCGTATACTGAACTGCCGAAAGATTGACACCTCATTCTTGTTTCCTTTCGGGAAGTGGGGATTTTGTGTCCACATCCTAGTGCATACTTTTTATTATTCGGGCGTATTTTCCGAATGAGTCGGTGCTATTTTGTTGTTTTTGTGTACTGCTGTAGTCATCGTCGGGGGGGGGGTACTGCGGGTGATTTGTATGCCACATTGGACGTGTGTTTCTATGTGTGTCTTTTTAAGATTACTTTTTTTCATCCTGATAAAAGTGCCTACTGTCATTCTGCCCCTTCCTGCCTCCGTTATCTCTCTCTGCTATCCCGCCGCTCCGGCCATACTAATATATCTGCATGAGGTTTCCAAGTTTGTCCTATATGAAGGTACTATTTGTCCCTGCCCCCCCCATTGAGGTCACCTATTTGTCCATATAAAGCGGTGCTATTTGCCCGGCCCCATGCAGGTGCTAGTCTCGTGCCGGTTTACAATTTTGTCTGCTTACGGTAATATGTGTCTGATGACCTTGGTGTCCTTTTGCCCGTATCAGTGGTCACCTTATTGTTCCCCGGCATGAAAGTCGTTGCTACCTTATTCTGCCTCGAAGTCTACCCACTTGTCCTGATTGGAGTGGATAAACTTCGTTGCGACAGTATGGTACCGTTCCTTACAATTTGGCTCTTGATGAAATTTACATCGGTCCTTGAATGCGTGCGTTTGCTAAATGTCCTGATTAAAGGACATACTTGGCTCTTGAATGCTCCCCCCCGGCGACTCTTCGTTACTGCTGCATGTCTAGTTGTTCTTTTAGGCATTTTTGTGCCCTCTTTCCATTCCCCAGATACCACGGTGCACGCGCCATTGAATTTTTCTGATTTTCGTCATTGTCTATATTTGAGTGTTGCTATGTGTCCTTGATTGCCCGGTCTTTTCTCTATCCACTCTGCCCGTTTTGATAGGCTGGGTTCTGTGTTTTATGTTTGTATTGTATCCTGCTAAATTTTTGTTGTGTCCGCTTTTTCCCTCCTACCGCAGGTACTAATCTCCTTGTATGACGGTCCAATTTTGGTTGCTCCATCTGACCCCTTCTCTTTTTTCGGTGTTCCCTCTTGTTGATGCACTGGTTAATTATACATTGTCCCCATATCCCGGTGCGTATTGTTGTCCCGGTGCAGGTGCTCTCCTCTTGTCCTGCCGCCGGTACCATTTGTGTCTGATTACGCGAGCAACCCCCCCCGAGGGGGGGCGACGGCCACCAGTCGCTAGTGTACCTGTGGCCCCGGTATCACTTCTGCCTTCCTTTTTTTAAATGGTTAATCCTGTGTTTTTTTTGGACCCATTGTATGGTCGTTCTCTCTCCTGTTCTGGCCCGTTTTTGCCCTGCCGGTCTACCTTCTGTCCGAAAATTAAAAAGGATACCTTCCTCCCGCTGCCGTCTACTTTGTCTGCATGCCTTTACATTGGTCCCCCCTGATGCAGGCCACATGCTCATGGTCTGCCCATCACCCGGACTCTTTGTTCCTATATGAAGGTTATATGGTCTCTCGTCCCCATGTGACACAGCCTCCTACTCACTTGGTCTTTACCCACTGATTGTGTGCAATCATCGCTTGGTACGCCTACCGGTTGATTGTTATCTCTTGCATGTTGTGCTAATTGTGTGTTTGCCTAGTGATAGGTGCTGGTCCAGATGACGGTCTCTTTATCCTACATGCCGTTGCTCATTGTTCTTTTTCACGTTATTGTCCGCCTTGTGCCGCCTGAAAAAGTGCTATATCCTAACGAAGATACGTATTATCCTGCTGCAAGGACTCCCCACATTTGCGTCTCGACCTGCCCGGTACTATCTTGTCCCCTGATGAAACCCACCCTCGCCCCACACACATTCCGGTTACTATGTTTGGTCACCCCCTATCTATGTCCGCACCCTATTTGCAGAGAGGCATCGGCATGAGGTGTATTATGCCATCGCTGAAGGTTCATTGTCCTCGATTTAGGTACAATTCCATCCAGTACATGAAGGTAAATGCTGAGTTTCCTAATGACAGGTATATATATTGTGCAGCGATGACCGAGGTAATATGTGCACATATCACAGGTGTATATGTCGTCGCGAGGAATGAGTCGCCCCGCGTCTACTTCTTTCTGAATGGTCACACACATTCGCTGTCATGCCCCCCCCCCTCTCCCCCCTCCTCCCCCATCGAATGCGCCTACGATCACATCTCATCAAGAAGAAGTTCCTAAGAATATCTTGGTACACTCTGAGCATAGGTAATATCATGGTGTCCTGTACACCTGAAGCCCTCTCCCCTTTTCGCCCAACACCTCGCGTCTATTCTGTCCATAGAAAGGTGCTATTTCGTCCCAACATGGCTCCATGACCGCTTCTCAACCCCCACCCCCCCCACGCCGACACGTCCTGTCGCACCTTCCCTCACCCTTTATCCACGCCTCGCAGCGTCACAAGTTTGTCATCAGCGCCCCCCTCCCCCCCCGTCACAGGCGCCAGGGCCCTACCAACGTTGCCGCACAGCCCGTAGGCCCTCCTCGCCATTCGGTTACCCTTGTCCTCCGTGACCTCAATCCATAATGAAGTTACTTTTGTCCTGATGAGGTACTATGCCCATATAAAGGTACTATGTGTCCAGGTGAAGTATGCTATTCATCTTCTGAAGTACAATTGGTCCTGATTAAGGTACAATTCATCCAGAGACGTTACAATGTCCTGATAGAAGGTACCATGTGGTCCTGATGAAGGTGCTATGTCATGGATGAATGGATAATATTTTGTGTCCTAATTAATTTCGGTCCCCTATTCGTCCCCTGATGATAGATTCCATTTTGTTCTCCTGCATGTGCTATTTGTCCCGATAAACGGTGACATTCTTATTTGATGATAGTGTATTGTCCTAACCACGCCACTGGTTTGTTTTGTTCTTTTAGCGCTGTCCTGATGAAGGTTACTAGCTTATCAGTTTAGATGACGCTGAGCGCTCATATCTGTTCTTTTTCAGATACTTTTCATCCTGAGAAAAGTGCTATTCATCCCTAACGAGATACTACTCTCCTGATGAAGGTCCAATTTGTCCTAATGAATTCGTTAATATTGTCCCCTGTGAAGGCCTGTACCCTACTGCTGCTCCAATTTAAAGGTTGCTATTTGCTTTTTCCCCGCCCGATGGAATCGGCCCCCCCCCGCACCTATTCATCTCTGAAGGTACAATTTGTCTGATTAGGACAATTCATCCAGAGTTGACAGGTAAAATTTGTCTAATGAAGTACTATTGTGTCCGATATGAACCGGTAATATTTGCTCCATATAAAGTTACCATTTGTCCTGATGAAGGGTATTTGTCCTGAAAGAAGGAAATATTTGCTCCTAATGAAGGTACTTCGTCTGATAAAAGATCCTATTTGTTCTTATGAATGTGCTATTTGTCCGATAAGGTGCATTAATTTTTTATGATAGTGCTATTTCTCCAATGAAGTGCTATTGGTCCTAATGAACTGGTACGTATTATGTGCTAATGACGTCTTCTATTTGTTCTTGTTCCAGATACTCTCTCCTGATAAAGGGCTAGTCATCCTACGAAGATACTAAAAACTACTGATGAAGGTCCAATTGTCCTAATGCAATTTTTTGTACGATTGGTCCTGATGACAAGCGTTCGACTAATTGTCGTCAATATACAGGTGGCTATTTGCCCGGCCCCCCCCCCCCCGTTATTTTGCAATTGGGCTATTCATCCTGACTGAAGGTCACACCTATGCCTGATTAGTACAATTCATTCCCAGGGTGAAGTACAATTTGTCCTAAATGAAGGTACTATTTGTCCTTGATGAAGGTACTATTTGCCCATAGTAAAGGTACTATTTGTACAGATGAAGGTGCTATTCATCCCTCCCCTGCTAAAGGTACATTTGCTGATTAGGGTACAATTATCCAGATGAAGGACTTACTTTCAATTTGTCGAAATGAAGGTAATATTTGTCTGTATTGAAGGTACTCCCATTTGCCCCCCCCCACATATTATACCGGTACTATTGTTCTCCCCCCTTCGGCTATGCTGATCCATTGAAGGTGCTCATTCATGCTGCTGAAGCCAATGCCTGATTAATGTACAATTCATTCCAGATGAAGTTACAATTTGTCCCTTGATTCGAATGGTACCATTTGTCTGAGAAGGGGCTGCTAAGTGTCCATGATGAAGGAAATATTTGTTCCCTAATGAATGGATATTTACGTCCTGATGAGATTCTATTTGTTCTTATAATGTGCTATTTGTCCCGATGATAAAGTGATTAAGTTTATGATAGTGATATTCCGCACTGTCCCTGAACATGGACAGGGCTCTACGCAGCGGTCATGACTTTGATGAACCCCCCCGGGTACTAGTATCTCCAGTGACGTTTTTATTTGTCTTTTTAAGATATTTGCATTTCTACTCGACTAAAAGTTGTAGTTCATTTCCCCCCCCTCCCTCCACACCTACACGTAACGTTTGGTATCACCCCGCCAACCTGATCATGCCCCTATGAAGGTTCTCCATATTTCGTTCTCACCTGTCACACCCCCGGTAATACTCGTTGTCCATACCCCCACACTCCGGCTATGCGAGCGCTCAGTGTAACGGTACTATTTGTCATTCCCATACAACAGGTGCTCCATTTGACCCCGGATGAACTGGCCTGCATATCATGCAGAGAAGTTCCTTGATCAATTTGTTCCTGATTCCACGCGTACAATTAATGCCATTTTTTTTTTTTTTTGATCAAGCCCCAGCTGCAAGCTACAATTTTATCATCTATGAAGCCCCACGGCGTACTTACCTTTTGTCCTGATTGAATGTGAACCTCCGCCTCCTCCGTACTATTTGCCCATATAAAGATTTACTAGTTGTACGGGATCAAGGGTCTCTATCTCATCTTGCCCAGATCATAACCATTGGTACAATTGTCCTGTTAACCAGGTATCATTTGTCCTGATGAAGGACAAAGTATCCAGAATGTGGAATTGGTCACCATTTGTCTCCGAATGGAACCACGGGTACATTTGTCCTTGCATTGAACGTACTATTGGCCCCACATAGAAAGAGTACACCTGATTCTGTACCCTGGACCTGACCCCCGGTGCCTTGTGTTCATCTGCTGCCCCAATCGGGTACAATGGGTACTGATTAATGTACAATTCATCCAGATGAAGTTACAATTGTCTGATGAAGGTGCTAATGTTCTGGTGAAGGAAATATTGTCTAATGAAGGTAATATTCGTCCTGATGAAGATCGTATTTGTTATATGAATGGACCTATTGTAAGATAAAGGGCCCACCTTGAATTTTTATGATATGCTATTTATCCTAATGAAGGTGCTTTATGGTCCTGATGAAGGATACTATTTATCCTCAATGACGTGTCCTATTTGTTCTTTTTAAGATTATTTTCATCCACAGTTGCTAAAAGTGCCGCAGTATCTACCTAACGACGCCACTAACGATCATCTATAGATCGCATGAAGGTCCCAATTTGTTCCTGAAGAACCTCCTGGCTTCTCGATTCCCCCGTGGTCCTCCGATGCTGAAAACCCCCCCCCCCCCGTCCGCGTACTATTGTGTCTCATGATGAAGGACTATTTGTATATAAAGGTGCTATTTGCCCGTGATAGGTGCTATTCATCCTGTGAAGGTTACACTGTGTCCTGAGTACCGCGTACAATTTAGATTCCAGTACCGATGAAGGTCCACAATTTCGTTTTTTACCCGCCCCTCGACCACCGGTTACATATGTCTGCACCTGAGGTACAGTCTGCACCAATATAAAGGGTATATTTGTCCGGATGATGAACCCCCCCGCGTGCATTCCATTCTTGCTGAATGGTACATTCGTGTCCTGTATTAAGGTACAAATTCATTCTTCAGTTGAAGTTACATTTTGTCTGATGATTTAACCATGTGTCATGATCGAAGGCTGATAAAATGTACCCCCCTGATAAAGGACTAATATTGTCTAATTGAAGGTACTATTCGTTCCTGATGAAGATCCTATTGTTCTTATGAATGTGCTATTTGTCACGAATAAACGGTCGCATTATTTTGATGATGGCACCTCACATGTCCCCGGAGGTGCTATGGGTCTGATGAAGGTAAATATTCCTAAGGGACGTTGCTTTTTGTTCTTTTTCAAAACTGTCATCATGATAAACAGTGCATTCATCCTAACGAAAGAAGATACTAATGATCCAGAATGAAGGTCAATTTGTCCTAATGAAAGGTACTAATGTCACATGATGACCTTTTTTTTCGGTACATTTGTCATATAATAAAGGTGTGCTATTGTTCGGATGTGATGAAGTTGCTATATTCCTGCTGAACGGTGAAGGTCCCCAAATTTGTCTGATAAGAGGTACAATTATCAGATATGAAGGTCAATTTGTCCCTAATGAAGGGACTATTTTTTTTTTTGTTCCTGATGAATGGTACTATTGCCAAGATAAAGCGTACTATTTGTTACGATTGAGATGAAGGGGTGCTTTTGAATGGATGAAGGATAATGAAGTGCTATTATTCTGCTGAAGGTACATTTTTCCTGATTAAGGGTACAATGTCATCCAGATGAAGGTACAATTTGTCCCGAATGAATCGGACTATTTGTCTGGTATGAATTGTACTATTTGCCTACTTTTGTTTATAAATTTTTGGGATATTTGTCCGGCCCTGAGCGTTGTGCTAGGTCATGTATTGTCTGACAGGTACAATTTTGTTTTTTTCCTGATTATAATGTAAAATTCATCCCCGATGAAGTATTAAAATTGTCTGATTGAAGTGCTAAATACTGTGTGAAGGAATATTTGGTCTAATGAAGGTGTTATTCGTTCCTGATGAAGATCCTATTGTTCGTATGAACGGTGCTATTGTCCCGCTAAAGTGGCATTAATTTTATGATCTGAGAGGGCTGTTTCTCCTAATGGGACAGGTTGTACGATTGGTACTGAGAAGGTACTATTTATCTAATGACATTCTATTTGTTCTTTTTAAGATACTTTTCCTCCTGATAAAAAGTGTATTCATCCTAACAATATACTAATTATCATGCTGACGGTTCCAATTTGTCCTAATGAAGGTACTATTTCCATTAATCGGTACTATTTGCGAGTGGTATTTAGATCTTTCATCCTGATAAAGGTATTATGTCCTAGCTAAGGTTACTAATGTCCTATCATGAGCCAGTACGTGAATTTTTTTGTACTATGTGTTGATGAAGGTATATTTGTCATATGAAAGGTGACTATTTGTCGGATGATAGATGCTATTTCCTTCTGTGAAGGGTTACAATTTGTCCTGATAAGGTACAATTTCATCCAGATGAAGTACTAATTTGTCAGAGCTATGAAGGCTCTTGCCATAAGAGGTGCTATGTCCGGATGAGATGCAATCATTTCTGAGGTCCTTCCTATAAGGTAGCTATCTCATGATAAGATCCATTTTCTTATGAATGGTGCTATTTGTCCCTAAAAGGTGCATTATTTTATGATATGCTATTTCTCCTAATGAGGTGCCCCCCTGATTAGGCTGATGAAGGTACTGATTTTATCTAATGAGTTCTATTTGTTCTTTTTAAGATACTTTTCATCCTGATAAAGTGCTATTCATCCTAACGAAAGATTACTAAAAATCCTACTGAAGGTCCAATTTGTCCTAATATGAAGGTTATATTGTCCTGATAAGGTATATGGTCATATCAAGGTGTTGCTATTTGCCGGATGAAGGTGCTATTCATCCTGTGAAGGTACAATCTAGTCGGAAATCATCATATGAAATTTATAAGAGGTATAGTGTCCGATGAAGGTATAGTTGCCCCATATAAAATGGTATATTGGTCCGGAGAAGGTGCTATCATTCTGCTTGAAGGTACAATTCTGTCTGATTAAGGTACCAATTATCAGATGGAGTAGTAAATTTTGTCCTGATGAATTTACCCCTTTGCTCTGATGAAGGTGCTATTATTGTCCTGATGAAGGAAAATTTGTCCTAATGAAGGTATATTCGTTCCTGATAAGATCCTATTGTTCTTATGAATGTGCTATTTGTCGCAGATAAAGGGCATTTTTATTGCATTACCTCCTTGGATGATTAATGCCTGATTTATGTTCTCTAATGAGGTGCCTACTGTGTCCTGATGAAGGTACTATTTATCTAATGACCACGTCTATTGTGTCTTTTCAGTATCTTTCATCCTGAAAAGTGCTATTCATCTAACGAAGATACTAACTGATGAAGGTCCAAGTTGTCTAATTGAAGGTACTATTTGTCCTTACGAACCGGATACTATTTGCTCATATAAAGGTGCTATTGCCCGGAGGACAGGTGCTATTCATCCTGCTGAAGGTAACAATCTGTATTGATATAAGGGACCAATTCATCCCACATGTGTGAAGTACATAGTCATGTCCTAATGATTTTTGGTACGATGTTCCCTAATGAATTGGTACTATTTGGCCATCTGAAAAGGGTACTAGTTGTCCGGATGAAGTTGCTATCATTCTGCTCTAAAGGTACAATTTGCCTGATTAAGGTACAAATTCATCCAGATGAAGTTACAATTTGTCCTTTAATGAATGGTTCTAGTGTGTCCTGATGAACCCCCCCCCCCCCCCCCTGTGTACTATTTGTCCACACCAGCATAAATTGTTTGTGCGAGGGGGTCGTGAAGGAGGAAGGGCGGGAGAGAGGGAGGATATGGGAAAGGGGGAAGACCTGGAGGAAAGGGGACAAGGCAGCAGAGGGAAGGGGACGAAGGGGGTGTATTATTAAAAAACCAACAAAAAAAACAAAACAAATATCAACCAACCAACAATAACCAAAAAAACAAACAACAAACAAAAACAAAAACGTTTTATAAACAAGAAACATAACAAACCCAAAAATTTTATTTTCAAAAGGGACGTATGAAGGTAATGTGTCCTGATGGAAGGAAGGTACTATTTGCCATAATTATTAAAGGTAACTATTTGTCCAGAGTGATGAATGGTAGTTTTGCTGTGCTAAAGTGTGCTATTAATCCTGCTAGGTACAATTGGTCTGATAATCTTTTGGTACATTATCCAGATCGTTCTTGACGTCTCTTTTTCCAGAGGCTGAAGTTGTACATTGTCCCCCCCCTTGATGAAGCACCCCCCCCCCCAGGTTTCCCGGTCCTCCCCCCCCCCCCCTCCCGGTTTCAAAATTTTGTCCTGATTGAATGATGAAGGCTATGAAGGTGCTTGCTAATTGCTAATGTCCTGACCTGATGAAGGAATAATGTCCTAATGAACGGGGTTACATTCGTCATTGATGAAGGATCCATTTGTTCTTATGAATGTGTATTTGTCCCGATAAAGGTGCAATTTATTTTGATGATAGTGCTATTTGTCTAATGAGGTGCTATGTGTCATGATTGAAGGTACTATTTATCCTAATGACGGTTGCCTATTGGTTCTTTTCAGATACTTTTCATCCTGCTAAAGTGCTATTCATCCGAACGAAGCTTACTAAAGTATCCTGATGAAGGCCAATTGTTCTAATGAAGGCTAACTAATGTCCTGAGAAGGTACTTATTTGTCCATATAAGTGCTATTTGCCGGGAGGATGATGGTGCTATTCATCTGCTGAAGGTTTACCAATTTGTCCTTTTAATCATGATAACAATAAAAGTGATATTCATCCTAATGAAGATACTTAAATCCGGATGAAAGGTTCCAAGTGTTCTAGAGAAGGTACTAATGTCCTGATTGAAGGTAATTGTCAATATAAAGGTGCTATTTGACCCGGAATGAAGGTGCTTATTCATCGTGATGAAGCGTACAATTTGTCCGATATTACGGTGACAATTCATCCGAGAGAAGGTTACACTTTGTCCTAATGAAGAGTCACTATGTGTCTGTAGGAAGGTACTATTTGCCCATATAAAGGTACAATTTGTCCTGATGAAGGTGCCTAATTGTCCTGATGAAGGAAATATTTGTCCTAATGAAAGGTACTATTATCATGATAAAGAATCCTTATTGTAAGAATGTGCTATTGTTCCCGATAAAGTGATTAATTGTCTGATAGTGCTTGTTCTCCTAATGAAGTGTTTGTTCCTAATGAAGGTACTATTTATCCTAATGACGTTTGTTTATATTGTCTTTTTAAGATATTTTCATTTTACTGATAAAATTAAAAGTGTATTAATCCTAACGAAGATACTAAACATCCTTGAGAAAGGTCCAATTGTCCTATGAAGGTACTATTGTCATGATGAAGGTACTAGTGTCCTCATTAAAGGTGTGCTATTTGCCCGGAGAAGGGCTATTAATCCTGCTGAGGTACAATTTATGTCCTGATAGGTACAATTCATCCAGGTGAAAGGTACAATTGTCATAATGAAGTATATTTGTCCTGATTGAGGCTAGGTTACTATTTGCCCATATAATGTTACCATGTGTCCAGATTGAAGGTGCTATTCATCCTGCTTTACAAGGTACAATTTGTCCTGATTAGGGTACAATTCATCCAGATAAGTACAATTTGTCCGAATGAAGGTACATTGTCCTGATGAGGTACTATTGCCCATATAAAGTACTATGGTCCGGATGAAGGGGACTATTCATTCTGCCTTAAGGTACAATTGTCCTGATTAAGACAATTCACCAGATGACGTACAATTGTCCTGCTGAAGGTACCATTTGTCCTGATGAACGGACGTCCCCCGTATCTGCCCTCTGCATTCCTTGATTCCAGAAAAAAATGCTGAATTGGCGACTGAAACGGTTCATTGGATGGAAAAATACGCTCTTTTTCCTGAAAAGTACATTGTATTTGCAATGAACTTCCCTTAAGGATGGGTTGAACTTCACTAACAAGGTTTAACATACGTCCCCTCTTTCATTCGGCCGGTGGATCTTCGCTCTTCGGCGACTAATGATTCAATATCACCCTTCTTCCTGTCCCTCCATTCGTGTGGTTCTCTCCAGCCCCTTCCTTGTCTTCGCTTTCTTCCTCACTCTCCTCGTCCACCTCCCTCCCCTGTGGGGTCCTTCCTTCCCCCATTTGCCTTCCCTTCGCCCCTCTTCTGCGCACTCCGCTTGCTCCCCGCCCCCCCTTGCCCTCCGCCCACCCACCCACCGCCAACCGCCCTTTAGGAGTTGCTTCCCGCCCTCCCCGGCCCTCCCTTCCCGGTTGGGGTGCCCCCCCCGTATTTTGGACACACGCGTGTTCTGTCGCCTCCCTGCGCCCGTAGCACCCTTTCCCTCTATTCCCCCACCGACCCACACCTATTCATGTGCCATGAAGAATGCGTGCTGCTTTTGGACTGACGGCTTTGCTAGGGGGCACTCTTATCCACACGAGCGGCCCCCGGAACCCCATCCCCATTACCCTTGGCGCGCCCGTGCCTGCGCGTTCTTCCCTATGTCTTCCCAACCGGGCGGTATGCTTCCCCCGGCCCCCACGACCTACCTTTCCCACCGCTTTTTTCCCACCCCCTTGTGTTCTGCTCCTATACCCGGTCGATACATCGTTCTCTGCTCGTCCTTCGGAGTTGTCGTGTCTGCCCCTCGCCCCCCACAGACCCATGTCCCCTTTGTTCCATAATAATAGAAACAACCCCCACAGCCAAAAAGGTCCCATTTGAGAAAACAGCTAATTCTAAAAAGAGAAACAAAAGTGCTTCGTAACAGCTACACAGAAGAGCAACCAAACAAAAACCCGTTGTGCGACCAAACCACGCAAATTGATTAGCGTAAAGCCATGGTCACCAGCCTCTGCCCAGAACTAACTTACCCGTCTACCCACCAGACCAACAAGCATTAACCGCCTAGCCAAGCAATAACGCACACCGACACACGTAACCATATCGTGTGAACAGTACGCCGCTCAACAGTGGTCGAGCTCCCCCCGGGATACACTAAGAGAGAATAACCTAGGACGAGACAGTGCCCCTCCACTGCAGGACCCCCCTCACAACACCACATCCCTAACACACACCATCCGCCACCAAACCAGCTAGCCCGACGCGACCACTCACACGTCGGTAGTGCTCTCATTTTTTGCAAGCCCGCTAGACAAATTCATCGCACAGGATCATCCTACTCTGGCACAAACCAAGGGATTTCAATGCAGTTTTTGTGTAAAAACATTTGAATGTCCTGGTCCATAACATTATATATACTTCCTCTTGCTTTCAACCCAAAAAAGAAAAGTAAACTACATGCAGGATTTACAAATTATAAAAAACAACACCACAGAAAATACATCTGGGTTTTTTTAACATGTAACCTTATGCACTATGTCTGCTAAAAGCAAAGCTTTTACCACTATCCTTATAGATCTACCAAAAAGAAATTAGAACCACAAATGCACTGGGTAAATGTCTGGTACACGATTCATATTGCGTTCCCTACTCCAGGTAAATTGGGAAATGGCATTGCCATTTGTGGCTTTTAAAGGAAGAATATAAAAAACTGGGGATGCACCTAGGACTCCATTTGTGTCATAAATATGAAACACCCATCTTTAAAGATATGTGTGAGATTGGAATACAAGCAATTAAAATATTGATAAAGATATACAGGTTTCGGTCAGAAAAATATAATCCTAAAAAAATTTCAATTGTCATCTTCACAGCCCATTCTCTAGAAGCTGACTGAGATATGATGGATTACCAAGAACTTTCCTTCTGACAATTGAAGATTTAAATAACAAATTGCAAAGAGATTTTGAATTCTGTGCAATAACCTTTGAAACACCCTGTTATCAAAATGTGTGAAATCAATTTGGCTCAAACATCTGCAAAACAGAGACAATCAATCCAGGTTAGGAAGAGACAGTCATGTTGAAACACTGATTGACTTAAGAATGCAGAATATCTTAGCTGCACCACCCCTACTGCCACTTTTCCATTCTTGTTGTCTTGGCCCTTCTCTCCTGGCTCATATTGCGGAAGAGAAGGGTTTATAATTATTTGGGAATATGCTCTTTTATTTTTTATTCCTCCTTTACATGCAATTTACCCTAAATAAACTTTACTCTTGTGCAATGTCACAGTGGTATTTAAGAAGGTTTCAGCTAACCAGGAGCCTTCTTTCTCTCAATTAGGAACAGCAGACCCTTGCCGACTACTCTGCAGCAGCACAACATTTGAGGCAAGTCCCTGTCAGCAGTGTCAGTATCCTTTCATTATTGCTGGCGTTCCAAGAAATTTTTCTTTCCTGACATAATTCTATGTAGGGAATAGGTAGAACCCCTTTTTGTCTTCACAAACAAAAAAAGTGGTGGACAATGAAAAAAAAACATTAATTAAAGGTTCATAATTGCTGTATCAAATGAAGTATCAACCCTAAAAAAACCAGTTTCCTCGCATTAAACATTTCAGTGGACAGTAACTATCTCCCTTAGTCTGCCGTCGCTTTCATTATAGAAGAGGATATTGAGAACCGCACTCACAATTCTTTAAGGAACTTTATTGTGACCAGTATGTGCACAATGTTTCGGGGCAGTCCCCTTCTCAGGTGCACACACAGCCTATCAGTGACTGATTTAAACTCTTACTACCCATAATAAGATTAGTACAGCCCATAAACTTCTACACAAAATGTAAAAACCAAGTGATTAAGTGCTAAGGTGCTATTTGGGTTCATAAAGAACATAAAAAATACTATAAATAATGGTATATAGTGCATGAAGTTATATCAAGGTAAGGTGCTAGTGCAAATTTTAAGCTAGTATGATAAAATTTAATAAAAATACATTGCAAGTGAGAAATATATTATGGTGGTATTGGTTAAAAACCTACTGAAATCTAACTTGTACATACCGTATATACGCGTGTATAAGCCGACCCGAGTAATAAGCCGAGCGGGTACCATTTTTGCCTCCAAAATTAGAAAAACATGATTGACTCGAGTATAAGCCGAGGGTATACAGTAACCCTAATACCTTTCCACTGTAGATGTTTGAAACTACAACTCCAGCATGCTTGGTTGCTGGGAGTTGTAGTTTCCAACCACCATGTAGAAAGGTATTGGGGGTTACGTTTGGCATACTGTTCCCCCCATAATACCTTTCACTGTAGATGTTTGGAAACTACAACTCCCAGCATGCTTGGTTGTGGGAGTTGTAGTTTCCAACCACCTATAGTAGAAAGGTATTGGGGTTACTGCATGGCATACTATCCCCAGCCCTCCCCAGCTCACTTACCGTACCTGGTCTTCAGTCTTCATCTCTCTGCCGGCTGCCGCTCGCTCTGTGAGAGGCGGAGTTCCCTACTGCTTCGCGGCTGCGCGATGACGTCATCCCGCCAGCGTGCGCGATGACATCATCGCGCAACCGTGAAGAACTACTGGGAACTGCCGCCGACTCGCGGCTGTTGGATGAAGGTAAGTGTCTATGACTCGAGTATAAGCCGAGGCAAGGTTTTTAGGTTGATTTTTAAACCTAAAAACCTCGGCTTATACTCGAGTATATACGGTATATACTTCGTGATAAAGTGCATTCTTTTCAACCTATAATACATGTTACTTTTTAAAGGGGAACTGTGGTTAAGTTTAAATGAAAGGCTAGTTTCCTACCTTTAAAACGAGCCATCAACCTCTTTACGTACTCCACAGCACAAGATATACAGAATAAAATATCTTCAAAACTATGCAAAATAAACAATGGATTTGCAAAAATTCTCAGGGGAACAATTCCTATCAATTTACCTAAAGTCATTTTCTGACCACAGTTCCCATTTAACATCTATCAAATGTGTACAACTGTTCTTTGTACCTATATACAATTTACAAAGTTCTGATACCTTCGAGGCGATGCACCCATGGGCGCATCCCTCATGTTTTGGAGTTTAAGTCACGCTAACCGATGTTATATCTGTTAGCGTGACTTAAACTCCTTCCATGTGGTGGCTGCATGGCTAACACGAAAGTTAACAGCGCAGCCGCCGCAAGCGATGCTATATGCCAAAATCAGCATTTTAAATGCCAGCTATTAACTGGCGTTAAAAGGACAAGGTAGCGATGTTCCGAGCGTCGCTATCGGCATATAACATTGCCGGCACTCTGTGCATCGCCCTGATTGTTTCTTATAATTAGGTGCTTTTGATACTTTTGCGAATCTTGGCTTTTTCATTTCTTTTCTTTCATCTCTTTGATTTCAAAGACAAAAGGATAGTCATTTGACATAGGTCACAATATAGTTCACTTGAAAGAATTGTCAGTGCGGCTCTTAATATCCTCTTTCTATAGTACATTGCAGTCTGTGGTTAGCAGCCTGGAGTGCACAGCACCACTATATACAAGTAAAAGGTGTGCAAGGAGACATACTTGGACCATCCCTTTCATTACATATGCTAGCCAGTATTAAAGGGTCACGTGGTCTCAAATTCTTCCAAACTAGTAATAATTATATCAAAAACCTTCCATCACACCTTCAAAATAAAACCTAAATCACATCTCGAGATAAAATTTGTGAGAAGTTATTGCTGGAAAGGTTCAGCAATGAACTTCCTGGTTGAACTCTTCTGTTTTTAGCCATGTGACCAGCTTGTAGTCAGTGACCAGTCTGCATTAATAGGCTCCCCCTTCTCAACTTCCTGATTTAACAGCATTAAGTTTAACTGAGCATGCTTTCCCCGGGGGGAAAAGGGCAGCAGAGGTCAGGTATGTCACTCAACCTACTGGAAGCAGGGAGTTTGAATATTCACCCCAATGTAATTTCTCACAGGCTCCAGCCAGAGATGTGATTGTTGGCTCAGTGCAAGGGTATATTTGCAGGCTCTCTTTTAACCCTAACTTGTTTTGAGACCACAGTTGCCCTTTAAGGGTATAGCATTCTTTAAACTCTATAGGAATATATAGGAATTTGAGAAAAAAAAATCAACATTAAACTGGGCAGTTAAAGTAGTAGGCCCTTCTATGTTCAGAATCGGGATATTTTGGGAGAGTGGCTGCAGATATAAAGGGAAATAGCAAGGTAAATAGCACCCCAACATTACTTTAAAGGGAAAGTCCAGCCCTAAAATGCCAAACTTACATACAGGTAAATCACCACCCAAAACACTAAACGGTAATAGGTGAAATGTGAAATATATAAGTCTAACCTGAAATCCTGTTGCCCCCATTTCTGCTTCCTGGTTCTTCCAGTTAGTAACTGTCAGTTTGGATTGACAGTTGACATCACAGCCAATGACTGAATGTTAATCCCCTAGCTGCCTCTCTGAGCATGCCCAGGCTCAGTGCAGACTCAGTACAGGTTTCTAAATTGCTCAGTTTCCATGAGGCCTCCAGAAGCATAGCAGACATACCGTAATGAATTCATAGGACAAAACTATGATATACAACAATTATAAAGAGGCCATTCTTTCTTATGAGGGTGGAGTTGCCCTTTAACACCAAAAGCTAAGAAGCTATGTCCGATATTCAGCAAATCACTACTACAGTAGAGGAAACCAATAACATTATCTATCAATATAGTAACGGTAATATATTAAAGTAAAAAAAAAATCCATACCAATAAACATATTTCATGACTACATATAGTGTTATAATATAAACATCCTGTAAGATGCTAATGATATATAAAAAGGAGTATCCCATCCATTCTCTAGTCCGGATAGGATTTTAATGTTACCGTTATATATGATGTTTTATTTGCACTTTAAGTTTACTGCATATTTGCACTTTTGTGTGAATAAATTGTGAAATGGCCCTCCTGTTTAGGCTGTAGGAATTTCATCAGCCCATTTTGGCGACCTGCTCCTATACATATGTGGGGATATTACTGCTGAGTGCCTATGGGAAGATTTTCCATAGAGGGTTTATATACTTTTTACAATCATCTTGATGGAATGTTTTGGTATATTATCTTTCCCTATATTTACCCAAGCACCCACACACAGTATTCTGTGACATTAGGTTGGTACCTTTGGGGTACCGTTATACTCCTTTGTTGATAATGAAGCAAACCTGTTCTTACACACACCTCTGTGCAATCCATTTCTCAATAGTGTACCTATTTGAGGTGATTTTTCTTCAGTCAAGCACAACCACATAAAAAAAAAAAATATTTTGTCCAAAACTGCTGCCTTTCATTAATCTGTAACATATCTCCAAAAAAATAACCCTAATCTCTATTTTGGTTTTGTAAACACAATAGCTAAATCCGTATTCACAATTTATTATGTCCCAATCCTTCATGTAGTAAGCAATTAAAGAAAATTGACTCCACGGCAAACCAGTCTTGTAAAAGAAGAACTATTTATTATCGACATTTGGTGCCTACATAGCACCTGTCTCAAAATACAACAAACATTAACATGAATTAAATTCAACGCACACCTGGGCTAGGATACAACCTCACCAAGGCCCATCCCTAAACATGCAAATCATTTCAAAGTTATATGTACATATAAAAATGTTGATTAAAAACAGCTGCATAATCTTTTACTTAAAATGGGAAATACCCCCAAATACCCCCTCCCCAGTTAGTACCCAGGGTTAGGTCCTAAACTCAAGCCTGGGTCTAACTTAATTCTTTCAAATGAATCCTGGAAAGTCTGCTTTGTGAGCCATTTGAAGGGCCCTCCGGCCATAGTAGCAGTCTATGGCAGGGCTGATTAATGTAAATACGCCCTCTGGATCAATGGGAATTCGGCTTCGGAAACGGTCTGAAAATTTCTCTTGGCTCAGTCAAAGGTGACAGAGAGAATCTGCAAGATTTTGTCTGTCACCTTCGAAAGACACAGTCACCAGCCTTCTACCTATATAAAGTATAGGGAGATCTTTGGTGACTGCCATATACCCTACGTCGCGGACGACTCCTTATACTTTAATATAAGGGGCCAACTGTGAATGAGGGAAATATTTCGGTCAGAACGACAGTTTCCATCAGCATCAGAAAAGGTTGTTTCGGCTGTACACAGCGGGATTGGCCCTAATCGTTATGTGAGTACCCAGCTTTACACAGGATATAAGCTCTAGACGTGTTTTAGTGTGAATTTTAAAGATTCTGCACATCATCTTTTAAGATCTAGACTGTGTGTACCCAGCTTTAGGTGCTTTCACAATGTAAATGGAACACAAATTTATTTGAAGGTTTTGAATAGAGCCTGTCAAAGGCAAAGATCACAGCAACAATAAATCAGATCGAATAAGGGTTAGGTGGATGAATGGAAGAGGGAATAAGAAAAAAAAAAAAAAAAAAAAGTCTCAAACTATCCATACCAGCCACTTGCAGAGACTAAACACTGGTCTCATATCAAAAACCAAGTCATGAGTCTATACAGATAAAAGTAAACAGTTAACACCCATTTCAACATGCTGCCAGACTTTATCCCAGACTTCAGTAGAGGAGAGAGAGGATCGTTCTTCTAAGTGAAGGGAAAAAAAATATCCCACATTCAGATATACCGAAAGGAGTATACTAAACTCATTGTCCATAGACTGCCCACTATATCCCTTCCCTACAATATCCAAGTACTTAACACACCACACTTCAAGATTTGTTCATGGTGCAAATGTAAAAGGATATGGCTGGACTCCTGCATATCTAATGAGTGTACCTTGTTTAAGGGGAATGTTGCATACATATTCTAATAAATTGATGCAGCAGAGAAGCGGTCACACTTTTCAACATTCTACTTTAAAGGGGAACTGTGGACTCTAAACAAGTTGAGTTTAAATGAAAGGCCAGTTTTCTACCTTTAAACGAGCCATCAACCACCTCTCTACGTGCTCCACAGCCCAAGATAAACAGAAATGACCAGAAAGTTAATGGGTGGGAGAGGGGACATGTGACATTTCTAAGGCTTCTCCTGCATAGTGCCGCCGGCGAGCACAGCCTCAGATCCCTCAGTGTGTGAGGAAGACAGAAGTCCTCCTCCTCTTCTGTGTGAAGGACCTGCAGCCGCAGAGAGGTAAGGGAATCTACAGCCTTCTCTCTCACTATGTAAACAGCCTTTTCAGGCAGAGTTCTCAGGGGGGGGTGTCAGAGTGTTGACGGACAGGTTTCAGAGCAGGAAGCAGGAAGTGCAGGGGCCTGGTAAGCTGTGCGCCATTTCACAAACAAAAATGTAAATATCTTCAAAACTATGTAAAAAAACAATGGAAATAAATTGCAAAAACTCTCAGGAGAGCAATTCCTATCAATTACCTAAAGTCATTTTTGGACCACAGTTCCTCTTTAAGGTGCACTTTCCTCTAGAGACCTCCACACTGCAACACTGCTATTAGGCAAGTGCAAATAAGTAAAGCTCCATGCATCACAGTGAATTCTGCCATTTAAATTTTGATTTAATATTCTTGCATAACATGGGTTATAGAGTATGTCCAACCCAAAAATATAGATTTGCTGTGTATAGCTTCCCCCCTCCCGACCCTAACCGCATGGTCCAGAGCGGATTCCCTCGGCTTCAGCCCCAATGCAGCTTCTGGGAACAGAGGTTGCATTGGGGGCTTGGCGGCAGTCGCATCTGTGATTGGCTGAGAGTCAGCCAATCACAGATGCAGCTGCCAGCTATGGATTTAGCCAAAGGCACCGGTCTGTAAGTAGGTTTCTGCAGACTTTCTTTAAAAACAAATCATGCGGTTAGTGTTGGAAGGGGGAAGCTGCAAGCAGAAATAAGAATTAATGTAAAAGTAAACATACAGCACAATGGAGGGAGGGGGAGGGAGAACCTCGGATCAACTGTTAGGTAGGGTTAAAAAAAAAAGTGAATAGGTTGGACTTGATGGACGAATGTCTTATTCAACCTTAATTACTATGTTAATTACTATGTTACTCCACAGAGCCATGCCCGAGTGCCTCCTGGAGGACAGAGAAGAGGCAGAAACTTTTTCTGGAAACAGGCTCTATTCTTCAGTTTCCTTAACTTTGGACAAGCACCGCAAAGGAACCTTTGGAGCAGAGATGTAAGGTAAGGATTTTTTTTAACACTATACAGTGGGGTCAGAGTGGCGTTAAATTTTAGTTTTGGGAGTGGACATGTCCTTTAAAAGGTGTAGCTTGAGATCACACATGTGCAGAATGTCGAAGGGCTACGCCCACCTACTAGCGTTCACGATTGCACCCAGAATTTCGCTAAAATGGATATTGCAGGAACGCGAAATTCCCACAATATCCAATCAGAATACGATTGCACGTCCGTTCGCCTTTTTTGTAACGCATGCGTTCACCATTTTTGGTGCGTAACGCTGCGTTTCCATAACGGAAAACGGCAAAGTCGCATGTGCAAACAGCACAAGAATCGCGTGCGATAATGTTCGCGATTTTGTGCCCGATTCCTGTGCGTTGCAGTGTGGCCTCAATGATTTAACTGTTCCAAGAGTGCAATTGCAAAGTTACAAATAACCTGTTTGTGTCAATGAAGTAAGGGTTAGCACGACTTTAAACCTATTACTTCAGCATACTGCAAAAAGTTTACACAACCACTTCTGTAATGAACAAAGCTGTTGTGGCAATTTTTATTGGCTTTTACAAATCCTAAAATTTGATTTAATAGTAAAGCGTGCCGTTCCATTGATGTAATTTTGGGTTATAGAGGGGGCAAGCAAGGGCCCTTTTTAAACCTTTTGGCACCTGAGTCAAACTTTTTAAAGCTGCCCCCTACAACACGCTGTTGCATGTTTGTTTGTGGAGGATTGAGTGGGCTGACTTTTTTAATCTGCCACTTTCTACTATAACAGGGGGCTATGTTTAACAAGCAAGTACTACTGAACAAGGTAAAACCCAGAGGCGAGGACCTAGCATTTTTATAGGAAAAGGGGGGAACACAGAGGTGGCAATAGCTTTAGGAGCTGCTAATAGTTGCCATCTCTCCCCAACCTTAAAGAGGAACTGTGGTCAAAAATTACTTTAGGTAAATTGATAGGAATTGCTCTCCTGAGAATTTTTGCAATTTATTCCATTGTTATTTTACATAGTTTTGAAGATATTTACATTTTTGTGTTGATATGGCAGCGCATCACCAGGTCCCTGCACTTCCTGCTTCCTGCTCTGAAACTGTCAGTCAACCTGCCTGTGTCTCCTTTCCATTGCAGCCCCCTGGTCCCTCCCACTCATGGACCCCATGGTCCCTCCAGTTGCAGGCCCCCCATGGCCCATTCCTTACAGCCCATGTGGCCCTGCTCACTCGCGGGTGCATGGCCCCGCCCACTAACAGGTGCCTAAGCCCCACCCGCTCACAGGTGTGTGGGCCGCTGACACCCCCCTACACCCCCCCCCCCAGAGAGAAGGGCTGTAGATTCCCTACCTTCTCTGCAATTGCAGGACCTTCACACAGCAGAGAGGAGGGGACTTCCTGTCTCCCTCACACACTGAGGGAGTCTGAGGCTGTGCTCGCCGGCGGCACTGTGCAGGAGAAGCCTTAGGAATGTCACATGTCAGCCTCCACCCATTAACTTTCTGGTCAGTCATTTCTTTATATCTGGGATTTGGAGCAAGTAGAGAGGTGGTTGATGGCTCGTTTTAAAGGTAGGAACTAGCCTTTCATTAAACTTAACTTGTTTGAGACCACAGTTCCCCTTTAACCAGAACTGCCCACCCCACTTAGAGAAACTCACTCTGGACCATTCGTTTGTAATGGAATGTTGGGAGAGTAAGGAGTGTAAATTGCTCTGCATCCTCTAGAAAACACAACTTAACTTTTCTTACTATTGAAAAGTGGTACCGTATATACTCGAGTATAAACCGAGTTTTTAAGGTTCCAAAAATACCTAAAAACCTAGACTGGTTTATACTCGAGTCATAGGTAAATCTGCTGGGGAAAAATAAATAATATCCGGTACTCGCTGAGTCCTGTTCCTCAATTCCGACATCAGGACTCTTGAAGACAGGAGGAGATCAGGAGGATCGAGACCGGGACCACCGGTACTGTAACAGGCAGAGCGCGCGGGACGTGCGTAACTTACGTTCCGCGCGCTCTGCTGACGTCATCAGCCGGACCCTGTATTACAGGTATGGAGGAGCCTTTAGCTAGCGGACTGGAGAACCAGTCCAAGACCCCTCAACCAGCAGTAAGTCCCTTTTTGTGCAGTCCTCCATACCCTATAGTAAGGGGCATGATTTTGTGCATGGGGTGGTTTGGGAGGGAGTGGGTGGGGGTGGGGGTGCTGGGTCTTGAATGAATGATTTACAGTACAGTAATTTTATTTATTTAAAGTATTTCAGCACTTTCCACTCCAGATGTTTATAAACTAACTCCCAACAACTAAAGCATGCTGGGAGTTGTAGTTTACAAACATCTGAAGTGCAATAGTTACCGGTAATAGATTATTATGGTACTACCGTATATGGTGATCGGGGTCTTCTTACGTTTTATGTGGTTGTTATTGTTTATTATGGTATACTGTAGCTGTTTTACCGGTACTTATTATAAAAGTCAATTTAAAAGGGCAACTAAAGCCTCAACAATCTTGAATCAGAAAGCAGAATACCTTGATATAAAAGCAGTAATCAGTGCTTCGTTTGTAATTTTAATGTGGTTGCTGGGGAATTTTTCTTACCGGTTCTTGTGTTTTTTTAATGTTAGAAACGGTTGGTCGTGTAAAAAAATTGCGCAGATCATACGACGCTGGCTTTAAACCAAGAGTTGTGTCAAGAGCAGAGGAGAGCAATAATTCTGTTGCTGGACGGGAATTTGGCGTGGATGAAAGACAGGTGCGAGACTGGCGAAAAATTAAGTCAGAATTGGAAAAGATGCCGAAGTCAAAAAAGGCTTGTCGTGGTTTAACAACCTCACAGGGGCTCTAGAGACTGACTTGCATAAATGCGTTGTGGAAGTCGTCAAAATGGATACTGTGTAACACGCATGGGAATCCGATACGTGCCCTTTTAAATGGCTAAATACGAGCATTATAAAACAGTGGGTATTGGAACTTTGTTGCATCAGCTGGATGGTGTACACGCTTCATGAATCGGTTTGGACTTTGCTTGCACCAGAGAACGAAGATATCACAAAAGCTGACACAGAATCTTGAAGAAAAGGTCATGTCATTCCATCAATTCATTATAAAACAAAAAGCTTTATAATTATGGCCTTGGAAGTATCGGGAATATGGATGAGACAGCAATGACGTTTGATCTTCCAAGCAACAGGACCGTGGCATCCTTGGGGAGAAAAACTATTTTTCTTCGAACAACCGGGAAGGAAAAAAATAATTTCACCGTGGTTCTAGCATGTTTGGCCAATGGAGTCAAGCTGCGACCTGTATTAATTTAAAAGGAAGACCTTGCCAAAAAATGACAAATTCCCCCCACGAATCACTGTCCATCCACATATTAAAGGCTGGATGGATGAACAAGAACAAAAAAATGGCTGAGGAGATTTGGAATGGACGACCAGGAGTAGCTTTAAAAAAAAAAAAACCTTACTGCTAGTTGGGATATGTTTAGAGCCATATATGTGAAGATCAAAACAATGGCTAAGTCATTTCAAACCACTTTGGCTGTTATTCCAGGTGGGCTAACATCTGTTTTACAGCCTCTGGATGTGTCTATAAACAACACTTTTAAAGACCGTGTGTGAAAAATGTGGCACGAATGGATGTGTCAGGTCAAGCCAATTGACAAAAGGTGGAAATCTTATGAAGCCTGCATAGAAATAGTAGCAATGTGGGTACGAGATGCATGGGGGACATTCAGAAGACATCATCAAGCATGCTTTTCAGAAATGCGGTATAAGTAATGCCATGGATGGTAGCGAAGATGATTTTGTTTCAGCACAGCAGCAGTGATGAAAATGATGGAGATGTTGATTATGGTGATCATAATGTCTATGCAGATGACCTTAACCGCTCAATTTGAGGCACTATTTGAGAAACCGATGATGAGGAATCCGATTTTGAAGGATTTAAATGTTTATTATGTTTGTTTAAAAGTTATACTGAACAAGTTTGTTTTTTTAAAATAAATACTTTACTCGACCTCCTGTTTATTAATTTTGATTTTCTAATCATTTTTATTAATTAAAGGTTTGCTTTAGTGTTCATATTTTCTACCCTCGGTTTATACTCGAGTCAATCATTTTTACTGTTTTTTTTAGGAGAAATGGGTACCCGGTTTATACTCAGGTCGGTCACTCGAGTATACGGTATTCTTTTTCCAGCACTCAGTGACAAAAGGTTTAACAGAGACAAAAACCTAAATATGTGATAATAAATAAAATCCACAAAGACATTACACCAGGGAGGGGATAGGCACACTAGTAGCCCCACAGAGTGTCCATGTTATAAGTGCAGAAAGCAAAGTTGCAAAGTGGGTTTAAAGCCATGATGTAAGGCTACTTTTTGATACCTGGAAAGGGACACAGTGTTTCCGAAAGTTGTATCATATTGTTTCAAATAAATCTTTAAAACACATCTGTAGTGAGCTCTAGTTTTGTTCTGTTTGGAAGGCTACTTTTTTTTTTTTTAACGTTTTGCCACTAACTAAACCAGAGGTGGACAATTAATCAGGTCATAGTTTTTTATTTTTATAAAATAAACTTTATACAAAATCAATTATCCACACTGAGACACTAAACGCTACTGTAACAATTCGCTAGCAACGACTGTTGGTGGCCGCTCAGAAAATTCTCACAGGACAGCGACCTGCCTCCTGTGTGAAAGTAGCTTCAGCAAACCGAGGTTTACTGATCAATCGTAGTAGTAAAGAGACCCTATGAGCAGTCACAATGCATATTATATGACCACTCAGAGACAATCAAAGCTTTTTTACTTACATCTGGAAATGTTCCACAAGGTTATACAATCTGTTCCTTGATCAATTAAAAGCAAAGGTGCAAGGTGTTACATGTGACTGGTCAGCAGCAGTCCTTCATTGGTTGTGAGTCAGGCTGTGATTGACTGCTGCGCCAGAGTGGCCCTGCTTGTGGCCCCTTTGTTATTCGGACTGAACATTCAGAAAACAAATTAAAATTATTAGGTTGCAGTCACACTACAGCAAGTGTTTTCCTGCATGCTGCTGTTCACTTGCGCGGTGTAATAGACTGCATATGATCTACAAAAAATGGTGATCGCGTGTAGCTAGACCAATTAGCTAACAATAGGGTCCACTTTTTAATGCACAATCAGACTGCAATCAGGTTAAAATTCCCAAGTGTGGCCTAGCCCTTAGGGCTGGTGGCTGCTTCTGTGTGGCCTCAACCTTACCCACTTAGTAATGAGGGTTTCCTAAATCAGGAAAACCCATAAAGCTGCAAACCAATAATAGGCCAATCCCAGAGGCATAACTAGAAATCAGTGGGCCCCCCAGCAAAATTTTAGATGGGGCCCCCACGCCACCCCAACACAACTCCCTTCCCCTGACACGACTACCTTGGCTATCTTCTATCTATCCATCTATCTCTGTCTATCTATCCATCTATCTAATAGATAGACAGATAGAAAATACAATAACATTTGTAAGTGCTTTTCTCCTAAAGGACTCAAAGTGCATTAAGAAAGATAGATACAGATGAATAAAAGTAGATAATGGACTGACATAGACTATCTATCCATTCTCTATATTATTGTCTGTTTTCTATATATCTACTATCTATCTATCTGTCTATCTATATAGCAGATAGAAGATATAAAATAGATGGATGATAGATAATCTCTATTATCTATCAATCAAATCAATCTATCTAGCATCTATCTATCATCCATTTATCATCTTTCACCTTTCATCTATCATCTAAGTCTATCTCTGTAAGTGTAAAGACAAGTGTCATGATATTAGATTATTCATTTTCATTCAGGGCTGAATTTCACTCAATTCGGCGGGCACTGGGCAGGGCTGGAGGCTCGTGTGCGGCTATTCACTTCTGGCTTACGGACCCGGTCCTCCCACAGAGCCAAGGCCCAGAGAAGTTCATACCGGGAGGTCCGAAGCCATGTTGGTAATGCACAGCACGGACATACCCCCCACGTGGTGCAAAAAAAAAAAATTAAAATTAACGGGGTAGCAAAAAAAACGCAAAAAAACAGCTGCTTAACTAGAACTGGTCCGGGCCCCTTATGCCCCAGGGCCGCCCCCCGTGGTGGGGGTGTGGGGTAGTAGTACGCCACTAGCCAATCCCTTTAGGTTTGTTGCGATAAGAACATTATTGGCTATGCGTAATAAAAAAAAATTGCCAGATGCCAGGGCAACAAACTTCTAGATCTGGCTTTCATCAAAAATTTCCACCATTCCCTAATTGTATAGGGACCAACAGTAAGGCACTATTTTGTGGCACAGTCCTGAGCGAGAGTCAATGTAACAAACCACGAAAGTTGATGTATTTTGTTTACATATTTTACAGCAGACTAACATCAAACAACATTCAAAGCTGTGATGTACCTAGGCCATATACATGTTAATTCAAAAACACAGATACAGATGCTCTATATATAATACATACAAATAAAACATTTTGAGACATCTGGGTGGTAAGGGTCAGCTAAAGTGACAAAAAAAAAATCCAATGAGAAGGATCATGTAGAGAATTTCAGAAGTTACTGAATTTTAACTATATTTAAAGGGTAACGTGGTCTAAAATTCTTCCAAACTAGTAAGGATTATATAAAAGCCTTCCATCGTACCTTCAAAATAAAACCTAAATACATCTCTAGTGTTTTTCTTAGAGGAGGATGGCCTCTTCTCATTTAAAAAGCCAAAGGTGGGGGGAGTGAGAAAGCCTGCTATATGGATCCAGTACACAACTATGAGAAATGCAAAAGTTTGCTAATGGTAATTGAAATAAAAAAAGTTAGGAGGTTAGGACCTTCCAGACTGGGGTTACCTTGACGTGGTTGGAAGGCTTTCATTCATGTGATCACAGTATGTATACTAAAACCCCTTTGTTTATAAAGTATGCCAGTGTGCAGATAATATATTGTATGGGGCCTAGGAATGTGCTTGATTATGTTTTACTGTATAATTGTTATACCAGATCAGTACCACTAAATGGTACTGTAGTTGTAAATTAGCCTAACTGGAATGCTTCCACAACCCTTGTATTGTATGTATTTATGGAAGCCTGGCCAAGCTTCCATGTGGTATAAGCACCCCCAACACACCCCTTTTATGGGAGGTCCTATGCCTTTATATAAAGCACTGGGTGAATGCGGATGGCCTCTTCCCTCATTTTAAAAGCCAAAGGGCTGGGGGGGGGGTGGAGTGAGAAAGCCTGCTATATATATGGATCCAGTGCACAACATGAGGAAATGCAAAAGTTTGCTATAGTAATTAGCAAACTGCCAGTGTGCAGTTAGCAAATTTTCCAGTGTGGCAGATAATGATACTGTATGGGGCATGGAATGTGCACTGATTATCTATTTTCGATGTTTGTATAAATGTTCACCAGACCAGTAGCACTAAATGACAACTACCGCTAAAGTAGTTGTAAATTAGCCTAATTGGAGTGCTTCCAAACCTGTACTGTAAGTTTGAATGAAGCTCTTACGTTTTACCCACCACTGACTTTACGACCGATGATGGTTATTCTGTTTTTATGACTTCTATAAGTATTTAGCGCCTGAGTGCCTATATCCATTAGGGATATGGTTTAATAATGGTACTTTAAGTGTCCCTGTGTACACCTTTTGGTCTCTACACTAGACTGTCAAACTTGATGTATGTAGGTGTAAACCTCTAAAGTCTTCTACTCCAGACCCGACGCAAATACTCAAAAAAGTGTATGTGTCCTTTATTGCAATGATTCTCATATACACGATAATCTTCCATCATACTTACCGGTGATTTTCTTTCCTGTGCTGGAACAAGTCAGTGGGCACTGAGGGTAAATACCCGATGTCCGAATGCCAGGAGTAGATAACTTTAGGCCCCGCCCCCTCCGGCATCTTTGAGTGACTGTTCCTGAGGGAGGGGTGGGAGCTTGCCCACTGCTTGTTCCACACAGGAAAAAGAAATCACCGGTAAGTATGATGAAGATTTTCGTGTTTTCCTGTGCCTCCTCAAGTCAGTGGGCAACCGAGGGATATAAAAAAGCAGTAAATGAGGGAAGGGACACAATTGTAGAATGCTATATTTATTAGATGCAGCTTTGTAATAGTTAACTGCAAATGTATCAGGTGATACGCCTAGTTTATAAAACTTTAGGAATGTATTTAGTGAAGACCAAGTGGCAGCTCGGCATAGCTCCTCTGGAGTTGTACCAGCAGAAAACGCCCGAGAATGGAGATTGAAGGGGTAGAATGAGCCCTAATATTATTAGGTTCATCTTTGTTACTTATCCTGTAGCATGCCTAATGCCCTCTTTTATCCATTTTGCAATGCAATGTGTACTTTGATACTTTGCGCCCTTTATTGGCTCCAGAAAATAAATGAATAGATATTTTCTTTCCCGAAATTCACTTGTCCTATGCAACGTAAGTTTTGAGGCAATGACTGGATCTATCAGTATGGTGTTAGTGCCTTCCATATTTTCTTCAGGAGGGGGTAGAACAGTATTATTATTTCCTGATTATATGGTATTTTGGTTACCATTTTGGCAGATATGTGAAGTTGGCATGAGGATAATTTACTGGGATGGTAGATAGGTAAGGTTCTGATATTCTAAGTGCTCCGATATCAGAAACTCTTCTAGCTGAGGCTAGGGCGACTAATAATACTGTTTGAATGTTAGTTCTTGATGGCAATATCTGTAAGGGTTTGAAAAACGGTTGTGATGCGAAAGCGTCAAGTATCCAATGTAATCCAGGGAGGAA
The DNA here is from genome assembly GCA_019447015.1 of Hymenochirus boettgeri. Lineage (NCBI taxonomy): Eukaryota > Metazoa > Chordata > Amphibia > Anura > Pipidae > Hymenochirus > Hymenochirus boettgeri. Next base: position 317,595,644 of record CM033469.1, read on the forward strand.
TGGACTGTCTTCTTGCAGGCTTTAAATGTATTTACGCCTTGAAAAACCTTTCAACAAGTGGTTCTGATGACCATTGATGCTGTCATAGCAGAGATGGTTGAAATTTGCCCTTTGAGGGTATAAATACCGAGACCCTTCTGAAACTGTTTGAAGAAATTCTACTTTATGGTAGGAGTAGAAGTGTTGGGTTTCAGTTTGATTTTTACACACCAGTTCAGAAAGGTGTTCCCAATGCAATAATATTTGGTTGATGTGGAATTTTTTCCTGGCAGCAAGGAGGGTGGTTATTGCTTTTCAGAGAGTCCTAGGTCTGGAATTCCCCCTTTCACCAAGCCAGACCGATAGTGTGAGCTTCCCGATTTGCTGATGCAGAATGGCCCTGTGTCAGAAGATTTGGAATCAAGGAAGCTTGAATGGTGTTGCTATGGTTATATTATTAGTGTTGAGAACACCAGGTCTCCTCGGCCAATAAGGTAATATTAGGATTGCCATTACTAATTCGCTGATGATTTTTCTGCAGGATCCTGGAACCAAGGGAGATGCGGAAATAAGTTGGAAGCTCCATGGATACTGAGAGCATCTGTGACATGGCTCCCTGTGTCTGGAAACGTGAGCAAAAAATGGGAAGCTTCTGTTGATGGGTGGTGTAGCCATAAGGTCCACTTGAGGTGTCCCCCATTTTCTGCATATCTGCTGAATATTGAGCGTGAGTTCCCATTCCCATGGTGAGATCTGCCGCCTGCTCAAAAAATTTGGCCTCTAGGTTGTATATTCCTGGGAGATGGATTGCTTTGATCTGAAGAAGATTGGCTCTGCCCAAAGTAATATTTTCTCCATAAGGTTCCATAAGGTTTGTTTTCGAGTTCCTCCCATTTTGTTGATATATGAGACCACAAGTGGTATTGTACGTACAAATCTTGATTGGACGATTCTGATGAAATCTTTGAAATGTTTGTAGAGATTATCCATACCGCCAATCATTTCTCCGAAGTTTGAAGATTTGCTTGAAGTTTCTGCTCCCAGTTCCCCTGTGCAGACCGATGTTTGTAGCGTGGCCCCCAACCTTTGAAACTTGCATCGTGTGGTTATAGATATCCAATCTGGATCTTCAGTTGAATGGGCTTCAATTTGTGGGGGTTCAGCCACACATCATTTTGTTCCTGAGTTCTAGAGAAAGGAGAATCAGCTTGTCTGCTTGGTTCGGTCCCTCCACTGGGATAGGAGAGCGTTCTGAGGGGGCGAAGATGAAGGAAGGCCCATTGGACTGCCTCCTGAGTGGATACAAGTTTGCCTACCACTTGTTGAGCGAAGCAGGCTGGCGTAGCTGGAATCTTACAAGTGTTGTTATCAAATTTTGAATGCTTATCTGCTTCTTCTTGGTAGAGATACTTGAATCTTCTGTATCTATATTACCCTGATATCTAACTTCTGAGTTGGTGTGATGTGAGATTTTGTCCATTTGATCATCCACCCGTGGTTTCGGAGGTTCTGGAGTACCTATTGAATATGGTAGTAGATGTCTGGAACTGGCTGTTATCGTCGCATGTATGTGAAGCACTTGATTGCCCTCTATCCTCATTGGTTCCAGGGTTGTGATCAGAACTTTTGTAAACACTCTTGGAGCGTTGAGATTCCGATGGTAGCGTAGCATATTAGGTGTGTTGACAGAGTATAGCAGAATCTGGGGTACTTTAGTGATGGTGGAATATTGAAATATGGAGAAAGGCACTTCTAGGTCTATTTTCCCTAACCAATAGTTCTGCTGAAGATGTTGCAGTACTACTTTTAAAGATTCCAGCTTGAAGGTCTTTGCATAGATGTATTGTTTAGAGCGGAAGGTCTAATATTGGTCTGTATTCTCCCGTATTGTTTTCTTAATAGGAAGAGGGGTGAATAATTCCCTTCTTCTGTTGTGGGATAGGGACAGTTCTATTACCTTTTTTGACATGAGTGTAGACAGTATTCTCGTGGAGTGCCTGTTTGGCTGATGATGCCTTGAGTGTTTGGAATTTGAAAAGATTGATTGAGTTTGGTTTCTGTCTGAATTGATCTTGTAAGACCGTTGCTGGAATGGTGTCCAGTAACCCATTGTCGTGCATTGTCATCGCCCCCACATCTCTGAAATTATGTAACCTGCCACCTACTGAAGATGGGGGCTAAGACAACCTTCATTGTTTTTTTTGTTTCTTTGGAAATTAGTTCCTTGGGACGAAAGGAGAGTTTTGTTTCCAACTTTGGGAAGGTAAACTACTTCCAGGTTTGTAGATCTTTGCTTCTTGGAAAGACATTCTTGGTTGGTCAGTGAAGGTATTGGTCTTCTTTGTCTGAATTGAGGAGAAGGGTTTCTTATTATCTGCGTTTTCCGCAATTAAATCTTTAAGCTTATTACCAAAGAGGAATTCGCCTTGAAAAGGCAAATTAGATAAGTTGTGGTTTGAGTTTGCATCGGCTTCCACTGACGAAGCCATACTGCTCTTCTTGCGGCCACAGCATGCCCATATCCTTAGCAGTTAGCTTATTATATCCATGAAGCATCGCACATGAATGAATTAGCAGATATAACTTTTTGCAGCATTCTCGAATTTCTTCCCTAGGTGTTCCATTAAGAGAGCTTGATCTACATCTTCTAACCAGAATCGATTAGCTCTGGAAATACCGTGGTAGCTATGGCCAGGTTCTGGTTATTGCACTAAGATAGTGTAATTTCTTTGAGGAGGGAGCCTTGCCTCCTTTCCATGGGGTCTTTCAGAGTTACTCACATCAATCCATAGAGGAGAAGTTATCTTGCAATTCCAGCAATAGCCGCGTCGACCTTGGGTAAAGATTCCCATAATTAGATCTGACTGACTAAATGGTACGCTGTTTAAGAAGGGAATGGGAAATCTTTTGTCCAAAATCGCCATTCGTACTAAAAAGATTTGATTAATTTTCTCATGAACTGGAAATACTCTTTGTATCAGATTCTCTTGAATCATCTATCCTGTTCTGGGTTGCTCTTAGGTGCCTACACATAGAGTTTCTCATGAGATGATAAGATTAATCCCAAAAATCCATGGAGTTCAATAATCCCTTGTATTATCTTGCGTGTTCTATCTGTCCTTTCAGACATCTTCATATTGGAAGGCCCAGGAACCTCAGTTCAGTATAGGCTGAACTCTTGGGTGTTGGGATAAGAGTTATGATGTCTAAGACAGACTTAGATGCACAAAACTTTATCTTGCATGGGTGTTTTGTGACAGACAGAGCACTCTTTTCTGGGAGTTATGGACTGGAGCATCATGGGATCTCCTGCAAAATCTAAAAGAAATAAATAAAACAAATACCATATATATGATGTTCCAACCAAAAAAGAGGATACTCTCTCATGCTCACCCCCTGGAGGGAGATCTGGATTTCTTTTAGAGGACATTTCATAAAAAAACTGACCTGATGTAATAACTTAGGTGCTGTGCCTTGTAAAGTTATACTCACAGTACAGGTTAAAAAATTGGTGGGGCTGCTGACAAGGAACAGGCTGAGTCACAGGCTGATGAACGCTGTACTGAAATAATTTCGCAAGCCGTGACGTCATATCCGCGCCACCAGCCGAACATATGCGGGTGCCGCGGCTTGCCAGATCGCCTCGCAAGCTGGGAGGCTTATCCACATACCGCCTGGTCTCTTCAATGTGAGAGAGTCATTGGTGGGAAATTAATATCCTGGAGATGCTGGAGGAGACAGGAACAAAAAAAAGACGGCGGGAGGGGGCGGAGCCTAAAATTTTTAGCACTCACGTCCTGCATGCGCTACAACAGAGATTAACCCCGTTGCCCCTGACTTGAGGAGGCACAGGAAAACAATGTGGGTGGGGGCACATGTATGTGAATTATTGCAATAAGGAGATAACATGCCTCAGTAGCCTTCACCTCTTCCTTTTTTGAGTAAAAAAAAAGCTAGCAGAGATTACAAGTCAAAAACCAGGGGTTATTCAAAAAAGTTTCTTAGCGCTTAAAATGGTGCAATATTTGCCCCAACCAATCAGAATGTTAGCTTACAAATGTTAAATAAGAGCTCGATTGGTTTGAGCAAAATTAGCACCATTTAAAATAAGATTCTTAATTGAAATTCCCTGTAAATGTGTAAGTCTTCATTCAATACACAAAAAAGTGGCAAAGGCTGGCAACATGAACGATATTTTTCAGTCCCAGCCGACCGTTTGCCAGTTCAAGACTGGTCAACCGAGTCGAAATTAGTGTCGGTTGGGGGAAAGTAGCACTGGGTTGTCAGTTTGCCACAAAACGTTGTGATTATATTTGTAATTGGGCTTGTTGGTTTTCTAAACATCATGGGATGTCTGGGTGTAAGTTTACACACGTAATGTCCAGCATTAGGCACCTATTGATTGATAGAAAAGATCATTAATCTGTAGAGCAGTGAGACAATCGGCTATAATTGTATAAAAAGATTACCACACCCCGAGTACAAAGCTTGTGGAAATAATGTGTAAATGGTACGTTAGGATGCTAATGAGAAATCATGCCATCTATTATATACAATATGGAATGGGCACAAAATGTATTAGTTAAGGATGAAACCGAAAATGAAAACCTGCAGTAGATTGTTATAGACTTCCCAGCCAGGAGTGGATAAGGGAGGTTGATGAAATCCCATGAGCATGGGCTGCACTGACTCATTCAGCTATTAATTGGCCATTAAGGACGTCATTTCCAATCACATGATTCCCCAGCTATTTCCCGTACGGTACAGCTTGGATTGATCCTACGTAGCAGGAATAAGAGGGAGAAAGGAAAGTTCCATATAACCGCTATTGGGAGGAAAGAGACGTCACCCTGTGGGGAGACCAGAACGGCCGTTGACACAGTTCACAACAAACAGCTGGACCATTCAGTAGCATCGCAGTCCCTTTTGTTAATAGTCATTTCCAAACCATGAGCGTTTTCCCAAAAGAAAAAACAACCGCATGACCGCCACACAACAGCAAAGCTGCTCCGCGGGTAACGTTGCCTTGTGCGCCCCCACTCAGTAGTCGGGAGGGAAAGTTGTCCCGCCACTTATAACAGTGGACCTAGGAAGTGCGGGGAAACTCGCGGCAAAGCGTGTCCGCAAGTGAGGGAAGCGGTCCTGTCAGCTACAGGGGAGAGAGGTTGAGGGCGTGGAGGTCCGCCTTCTTCTTCAGCTTGAAGGAAGGAGGGGTCCCGGACACTGTGGGGGGAGATGAGGAGAGCTGTACTAGTGTCAGTGGTTAGGGAAACTCTAAGTGGGAGTCCCGGTTCCTGTCATAGACAAGGGTAAAGGAGGCGGGGGCCAGGATGGGGCTGGGGCGGTTGCGTGATCACCCCCTCCTGAATTTAACGAGCGTCTTCTTGTTCCTCTTTCTTATGTGCCCCAAATCCGATGTTGTTTCCGTGGGTTTCTTCTTTAGGTTTTAGGCGTTGATAGGCTCGAACCTTTCAGACCTGCGCGACCCCCGTCTATTCCTACACATTAGAGTTTACAAAGAAAAAAAAACAACCTTTTTCCCCTTTCGCGAGAGACGCTGATTGGCACAGAAACCAGTGGAAAGGCCGTAGACAATGTGGTAAAGTCGAAGGGACGTTTCGATCTTTGTGGACCCCGATTGCCTGTGGCCGCCTGGATGGAAGTGCGTGGTTTCATGTGTTATTGCATTTTTTTGGGAACCACGTGAGCGCGAGCTCCCTTCTGCCTGCGGCTCATGACTTTTCAAGTCTGTGATTAACGACTTGATCCTTTAGACCCTATTAGAAATTTGTTCATTCAGTCTATGCAACACAAACTTCCAGACTTTCCGGATAACAAACCATTGGCCGAGATGGTTAAGATCATATGGGGCCTAGGCAGGGCATCATTTAGGGGCCCCCTTTGTTGCTACCATATATCGAATACACTTTAATATTGTTGATGCTTCTGACTGGGCACCCAGAAGTTTCCTGGGGCCCTAGGCAAGTGTTAGGGTTGCCTTGGTGGATATCGCCGTGTACCTTGCAGTGTTTTTCCTTTGTTAATTGTCCATTCCCTTTAATATGCGATAATATATATATAGCTAATCAGTAATTTACTAAAACGGTTACAGAAACGTACCCTCCACAGGCCCACTCATGCACAGACACAAGTTGGATGCCATTGATTCTGCCTGGGTTTTGGGGCAGGGCTGAAGAAAGTGATTTTAGAGGAAAATCAAGGGAAGTTCAGTGAAATACACATGCCTTTCAGAAAAAAGACAGGTATTTTTTTCATCCCGTGACCTTAATCTGCCCATTCAGCATTTGTCTGCGTATTAATAAATTCCAACAAATTACTGACTCCTTTTGCATGACCCCTAATAGAGACCCTTATCCAACAATCATCAGTAGGAAATTACTGTCAGAAACATGAACGAAGACCTTAAAGAACCTGAATGTCAGCTCACTAATGTCAGACACAGGGACAGCACCAAGGGGTATAAAATTCAACTGGCTTGTTCAAAATGTAATAGTATGTCACAAACCCTAGGTTATGCGATATTTAAACTAGTGAATTTTACAAATAGTTTCCACGAACTTCCCGTTAAAGAGAACGCAACCAAAAACACATGTGTCATATTTTCACATCATTCTACAATACCAGCATTGTGTGAAGCATGATTGAATGTATGTGTATATTTATATAGTGCAACCATCACTCAGCGCTTACATAGTAAGTAAAGAGTTATAATTTCCTCTATAGGAATGTATATAGTATGTATAGAGGTTTAAAACACGCTGTACTGTGGATTATTGAGGAAGGAGAGGCCCTTGCTTCAGCGCTTTCAAGAAAGTACAAATCCATTGGTTTACCAGTGACTTATAAGAAACCACAACAGTGGGGATGTTCTTACAATCTTTTTAAAGGCCCAACTAAGCCATTAAGTTATAACTAATATTAGTCTAACTCATAATTACAAATGCAGATAAAATAAAAAATATAATATTGGATTGAATTATATACCCGTTTCTATTATCAGCTACGATTGTGAATCAGCTGAGCTAACTCCCTGTCCAACCACCCACCTCTTCCACAAAGAGTAACCTCCCTGTTTTTAGGGTAGTTTGCACAGGTCCAAGAAAAGGTCACCCATTCTCCCTCCATTTATCCCCTCATCCATCTTTCATGTGGTTCTTTTATCTCACCTGACATCCAAGTTGGTCCTTCCATCTGCCTTGAATCATTCAGTTGGTCTCCTTCCGATTTCCTTTATTTGAGAGAACCTGATGGGATTGCTGCTGTTGTGTTATCCTCTCTAAGGTTTTTTTTTAGTCAAAGGCTAGAAACAAATGGTTGCTTCCTAGTTGAAAGAACTTCACAACAAAGCCCTAGGAAGCTTGTATTTAGAAGTGTGAATCAGGCCCATGCTTAGTTTCAAGTGTCAAGCTTACAAGCTGCATTCAAAAGGGTACACACCACCGCCATTTATCTGCCATCTACTCCAACATACTCCATTCCTGCGGCTGATAGAATAATGCATAGAAAGTCAATTTACTTTTATGTAAAGTCTCTGGGAATTGGCCCACGCACCCGTGTAAAGCAATTGAATCAACATGAAAGCACAAAATGTGGTTGGGCAACGGTCTGTGCCAATAGGTGTGATTGTGTCCATTGCGCTCTTATTACACTTATTTGATGGTTGCGATACAAACCATTTTTGGCGACAGCAAAGTGCACAATCACCGATGGTGTGGCCTTAACCCTATGCCTGGAATTTCAGTAAGTAGGTTGCTCTTCCTCCTGTCCATAGCCCACTCAACATGATACTGATGCAAACTGCTTGTCCCCTACTGCTGCTTCAGAAACCAGACTTATATTTGTAGACCCAGGTGGCGGTTTGTGAGGAGAGGATGGGGTTAGATAAATGACAGATGGATCATTGTGGGTGACATTGTTACTTAGCAATGCCGCATGTAGAACTTCGATGTGTGATTTTTAAAGGAAGTGGCACGTGTGGAGGCCCCCATGTACTTTCCATTAGAATGCCATATTTGAATCCAGTTTTTCTGGCTATATATATTAAAGCGTTTAGGAGGGGAAGACAAATGTAATGTAAGATAAAGCTAGTTATTCAAACATAACTGATGTGTGTTAACGAGGATACAGATCCGCATTCAATAGGATAAGCGCCAGAGACGTGGTGTCTACGGGGGCGAGAGTAAGTAGAATAAGAAAAGTGGGGTCCAAACAATAAATGCAAGCCGCGTCTTATTATGCATCTTCTATGCTGCGACTATGTTTGGATATGTTCGCCACCATGCTTTGGAAATCTCTGTACTCACAAGCACAGGGCTGCGAACATCGGATTCACGCTCATTATTGGTTATTTTGTCAAAAGCAACGGGGGTGGTTACTGAGCAGCTTCAAACCCGCCCATGTTCCAGTCCCTTCGATGCCTTTTTAAATTATATTGAGCGTAGAGCCATGTTGATTGGGCCGTTTGCTGCCAAGCACATGAGTAATGCACCAAATAGAGAGAATATCTGTTCACTACGGACTGTGCAAGTGAGTCGTTTGTTAGGGTAGTTGTAGTTTACTTGTCAGGCAAAAAGAATGCCAGCTAATCTGGAGACCTAGGAAGTGGAGCGGCGCAAGAACCGTTGACTGGGGTTGTTTGTTGGTGGGTAGACGCGCTGTTTGCGCGCGTCAGAGGTGTCGGATAGTGTGGGTGTATAGAAATGGAGACCAAGGCGTCAGGCGCAAGTAAGATCGTTAGAATTGTTTTTTGTTTTAACAATCTAATGTTCGGGGGTGGAGGAAATGACATTCGGTCGGTGTCCCCCCTGTCACCGGCCGCGCGACAACGGATTACTATGAAAGGAGGAAGGGAGCTGAAAGTGCCGAGGAAGAAGGAACGACCGAAAGTTGAGGGGTCCGAGAGTTCAGATGAATGGTAAACTGCCGTAATGTTTTGGACTAGCTGGGCAGCAGTTTCTGTTTTACTGTATCACATTAGGGTTCACTGGCTATTCGGGAGGAAATTAAGTTGGGACAAACAACGGCCCCGCGAAGTTTAAGGTATTATATGATGAGTACCCCTAATAGATATATATGGCTGGTTCACCCCCTTATTGCCATATACCCATAAAACACCTCCCAGAAGCATCGACTCTTCTCTCCTGATGCATTCATTATGTGTTCTGTTTGAAGTGGAAGGGAAATGGTTGGCAACCCTAACCTATGGGCGTTTGTACATTGGACCTTTCATATCTGTGCATTATTTTTTGAGGATAATTGTATTGCCTCAATGCATTTTTTTTGCCCCATAACATTTGTTTCATGATTTAAACCTCTCTCTGGCCTTCATTAGCCATGCTGTGAAGGGGCGTAACAATTATGACGGGACCTCTGAAACTCAAGCTTAGCATGCGCGAAAACACTCCTCTACCCCCCCTTGATCTTCTGGATTATGTAGGCGTATCCTAGAAACAAAAAACATTTCAAGGGTGCTTGACTGGCCAAAGAGGAGTAGAGATTTAATAGACATTTCCCACCAGCCAATTACTGCCCTGGGCGACTGAGGAGGCTGTTTTTGGCTTGGCTGGGCTTTTAGAACTCATCTTTGGCGTGTGATATAAGGGAGGTCAGACATGGTTGTAAATGTGGTAGTAAGCAATTTCAGCTGCCTGGAAGTGTGTGTACTGGGGATTGATGAAAATTTTTTTTTATATTGTTGTGTCCTTTAAGTTGTTTCGACCATCAGTCTTAATATTTCTGTAGCAGCTTTTATGGGATGAAGAGTTGGTTGTGCATATGCATAATTTGTTTGATTACAAAAGCTCCCGTACTCTGTTTTTAAAGTTTTGTTTTTTAAAATGAAAATCAGTTAAATCTTTCATTGGCACAGGTCGAACATTTTTGGCTAGCACAATAAAAACTATATCAGAATCTATCTTGTCACAGGAATACCCCCATGCTAACGTTTGCTGTGTGCTTTTCTCAAGAACTTTTCTGTAAAGGGTACCCCTACAGGCAAACTTTCTAATTTTATAATTTTTCTCTGTGTGCACTTAATTAAGGAGAACTAAACTCCATTTTTATACTCCAGAATATGACAAATACCCTCTTAAAAACACCAATAAACTGTAAAATATACATAAAGAGCATGAAAGTAAAAATACCCATTGTTAACACACGTGTGAAATATCGTGTATATGTACAGTGATGGCCCACACCCCTGATCTCGGTCACATGTCCCTTCTATTCTCTGTAAAAAGATTGGCCAAGAGGCTACTAGTGGCTGTGACCAACTGAACAGTACCTGCTGCTTGCTTAGACTGCGCATGAGTGTAAAGAACACATAATGTCATGAGCACAACTATGCACTACTTGAAACAATGGAAGAAGTATCAAAAACATCATGTTAGAACGTTACATTTCTCACAACCACATAAAATGAGAGTTGAGACCCAGATTACTGCTTTTAGAACAAGGAGAATCTGCCTCTAATTCAATGTTGTTACGAGGTACGTTTTTTGTCCTTTTAATATATCATTCTACAAAGTGTACAGATCAAAAACTGCAAAAAAAGGGTAAATTAGGGGGCCAATTGAAGACCTCAAAATGATGATGCCACATTGCCTTACCTTCGATTACCCTCACCTGGGTAATCGGAAGGGGGTGGTTGGCAGTTATGTCTTATGTATGTGATCACAACTGCAAAACTTTTAATCTTTTTATCTATTCCAAGTAAAAGTATATAAAAAATGAAGCTAGCTCATTTCAGCAGGTCATAGTAAGCCTTTGGTATCGCGGTAAGATAGATTTGAAGTTTTTTGTTCTTATGAAGACATTTTCTAGTCATTCAGTACGGTTTTTCTGAATCAGAATGACTTGTACAATATTGTTGCAAGTAAATTCATTGGAATTTGTCCAAATCCAGCTTTATAAAAAACGAGCAAGGGACCCTCCTGAATGCAAGGCATTGATTGGCCATTTGGGGGTAGCAGTGTAATACAAGACTACACAGAGCGTTTCATGAGAGAGTAAAATGGCTGCAAGCAAGCGTCTGCCAGCATGCGTAAGACGTGATATAGAAGGGGCCCATAGCACAGATTTTTGGATGGGGGGGGGGGGGCACAAAACATTACTTTTGGCAGTAAACCTCACCCAGCAAAAGTGGCAAGCTTTTTCTTTTGGTTTTTTATGAATATTCCACCCTGGTAAGAAAAAATGAGCTAACCATTTAATCCCCAAAAACCCCGGTTGGCTTCTACGTAAAAGGGCAGTAGGTCCACCCTAAAACTAAAAATTTAACCCACTACTGGGCCCATGTACTGTTTACACTAATCCTTACCTTAATCCCTGTCTTATGGCTCTCCTGTAGTGCCCCTTTCAAAGTCCTTGGAAATGAAAGAGTAGGAGCGGTCTCATGTCCAAAATGTTGTGCTTGCTGCCTCTGTTGTGTCCTCTCAGTTGCTAATGAAATGCGACAGGGGAGCCCTTTACCTGCCTCCTCCTTCCGATCCCTATATGGCTGTAATCGTCTAGCGATTAATCCTCATATATCTTGCAGGGCGTGCCCTCCACCCCAACGATATATAGGCATGTAAAAATTCCAAAACTGTATTACTGTTCATGGTTCATGGGACATTAGTGAGCTGACATTTCAGGTTCTAACGGTCCTTCTTCCCAGTATGCACCACATCCTTGGAATGTTCCTAACAGTAATTTCTACTGATTGGCTGTTGGATGGGTCATACATGCTCTACTGAGCAACTGAGTCAACCCACGCGCAGGGTCAAGGCCAAGACCATAATGGTCTCTACTAGGGGTCCTGCAAACAGGAAGTCAGTATTTCTGTTGCATTTATTTATTCACAGAAAAAATGCTGAATTGGCAGATTAAGGTCATTGGGATGGAAAAATACTGCTCTTTTTTTCTGAAAAGTACATGTATTTGCACTGAACTTCCCCTTTAAGGATGGTTGAACTTCATCTAACAAGAGTTTAACATACGTAACATATCTTTAATCTGGCAGGTGATCTCTAGTCTCTTTAGGAGACTAATCTATTTACAATAATAAAAATTCTTAAAATGCTCAACATTAATTTAGTGTGGTTCTACTATCCAAGCAAATTAATTTTGTACTATCAGAACTTTATTCTCTCAATATATACTATTAAATACATATTACAATGTGGGATGTACTCTTAATTAACAATTTGCATTAACATTAGACACATTATTATGAGCAAATAAGCTTGCTCAAAGAAACACATTGAAAATAAAGCACAAAGACGACATTTTAGGGTGTAATTCAGGCATTACAAGTAATACATTACAGTTGGTCTGTTGCCCAGTATCTTTTGGGAAACAAAGAGTGCTTCATTAGACTCCACTGAGCAGTCAAACCTGTTTAAATCTATACCAAACAGAAACAACTTTATATGTACTGACAGCAATGCATGTGTTAGAGGATTTTGTAGAGGGGAAATTTACCCAAGGGACCAAAGGCAACCATATCAATTAATAATTGAGCAGAGCCTTTGCCTGCAGATTATTATTCACATATGTACTTACAAAAAGGGAGGTATGATTAAGGCAACAGTAACATTTTACCCCGATTTTTTTAAAAAAAATCTGTTTCTGCTACTAAACAGGTTATAAATTACTTTTACTATGATAGTCAATAAGGAGTTGGAAGTGTCTGCAAATAGACAAATACAGTAATTTGTTAATTTGAATTAAGCTCAGTTCTAAAGCTATTTTAAGACAGTATAGTTCTTAAAGGGGAACTAAAGTCTATAGACAACATTATCTCAATAGAAAGCACATTCACAAATATACAACAAGCCGTCTTTGCCGTGTCAGCTTGGTGTCACCCAGGTAATGTGGATTATGAGAGCTCACTCCTAGTACCCAAAACTTCATAAACCACCTAGCAAAGTATACGCAGTACACTTCACACGCTCTGTAGTGCCTTCATTTTTTGAAGCCGACAGCCAATAAAATTACAGCACAGAGATCATCCTACTCCCTGGCACAAAACAGGGATTTCAATGCAGTTTTTGTGTAAACATATTTGAATGTTCCTGTCCATAACATTAATATATTCCTTTGCTTTTCAACCCAAAAAAGAAAAGTAAACTTAGCATGGATTTACAAATTATAAAATAAACATTTCAGTAAAAATACATCTGGGTTTTTTTAACATGTAACCTTATGCACTATGTCTTGCTAAAAGCAAAGCTTTATACCACTATCCTTATAGATCTACCAAAAAGAAATTAGAACCACAAATGCACTGGGTAAATGTCTGGTACACGATTCAATATTGCGTTCCCTACTCCAGGTAAATTGGGAAATGGCATTGCCATTTGTGGGCTTTTAAAGGAAGATATATAAAAACTGGGGATGCCTACCTAGGACTCCATTTGTTGTCATAAATATGAAAACACCCATCTTTAAAGATATAGTGTGAAGATTGGAATACAAGCAATTAATAATTATTGATAAAGATATACAGGTTTCGGTCAGAAAATATAATCCTAAAAAACTTTCAATTGTCATCTTCTACAGCCCATATCTCTAGAAGCTGACTGAGATATTGATGGATTACCAAGAACTTTCCTTCTGACAATTGAAGATTTAAATAAACAAATTGCAAGAGAATTTTGAATTCTGTGCAATAAACCTTTGAAACACCCTTGTTATCAAAATGTGTGAAATCAATTTGGCTCAAACATCTGCAAAACAGAGACAATCAATCCAGGTTAGGAAGAGACAGTCATGTTGAAACACTGATTGACTTAAGAATGCAGAATATCTTAGCTGCACCACCCCTACTGCCACTTTTCCATTCTTGTTGTCTTGGCCCTTCTCTCCTGGCTCATATTGCCAGAAAGAAGAAAAAGGGATTTATAATTATTTGGAGAAATATAGCTCTTTATATTTTTTAATTCCTCCTTTAAAACATGCAATTTACCCTAAATAACATATTACTCTTAAAGTGCAAATGTCACAAGTGGTATTTAAGAAGGTGTTTCAGCTAACCAGGAGCCATTCTTCTTCATCAATTGGCAAAGCAGATCTCCTTGCCAGACTAACTACTGCAGCACAACATTTAGGAGGCAAGTCCCTGTCAGCAGTGTCAGTATCCTTTCATTATTGCTGGCAAGTTTACCAAGAAATATTTTCTTTCCTGACATAATTTCCTATGTAGAGGAATGTATGGTAAAAGAACCCCTTTTTAGTCTTCACAAACAAAAAAAAGTAGGTGGACAATGAAAGAATACATTTAATTAAAGGTTCAATAATTGCTGTATCAAATGAAGTATCAACCCTAAAATAACCAGTTTCCTCGCATTAAACCATTTCAGTGGACAGTAACTATCTCCCTTAGTCTGCCGTCGCTTTCATTATAGAATGAGGATATTGAGAACCGCACTCACAATTCTTTCAAGTGAACTTTATTGTGACCAGATATGTGCACAATGTTTCGGGGCAGTCCCCTTCGTCAGGTGCACAACACAGCATATCAGTGACTGATTTAAGTACTCTTACTACCCATAATAAGATTAGTACAGCCAATTAACTTCTACACAAAATGTAAAAACCAAGTGATTAAGTGCTAAGGTGCTATTTGGGTTCATATAAAGAACAATAAAAAATACTATAAATAATGGTATATAGTGCATGAAAGTTATATCAAGGTAAGGTGCTAGTGCAAATTTTAAAGCTAGTATGATAAAATATTAATAAAAATACATTGCAAGTGAGAAATATATTATGGTGGTATTGGTTAAAAACCTACTGAAATCTAACTTGTACATACCGTATATACGCGTGTATAAGCCGACCCGAGTATAAGCCGAGGTACCCATTTTTGCCTCCAAAATTAGAAAAACATGATTGACTCGAGTATAAGCCGAGGGTCGTAACCCTAATACCTTTCCCTGTAGATGTTTGGAAACACAACTCCCAGCATGCTTGGTTGCTGGGAGTTGTAGTTTCCAACACCTATAGTAGAAAGTATTGGGGGTTACTGTTTGGCATACTGTCCCCCACCCTAATCCCTTTCCACTGTAATGTTTGGAAACTACAACTCCCAGCATGCTTGGTTGCTGGGAGTTGTAGTTTCCAACCACCTATAGTAGAAAGGTATTGGGGTTACTGCATGGCATAGCTATCCCCCCAGCCCTCCCCCAGCTCACTTACCGTACCTGGTCTTCAGTCTTCATCTCTCTGCCGGCTGCCGCTCGCTCTGTGCAGAGCCGGCAGTTCCCAGTACTGCTTCGCGGCTGCGCGATGACGTCATCCCGCCAGCGTGCGCGATGACATCATCGCGCAACCGTGAAGAACTACTGGGAACTGCCGGCCTGACTCGCGGCTGCTTTTGGATTGAAGGTAAGTGTCTATTGACTCGAGTATAAGCCGAGGCAAGGTTTTTAGGTTGATTTTTAAACCTAAAAACCTCGGCTTATACTCGAGTATATACGGTATATACTTCGTGATAAAGTGCATTCTTTTCAACCTATAATACATGTTACTTTTTAAAGGGGAACTGTGGTTAAGTTTAAATGAAAGGCTAGTTTCCTACCTTTAAAACGAGCCATCAACCTCTTTACGTACTCCACAGCACAAGATATACAGAAATATAAATATCTTCAAAACTATGCAAAATAAACAATGGATTTGCAAAAATTCTCAGGGGAACAATTCCTATCAATTTACCTAAAGTCATTTTCTGACCACAGTTCCCATTTAACATCTATCAAATTTGTTACAACTGTTCTTTGTACCTATATTACATATTTACAAAGTTCTGATACCTTCGAGGCGATGCACCCATGGGCGCATCCCTCATGTTTTGGAGTTTAAGTCACGCTAACCGATGTTATATCTGTTAGCGTGACTTAAACTCCTTCCATGTGGTGGCTGCATGGCTAACACGAAAGTTAACAGCGCAGCCGCCGCAAGCGATGCTATATGCCAAAATCAGCATTTTAAATGCCAGCTATTAACTGGCGTTAAAAGGACAAGGTAGCGATGTTCCGAGCGTCGCTATCGGCATATAACATTGCCGGGCACTCTGTGCATCGCCCTGATTGTTTCTTATAATTAGGTGCTTTTGATACTTTTGTCGAATCTTTGGCTTTTTCATTTCTTTTCTTTCATCTCTTTGATTTCAAAGACAAAAGGATATAGTCATTTGACATAGGTCACAATATAGTTCACTTGAAAGAATTGTCAGTGCGGCTCTTAATATCCTCTTTCTATAGTACATTGCAGTCTGTGGTTAGCAGCCTGGAGTGCACAGCACCACTATATACAAGTAAAAGGTGTGCAAGGAGACATACTTGGACCATCCCTTTCATTAACATATGCTAGCCAGTATTAAAGGGTAACAGTGGTCTCAAATTCTTCCAAACTAGTAATAATTATATCAAAAACCTTCCATCACACCTTCAAAATAAAACCTAAATCACATCTCGAGATAAAATTTGTGAGAAGTTATTGCTGGAAAGGTTCAGCAATGTAACTTCCTGGTTGAACTCTTCCTGTTTTTAGCCATGTGACCAGCTTGTAGTCATGTGACCAGTCTGCATTAATAGGCTCCCCCTTCTCAACTTCCTGATTTAACCAGCATTAAGTCTTAACTGAGCATGCTTCTCCCCCGGGGGGAAAAGGGCCAGCAGAGGTCAGGTAATGTCACTCAACCTACTGGAAGCAGGGAGTTTGAATATTCACCCCAATGTAATTTCTCACAGGCTCCAGCCAGAGATGTGATTGTTGGCTCAGTGCAAAGGGTATATTTGCAGGCTCTCTTTTAACCCTAACTTGTTTTGAGACCACAGTTGCCCTTTAAGGAGTATAGCATTCTTTAAACTCTATAGGAATATATAGGAATCTTGAGAAAAAAAATCAATCAATTAAACTGGGCAGTTAAAGTAGTAGGCCCTTCTATGTTCAGAATCGGGATATTTTGGGAGAGTGGCTGCAGATATAAAGGGAAATAGCAAGGTAAATAGCACCCCAACATTACTTTAAAGGGAAAGTCCAGCCCTAAAATGCAAACTTACATACAGGTAAATCACCACCCAAAACACTAAACGGTAATAGTTTGAAATGTGAAATATATAAGTCTAACCTGAAATCCTGTTGCCCCCATTTCTGCTTCCTGGTTCTTCCAGTTAGTAACTGTCAGTTATGGATTTGACAGTTGACATCACAGCCAATGACTGAATGTTAATCCCCTAGCTGCCTCTTCTGAGCATGCCCAGGCTCAGTGCAGACTCAGTACAGGTTTCTAAATTGCTCAGTTTCCATGAGGCCTCCAGAAGCATAGCAGACATACAGTAATGAATTCATAGGACAAAACTATGATATATCAACATATTATAAAGAGGCCATTCTTTCTTATGAGGGTGGAGTTGCCCTTTAAACACCAAAAGCTAAAGAAGCTATGTCCGATATTCAGCAAATCACTACTACAGTAGAGGAAACCAATAACATTATTCTATCAATATAGTAACGGTAATATATTAAAGTAAAAAAAAAATCCATACCAATAAAAACATACTGTTTCATGACTACATATATGTGTATAATATAAACATCCTGTAAGATGCTAATGATATATAAAAAGGAGTATCCCATCCCATTTCTCTAGTCCCGGATAGGATTTTATATGTTACCGTTATTATATTGATGTTTATATTGCACTTTAAGTTTACTGCACTATTTGCACTTTTGTGTGAATAAATTGTGAAATGGCCCTCCTGTTTATGGCTGTAGGAATTTCATCAGCCCATTTTGGGGCTACCCTGCTCCTATACATTATGTGGGAGATATTACTGCTAGAGTGCCTATGGGAAGATTTTCCATAGAGGGTTTATATACTTTTTTACAATCACTCTTGATGGAATGTTTTGGTATATTATCTTTCCCTATATTTACCCAAGCACCCACACACAGTATTCTGTGATCCATTAGGTTGGTACCTTTGGGGTACCGTTATACTCCTTTGTTGATAATGAAGCAAACCTGTTCTTACACACCTCTGTGCAATCCATTTCTCAATAGTGTACCTATTTGGAGGTGATTTTTCTTCAGTCAAGCACAACCACATAAATAAAAAAAAATATTTTTGTCCAAAACTGCTGCCTTTCATTAATCTGTAACATATCTCCAAAAAAATAACCCTAACTCTATTTTTGGTTTTTGTAAACACAATAGCTAAATCCGTATTCACAATTTTATTATGTCCCAATCCTTCATGTAGTAAGCAATTAAAGAAAATTGACTCCACGGCAAACCAGTCTTGTAAAAGAAGAACTATTTATTATCGACATTTTGGTGCCTACATAGCACCTGTCTCAAAATACAACAAACATTAACATGAATTAAATTCAACGCACACCTGGGCTAGGATACAACCTCACCAAGGCCCATTCCCTAAACATGCAAATCATTTCAAAGTTATATGTACATATAAAAATGTTGATTAAAAACAGCTGCATAATCTTTTACTTAAAATGGGAATTATACCCCAAAATACCCCCTCCCCAGTTAGTACCCAGGGTTAGGTCCTAAACTCAAGCCTGGGTCTAACTTAATTCTTTCAAATGAATCCTGGAAAGTCTGCTTTGTGAGCCATTTGAAGGGCCCTCCGGCCATAGTAGCAGTCTATGGCAGGGCTGATTAATGTAAATACGCCCTCTGGATCAATGGGAATTCGGCTTCGGAAACGGTCTGAAAATTTCTCTTGGCTCAGTCAAAGGTGACAGAGAGAATCTGCAAGATTTTGTCTGTCACCTTCGAAAGACACAGTCACCAGCATTCTACCTATATAAAGTATAGGGAGATCTTTGGTGACTGCCATATACCCTACGATCGCGGACGACTCCTTATACTTTAATATAAGGGGCCAACTGTGAATGAGGGAAATATTTCGGTCAGAACGACAGTTTCCATCAGCATCAGAAAAGGTTGTTTCGGCTGTACACAGACGGGATTGGCCCTATATCGTTAATGTGAGTACCCAGCTTTACACAGGAATAATGCTCTAGACTGTGTTTAGTGTGAATTTTAAAGATTCTGCACATCATCTTTTAAAGATCTAGACTGTGTGTACCCAGCTTTAGGTGCTTTCACAATGTAAATGGAACACAAATTTATTTTGAAGGTTTTGAAATAGAGCCTGTCAAAGGCAAAGATCACAGCAACAATAAATCAGATCGAATAAGGGTTAGGTGGATGAATGGAAGAAGGGAATAAAAAAAAAAAAAAAAAAGTCTCAAACTATCCATACCAGCCACTTGCAGAGACTAAACACTGGTCTCATATCAAAAACCAAGTCATGAGTCTATACAGATATAAAGTAAACAGTTAACACCCATTTCAACATGCTGCCAGACTTTATCCCAGACTTCAGTTTAGAGGAGAGAGAGGACTATGTTCTTCTAAGTGAAGGGAAAAAAAATATCCCACATTCAGTCATATACCGAAAGGAGTATACTTAAACTCATTGTCCATAGACTTGCCCACTATATCCCTTCCCTACCATTATATCCAAGTACTTAACACACACACCTTCAAGATTTGTTCATGGTGCAAATGTAAAAGGATATGGCTGGACTCCTGCATATCTAATGAGTGTACCTTGTTTAAGGGGAATGTTGCATACATATTCTATAAAATTGATGCAGCAGAGAAGCGGTCACACTTTTCAACATTCTACTTTAAAGGGGAACTGTGGACTCTAAACAAGTTGAGTTTTAAATGAAAGGCCAGTTTTCTACCTTTAAAACGAGCCATCAACCACCTCTCTACGTGCTCCACAGCCCAAGATAAACAGAAATGACCAGAAATTAATGGGTGGGAGGTGGACATGTGACATTTCTAAGGCTTCCTGCATAGTGCCGCCGGCGAGCACAGCCTCAGACTCCCTCAGTGTGTGAGGAAGACAGGAAGTCCCTCCTCCTCTCTGCTGTGTGAAGGACCTGCAGCCGCAGAGAAGGTAAGGGAATCTACAGCCCTTCTCTCTCACTATGTAAACAGCCTTTTCAGGCAGAGTTCTCAGGGGGGGGTGTCAGAGTGTTGACGGACAGGTTTCAGAGCAGGAAGCAGGAAGTGCAGGGGACCTGGTAATGCTGCTGCCATTTCACAAACAAAAATGTAAATATCTTCAAAACTATGTAAAATAAACAATGGAAATAAATTGCAAAAACTCTCAGGAGAGCAATTCCTATCAATTTACCTAAAGTCATTTTTGGACCACAGTTCCTCTTTAAGGTGCACTTTCCTCTAGAGACCTCCACACTGCAACACTGCTATTAGGCAAGTGCAAATAAGTAAAGCTCCATGCATCACAGTGAATTCTGCCATTTAAATTTTGATTTAATATATTCTTGCATAACATGGGTTATAGAGTATGTCCAACCCAAAAATATAGATTTGCTGTAGTATAGCTTCCCCCCTCCCGACCCTAACCGCATGGTCCAGAGCGGATTCCCTCGGCTTCAGCCTCCAATGCAGCTTCTGGGAACAGAGTTGCATTGGGGGCTTGGCTGGCAGTCGCATCTGTGATTGGCTGAGAGTCAGCCAATCACAGATGCAGCTGCCAGCTATGGATTTAGCCCAAAGGCACCGGTCTCGTAAGTAGGTTTCTGCAGACTTTCTTTAAAAACAAATCATGCGGTTAGTGTTGGGAAGGGGGAAGCTGCACTGCAGAAATAAGAATTAATGTAAAAGTAAACATACAGCACAATGGAGGGAGGGGGGAGAACACTCTGGATCAACTGTTAGGTAGGGTTAAAAAAAAAAGTGAATAGGTTGGACTTGATGGACGAATGTCTTTATTCAACCTTAATTACTATGTTAATTACTATGTTACTCCACAGAGCATGCCCGAGTGCCTCCTGGAGGACAGAGAAGAGGCAGAAACTTTTTCTGGAAAACAGGCTCCTATTCTTCAGTTTCCTTAACTTTGGACAAGCACCGCAAAGGAACCATTTGGAGCAGAGATGTAAGGTAAGGATTTTTTTTAACACTATACAGTGGGGTCAGAGTGGCGTTAAATTTTAGTTTTGGGAGTGGACATGTCCTTTAAAAGGTGTAGCTTGAGATCACACATGTGCAGAATGTCGAAGGGCTACGCCCTACTAGCGTTCACGATTGCACCCATGATATTTCGCTAAAATGGATATTGCAGGAACGCGAAAATTCCCACAATATCCAATCAGAATACGATTGCACGTCCGTTCGCCTTTTTTAGTAACGCATGCGTTCACCATTTTTGGTGCGTTAACGCATGCGTTTCCATAACGGAAAACGGCAAAGTCGCATGTGCAAACAGCACAAGAATCGCGTGCGATAATGTTCGCGATTTTGTGCCCGATTCCTGTGCGTTGCAGTGTGGCCTCAATGATTTAACTGTTCCAAGAGCTGCAATTGCAAAGTTACAAATAACCTGTTTGTGTCAATGAAGTAAGGGTTAGCACGACTTTAAACCTATTACTTCAGCATACTGCAAAAAGTTTACACAACCACTTCTGTAATTGAACAACGCTGTTGTGGCAATTTTTATTGGCTTTTACAAATCCTAAAATTTGATTTAATAGTAAAGCGTGCCGTTCCATTGATGTAATTTTGGGTTATAGAGGGGGCAAGCAAGGGCCCTTTTAAACCTTTTGGCACCTGAGTCAAACTTTTTAAAGCTGCCCCCTACAACACGCTGTTGCATGCTTTGTTTGTGGAGGATTGAGTGGGCTGACTTTTTTAATCGACACGTTCTACATAACAGGGGGCTATGTTTAACAAGCAAGTACTACTGAACAAGGTAAAACCAGAGGCGAGGACCTAGCATTTTTTAGGAAAAGGGGACGGAACCAGAGGTGGCAATAGCTTTAGGAGCTGCTAATAGTTGCCATCTCTCCCCAACCTTAAAGAGGAACTGTGGTCCAAAATTACTTTAGGTAAATTGATAGGAATTGCTCTCCTGAGAATTTTTGCAATTTATTTCCATTGTTTATTTTACATAGTTTTGAAGATATTTACATTTTTGTGTGTGATATGGCAGCAGCATCACCAGGTCCCCTGCACTTCCTGCTTCCTGCTCTGAAACCTGTCAGTCAACCTGCCCTGTGTCTCCTTTCCATTGCAGCCCCCTGGTCCCTCCCACTCATGGACCCCATGGTCCCTCCAGTTGCAGGCCCCCCATGGCCATTCCCTTACAGCCCCATGTGGCCCTGCTCACTCGCGGGTGCCATGGCCCCGCCCACTAACAGGTGCCTAAGCCCCACCCGCTCACAGGTGCTGTGGGCCGCTCTGACACCCCCCCTACACCCCCCCCCCCCCAGAGAGAAGGGCTGTAGATTCCCTACTTCTCTGCATTGCAGGACCTTCACACAGAGAGAGGAGGAGGGACTTCCTGTCTCCCTCACACACTGAGGGAGTCTGAGGCTGTGCTCGCCGGCGGCACTGTGCAGGAGAAGCCTTAGGAATGTCACATGTCAGCCTCCCACCCATTAACTTTCTGGTCAGTCATTTCTTTATATCTTGGGATTTGGAGCAAGTAGAGAGGTGGTTGATGGCTCGTTTTAAAGGTAGGAAACTAGCCTTTCATTTAAACTTAACTTGTTTGGAGACCACAGTTCCCCTTTAACCAGAACTGCCCACCCCACTTAGAGAAACTCACTCTGGACCATTCGTTTGTAATGGAATGTTGGGAAGTAAGGAGTGTAAATTGCTCTGCATCCTCTAGAAAACACAACTTAACTTTTCTTTTACTATTGAAAAAGTGTGTACCGTATATACTCGAGTATAAACCGAGTTTTTAAGGTTCCAAAAATACCTTAAAAACCTAGACTCGGTTTATACTCGAGTCATAGGTAAATCTGCTGGGGAAAAAATAAATAAATATCCGGTACCTCGCTCGGAGTCCTGTTCCTCAATTCCGACATCAGGACTCTTGAAGACAGGAGGAGATCAGGAGGATCGAGACCGGGACCACCGGTACTGTAACAGGCAGAGCGCGCGGGACGTGCGTAACTTACGTGCCCGCGCGCTCTGCTGACGTCATCAGCCGGACCCTGTATTACAGGTATGGAGGAGCCTTTAGCTAGCCGGACTGGAGAACCAGTCCAAGACCCCTCAACCAGCAGTAAGTCCTCTTTTTGTGCAGTCCTCCAATACCCTATAGTAAGGGGCATGATTTTGTGCATGGGGTGGTTTGGGAGGGAGGATATGTCATGTGCTGATTGTGTATGTGGCTTACTGTTTGGAATAGTCCACAGGTCCTGATAAAATAAGGAGACATTCAAAGGCTTCCCTCCATCATATCAGGGATACAGCCTGTACTGTGGGCGTTTCCCCAATTTTTGTGTTATTAACTTAATGCCCATTTTTTCAGTGGAATCAGTTGTATTGGTTTAAAATTCCAAGAGCCCATTTTCTGTGATTGTAGACCCCCGCCGAAGGTTTAACCTTCAGATTAATTATAACAGCAAAATAGGTCAGAATAAAAGTAAGACGAGGGAGGAAGACCTTGAGGTGTCACTGTATTTGAACTTATTGCGGGGAGGGTGGGAAAGAAACATGTAAAGATTATGCTAGAATTGCTTAACCAATTAACCAGTTATAGAACGGCCAGTGTGGTCCAGTTCATTAGAAGTTCGAACTTCTGAAGAGTATTAGTTGTTTTGCTAGCTAGCATTATACGGAACATTAAGAGACCTTACTTTTGTATGTCTTGTGTGTTTTTGTGTAACAGTTTTGTCTGTCAAATTCTTTAATTTGCTGAGCTTGCTTGCTTTGCGCTTATTGTTAACCTTCTTGCTTACAGGATGGAAAGTTTCACAATAAGGCGTCTGACCCAAACATGATAAGTCATTTAAAGTATATTAAGTGTTTTAATTTTAAGTTTACAGGTTTCCAATGTGTGGGAAAAATACTGATAACAAGACTGGTACAGAAGTTCCGAAGAATTTTCCAAAGGATTAAGTGATCCGTATTGGTGGTACAGGGCAATCCATGGTTTGATAATATATTGGGTTGGATAAAAGATGTATGTTCTCATTGAGAGCTCTCTTAGTGAATTTTATTATAAATCTAATTATATTAATAGTAAAGTTTAAATTTGGTTAATGCTGGCTTCACTTAGAATGTTTTCTATTATAAATGTAAGGTAAAGTTCTGTGTCTAATCATTTTCTGCAGTGTCTGACACCCACTTCCCCCGCCTTCTCAGTGACAACCCGCTTCCCCCTCCTTCTCTCCTAGTTAGATTTCTAACTAGTTTAGTGGGATTTATATAATTGCATAGTGATCTTAATTGTTTTGCATCTGCACGTGTACAGTTTAAGAATAAAAAGTTTTAGATTGTGTAAGAAGGTTCAAGAAGGTGTAGATGGAAGAGGAAGGTTATCAAGAGGAAGGTGGATAGGCAAATAGAGGTAGGAATGTCTACGGAAGTTTTTTTTATATATTATAGAGGTTTTTGAGAGAGTGAAGATTTAGGATGTGGTAGAGTTTCTGGTGTTTTTAAAAAGGAGTAGAATGATCAGCTTAATAAAAGCAAATGTTTATTGTAATAAATTAGATCATTAGTGAGACTAGTGCCAGTTATATCTACAATAGCTAAGTAGGATGTGAAAATACAGTCACAGATAGATATCCCCTATGATGGCTTGTAATGGATTTTCCCACAAGTGATTTCCCTCCTGTGGTACAGCTCATGGACAGAATGTGTAATCTTATTTGTGTTCTTCAGATATACGGTAATATGTTTAAGTTTTTTTTTTTATGATACAGGGACTATGTGCTCCCCCACATAGGTCCCTCAGCTGATTGCAAGTCTTTTGTAGAGATTTATTGGGGTACCTGCAGAGACTAAGAAATAAATATTTCTCACTAATAGGGATGATGGCCTATTGTTATTGACTTATTTTTTCTTTAAATTATTACCAAATTACCCATTAACTTGATAATATAGGATTTAGTAATAAATTGTTTATCTCATTTTCTTTAGTGGCATAACTTGTTGGAAGTAAAAATTGATTTATGGATTATTTTTAATGCCCCTAAACCCCTTTTACAGGATATAATTAATAGTATTCTGCTAATGGTTTGTACCTTTGTAAAGCAATGAGTAATTATAAGACTATCTTCCTAGTTTATACCCCTATTATAGCCCGCTCATAATACAAATAATTCCTATAGTTTTGGATATTATTAGCATTTCTGCCAATACCCAATGTGATGCAGTTGTTGATTTTAAGACATGTTTTTCTTTTGCGTGTCGGCTGGTGCTACGGCTCAGTTCTTTTTGTATTCATTTTTTTTGAAGAGTCCCATTTCATGTGTCACTGTTTGACACAGAGACTTGGTGGACTTGCCAGTGACAGACTCTATGGCTCTCTGTGAAATGTTAAAATAATAATGGGTTCAGCCACATGGTTCTAGGATTATTGAAATTATGAAATATGTCATTTATTAATGATGGTTATTGTGTATCCAGAGCATGGAGTATGTAAAAAGTTTCTCTCTCTCCTCAATTGTCTTGCATCAAAAGCTTCCAGAAAATACGATATTGCAAGACTCAGTTCAATATTTTGGTTGTATAAGATCTAAAGGTGAACATCTGGTCAGCCCCGCCAGAGATAAAGACATCTTGCGCTTCAAACACCCTGTAATAAGCTGAATTGGTCAGCTTCATGAACTTTTCCCAACAATGAATCCAGCCAGCTCCCTGGGACCAAAGCACCATTAAAGACTGTCCAACATCATTCTATGGACATCAAAAATGACAAAGAATGTTTAAATAATTGTAATAACACTTACCCTTGCCCCTGCTCTGAGCCTTCTGATTATGATAACTTTCCATTTGTATTATAGAGAACATTTTTTTCTAAATCATTGCCAGTCACTGTTCAGAGGATGCCTTAAATGTTTGTGCATCTCTGCAGCTTGTGCAATGGCCGTTGAGGCCTCCAACCCTATTATATTGGGCAGGAGAATGTTTAATTAACATCCATCATGTTTTATAAATGCTAAAGAATAGAATATGAACTATCCGATACCTCACAGATATGAGGTTATTTTAAATCCATCATGGTCTTAAAAGTTAAATATATTCCGGTCTTACCCATGGTATATTCCTTTTATATCATTATAAGATTAGATTAAATTAATACCCAAGCAATTAATATTTAGAATAGGTGTAAATCTCTCCCCAGTCCGATTTGATTCTCTACCAATTACAGCTGGTATGGTTGTAGGTGTTTGTTATAGTGTATATAGATTTTCAATTCCCAGATTCTGTTGAAAATTTAGCCCGTT
The DNA here is from genome assembly GCA_019447015.1 of Hymenochirus boettgeri. Classification (NCBI taxonomy): domain Eukaryota; kingdom Metazoa; phylum Chordata; class Amphibia; order Anura; family Pipidae; genus Hymenochirus; species Hymenochirus boettgeri. The sequence continues at coordinate 317,621,947 of CM033469.1, forward strand.
ACCGTGTTTTGTTTATTTAGCTTAATCTTTCTTTAACCTTTGTTTGTTTAAGGTTTAATCTGTTAGTTCACTGATTCCAGGTATGATTTTATGTGTAGTTGGTTTTGGTAGAATTGGCAGTAGATTATATAAATGAGAATGGTGAGCTGACTTTTATTAATTTAATTTGTGGATTATTATCTTCCTTATGTTTTAGTTGTTTAAATGAAATGATTGTGAGTTCTTTTCATGTTGTTTAAGGAAATGTTTTTTATATATATGTTAAGTTGCTACTCTTTCGCTTTCCTCCATTTCTTTTTGGTTTCTTTCCTGCATTCCCACTCTTCCCTGAGAATGTTATTATTTCTGTATACGTTTTGTTTTCTCCCGATTCATTTTTTTTTAAAGATTTTTGTCTCGCTTCAACATTGTTCCTACTTAACCCTCTACACTTCTGCCAATTCCTGAGGGGGGTATCACATATGATGGCAGCAAGAAACAGCACACCTTCCCACAGTCAGTTCGTCTCCACTGGACAACCCAGACATCACTCTATTGTGGATGGATCACGCTTCGCAGACGAAAAAAACTCAACCTCCCTGAAACCATAGGCCAATAATATGGCCGACAAGGCTGCAAGGTCAGCTGCTTTGAGAGGCATACAGGAATTGCCAGAAGATGTGAGAGGAAAATTTAACCTTCATAACCTTCAAGACACACCACACTGAATGACTCCCCTTCTCCAGATGGGATTCTTGGACAGCATGGATAACTGCCACTGTCACTAAAGAAATTTGGACTGCTTAGGAGTGACCTCCACACGCCCTATCATCCTCAAAGTAGTGGAAGGTTGAAAGGATGAATGGAACTCTAAAGACACGCATATTAAAAATGGCTCGACTCTGGGATGGGATGGCCTGACAGTCTGCCTATAGCTTGTTCAGTGCAGATACACACCCAGGGGGGAGCACAAATTATCCCCCTTTAGATCCTATTTGGATCAGCCCCTAGGTTAGGTGTTATTTCCCCCAGCAACTACAGTTACAGTCTGATGTATTAACTGATTTTGTTTGCCAACTAACACGTGAATTAACTAAAGTGCATGGTCAAGTGCTCTCTTCTCTCCAGATCCTGAGTTTGTAACAGGTGCTCATTCACTCCTCCCAGGCAATTGGGTGCTGGTAAAAGAATTTGTAAGAAAGCACTCCCTTGAACCTAGGTTTGACGGCCCAATCCAGGTTATTCTCACCACTCCCACTTCAGTGAAGTTGGAAGGAAGACCATCTTGGATCCATGCTTCACATTGCAAGAAATCTACCCCCTCCTGCCGGAGAAACATGATTGGTCCATATATCCTTTCATTATCTCCTCGGGGGGAGCTTTACAGGTTGCCATAACTCAAAGGAAGGTCTAACAACATTCTGGTTTAATTCTTCAAACACCAATACTGCTGTGTTTATGTTTTGATTTCTGTATGATTGCTAGGTGCCCCCGATCTCATGAGCAATGTAACTTTATAATGGCAAACCAGCTGTTAGATCACTATACATCTGTGTAACTGACAAATATTGGGAAAACAACTGTGCTATTGGGGGGCTTTCGGGTGGAACACTGGGTCGGATTGGGGATATAGGCCCGAATCTGCTCGCCTCAGAGTAGATAAGAACGGCAAGTCCCTACTTAGCAGAATGTCTTTATAATATCAGGTACTGTGTAAACACTGGTAAATTTGGTTCAAGTATGAAATTAACCCTCACTATAGAAAATCCCACTCCCATGGACGCAGGCACATATATATTGGGCGCATGGGCCGCTGGTGGAACCGGCTCTCCATACAGTGGCAAATTCCTCTTAAAAAGATATGATAACTCGACAGAATTCGAGGAGGCCTACTGGAATAAAAAAGAGCCTGCTAAAATTCCAGTCAATCCATTAAAACCATGCATTGTCGTACACAACATGAGGGCTATAGCAAATCTACTTTCGAAGAAACTATATCTATCGAAACTGGATTTAGTGATGCCAACGTTTGGCTGGAATGGATGAAATATAGTGCCATCCACACATAATAATCCAACTGTTTCGTTTTGTGGGAGAGCACGCCCCCACTTAGCACTGTTCCACTTAAAGCATGTCCACCCCCAAAACTATAATCCCCCCAACTACTGGCCCCACCATGTGGGTAGTTTAATCCTTACCTCTCACATCCCACTCCATAGGGTTCTCCTGTAGTCCCCCCCAAAGTCCCAAAAAATGAACACCAGGAGGCTACAGAGTCCATATAGAACACTGCCTGCTAGCTGGCCTCATGTAGATTTTTGCCATGCGTACTGCAGCCCTTCTCCCCCTCCCTCCCCCTCCCTCTCCCTCCCTCTCCCTCCCGTTCTACTATCCCCTCCCCTAGCCAAATCCCCCTTAATATTGTGCTCCCCCATGTCTCCCAGCCCCACCCGCATATTTTTTTTTTTTAGAAAGCTCCCCAAACCTTACTTACCTCTCCTCTTTCCTCCGGCGAACTGAGCTGCCAGCAGCCGCGTCTGTGTGATTGCTGCCGCTCAGCCATCACAGACGCGGCTGCCGGTCCCGCCCTCTGCTGCTATCTTCGATTTCTTGAGCAGAGGGCCGGAGCGCGGGAGGATCGAGGGGAGGTAGTAGAGTTGGGGGCTTCTAAAAAAAATTATACGGTTGGGGCTGGGAGCCCAGGGGGGCTCTATATATAAAATTTTTTTTCAGGGTGGACATAGCCTTTAATCTCCCACCCCAGATTGAACAATGTTTCCTTATTCTGTTCAGTAATGTTTCCACCAACCAGACAATTTGTGAGACGTGGAAACTACTACTTACCCAATCTTAAACAAACTCCTCGCCAAACTGAAGGTATACCACTATATCCTGGAAATTATACACTGTTATTATAACTACAATCATTCTGTAGTATAAAGATGGCTCTAAAGCCCTCTGCAGAATCAAGTACACACTTGGTGACATCTACTGGATTTGTGGATACATGAAAATCAGGTGCATCCTCCCCACTTCCTGAATTGTGAATGTGCTTTAAGTAAGGTGATTATGCCCTTCATATTATCCCTCACTAACCATCGAGTATACCTTTTGAACCCCTCATCGCGCTAAAAGAGACTTGACTCCAGGTGGGAGTCTTGATCCACACGTATATATTGATGCCATTGGAGTTCCTAGGGGGGTACCCGATGAATTTAAAGCCCGTGATCAGGTTAAAGCAGGGTTTGAGTCTTTAATTCCAATAATCACCGTGAATAAAATGTTTGATTGGATTAATTACATTTACTATAATCAGCAGCGATTTGTTAACTATAGAAAGATGCACTCCAGGGTTTGGCTGATCAATTAGGCCCAACTGCACCAATGAGTTTCCAAAACAGGATCGCCTTAGATATGATGCTTGCTGAAAAAGGAGAGTTTGTAAATGTTACCAGACTCTAGCACTTGTTGCACTTATATTCCTGATAACACGGCCCAAATGGTAAAGTCTCTTGCTATCAAAAACTTGAAGATTTGTCAATCGAATTAAAGAAAAACTCTGGAATAACTAGCCATGGGACCATATTTTGGATGGATGACTGGATGGCAGAAAACCTGGGCTCAGATAGGAGTGACTGTATGATAGTTTTAATATTTGTCTCTTTCTTGGTTTGTGTTTTATTCCATATATTAAGAAGCTACAAAACAAACTGCAAATGTTCTGTCCCAATGTTTTGTAATGCATGAATACGAACCATTACCTGAACTAATCGTCTGATTTTATTCCTGAGTCCTCCTTACACTCCCATGCAACCTACAGAGCTTTCAGCTTACAATCCCTGCGGATAGTTGGGTATTGAGTGGAAGGGTTGGTCCCTGGCTTGCGCAGGCCTCTCCAGGCCAAGCTGAAGAGCCACACCCACCTCTATGGTGGACTCCCTCTGGAGCAACTCTGATAATCCTTGTTAGGTAGGACAGCAAAATAAACATTTAGGGGGGACTGTTAAGGAGACAATATCCCATACATCTATCGCTTTAAGCTTTAGTTTTATTACATGAAAGAAATGTTATTTACTGTCTGATAACCTATGCCTTAGTTATTTTGCTAAACTTGATGATTCAGTATCAAATGATATGCCAAGTTCTTGATTTCTTGCTCAAACTTTGATAAACACAGATATCATAGATCCGTTGCGGAAGATGAACAAAGGAAAGAGGAACTTCTCCAGAGGAACAGATGTTTGTGGTGGAAGGAAGAACCTTTCCATAGGAACAATATTTTGTGGAGATGACATCTACATGTGACTCTTAGAAAGATGCTACAATGGACTAATTTAACAAACATAATGACCTTTGCCACACTAATTGTTCTAATCAACAACCCCTCGCTCACCTATATAACCCATTGCACTAACAATAAAGCAGAAGAACATTTTTTCAATACTGAACACTCGTGTCAGTGTGGTTCTTTCTAGTTTCTTCCCAGTCTAGACTGTTATATCTATTGATAACTAATTTGGAAGGAACAGATAATTCCTGGACCTAGTTAGGCCATATCAGTACCTTTTATGGGAAAATAGTACCTTCATCAGGAACAAATATACCTTCATTCGACAAATTGTACCTTCATCTGTATGAATTGTACCTTAACAGGACAATTGTACCTTCAGCAGGATGAATAGCACCTTCATCGGACAAATTGGACCTTTAATATGGGCCAATAGTACCTTCATCATCAGGACAATAGTACCTTCATTAGACAAATTGTACCTTCATCTGGATGAATTGTATGGATGATAATAGTACCTTCACAGACCCATAGCACCTTCATTAGGACAAATAGCACTATCATCAAATTAATGCACCTTATCGGGACAAATAGCACATTCGTAGAACAAATAGGATCTTCATCAGGACGAATAGTACCTTCATTAGGACAAATATTTCCTCATCAGAACAATTCCACCTTCTCAGACAATGGTACCTTCATCAGGCAACAATTGTACTCCACTGGATGAATTGTACCTTAATCGGACAATTGTACCTTCAGCAGAATGAATAGCACCTTCATCACCGGACAAATAGTACCTCTATATTGGCAATATACCATCAACGGCAATATTACCTTCATTCGGACAAATTGTACCTTCATCTGGATGAATTGTACCTTAATCAGGACAAATTGTACCTTCACAGCAGGATGAATAGCACCTTCATCCGGACAAATAGTACCTTTTATGGCAAAAGTACCTTTATCAGGACAATAGTACCTTCATCTGGATGATTGTACCTAATCAGGACAAATGGTACCTTCAGCAGGATAAATCAACTTATCTTCCGGACAAATTGTACCTTTATTGGAAAAATAGTACCTTCATTCAGGACAATTGGACTCTTCATGATAATTAGTATCTTGTTAGGATGAATAGCACTTTTAGCATATGAAAAGTATCTTAAAAACAAAGAAAAAACAAAAGACGTCATTAGGATAAATAGTACCTTCATCAGGACAAATAGCACCTTCATGTAGAGAAATACGCTATCATTAAAATATACACCTTTATCAGGACAAGCCACATTCATAAACAAATAGGATCTCATCGACGATAGTACCTTCATTGAGACAAATTTTCCTTCACGAGAACAATTAGCACCTTCATCAGGACAAATGGTACCTCCATCAGGACAATTGTCCTTCATCTGATGAATTGTACCTTAATCAGGAGAATTGTACCTTCAGCAGAATATAGCACCTTCATCCGACAAATAGTACCTTCCCAGGACCAATATGTACATCTTAGACTATTGTAGCTCATCTGAAATTGTACCTTAACAGACAAATTGTACCTCAGCAGGATGATAGCACCTTATATAGACAAATAGTCCCTTCATGCATGACACATCACTTTTAGACAATTGGACCTTCATCAGGATCAAAGTATCTTCGTTAGGATGAATAGCACTTTTATCAGGATCAAAGTATCTAAAAAGCAAATAGCAACGTCATTAGATAAATAGTAGCAGCAGATGAATAGAACCATAGACAGTCTTAATGATTAGATGGCTGCCATATTGTACCAGGTAATAAATCTGAAACAGAAACATTTTCCAGCAGAAACTATGGTAGAGATGTGGTGAGTCATGTTGGCTTTATTATATTTATAGATATCCTGTGGGTTTGTGGAAAGTTTAAATCCCAGATAGGTTATAGGTTGCTGTGTCCATCTGAAGTGATATTGTCTGTCCAGTTTGAGTGGGGTATTATAGATAGCATTAGTGCTTCAGATTTAGTGTAGTTAAGCTGGAAACCAGATTGGAATAAGGACAGTTCTTCCATGATAGGCAATAAAGGACTGGGGTTTTGATATAAAAACATCAGATCGTCGGCATAAGTTCCTCATGCCAATAGTGAAGCTTTAAAACTATGGTTAATTTGTAGATGTCATAAAGTGGGTCAAGGCAGATTAAAAATAGGGGAGGTGGCAGAGTCGTGACTGGTGATGTGAGTGACGTGCCTGAAGAGAGCTCCAGATCACCTGGCCGAAATAGCTATAAATTAAGCACTAACCCTAAATCACTCACTAGAACTACCCCCTAAACAGGGAACACTGTGAGATGTTACCAAAGAAAGTCCACAGCAGCTAAAGGGCGACATAAGGACTTTCTAAACAGGCCAAAACTCCGAGGCCGAATCAAAGATGGCGCCGGCTCAACAAATTCTTCCGGAGGCCAACAAATTGACTCCTAATGGACAGAGCTCACAGGGCCCTAAGGTTGCAACCAACGGCAGAAGGGATATAATCAGGGATTATATCTGCAGACAGCACTATTTTCCAAACAAGAAGGCTATTATTGGTGCAGTCAGAAGTGTGGAATATCTGAATGAGGGAGCACATTAAACTCTTTCAAGACCTATCTCCGACACCCTCGCTAAAAGAAAGGACTCCGACCAGTTATGAACTGCGATGAAAAAACAAGATCCGATATAGATTGGGATTTTCCATTTGCTAATGGCCTTCACGGAGGTCGTGTAATATCCCTACACCTTAGAACCAACGAAGGGCTTCCTGAAAAGATTGGGCCTAAAGCCGAGGACCCCGCCCCGGCCGACAAGACTCCCCTCCAGGATGTCCTCACCGAAAAACATAGGACAAGGGTACAGCCAAATCCCAGCGAACCCGCAAAGGAGACCTCCTGACAGGGCTCCCATTATCAAACTGACATTACTAACCAACGCAAGTACTTTCCACTAGGGGCAACCCATGACTTTTACTCCCAAACTATTGAGTTTACCCTATTAACAAAAAGATATGTTGAAAGACAGGTGTCAAAGTTATAAAAACTTTGCTCTTAATTAATTATCAACTGTTATAACCAGTTTTAACCAAAGGTCCTTTACAGATAAACTAGGATCTATTCTCTACTGGCCTCGCGGTGGCTGGGGGAGGGGAACCCAAGGGCTAACTTTCAAGTAAGAAGCCTACATGATATAAATGATAAGGGTATATTAAATGTATAATAGTTATTAACCGAATAATTGTGAAACTAAAGCAGAATTATTGTACTGCCCCCTCTACCTCATCTTTACCTACAACCTTCTTGTATATATAATACCACTGAAACTATAAAAACTGCCACATGTGCACAATTTACGGAGAAGGAAGGGGATATATAAAAACAGCGGAACAGGACCTATGCGTGGCCCCTATCAATCCCCCCTCTCGATATCTCTCTTTAACTATCCCTTTATAAACATAAAAATGGTTTTCTTCTTGTCTCCTTCCCTATATCACCACCCCTGAAAGAATGGTTCCAGATTAAAGGGTTTATGTTTATTATCAAACGAGAAGATTGAGTACCATATGGAAAGACTCTCAAAAGATGTCTTAACTTGCTTTTTACACATTACATGTTTCGGACCCAAAGTCCAAACATGTAATTGTGAATAAAGCAAGTTATAAGACATCTTTGAGAGTCTTTCCATATCTGGTACTACACTTCTCGTTTGATACTGATCGCGTGTGGTTTGGATAGACAGGGTGGTTACCAGAAGATATCTGAAGGTCAGAGGTTCCTTAGTAGTGTTATATGTTTTATTATATAGATAACTTAGAATCTTAATGGTTTAAATGTTAATATTCTCTATAAGGACAAAATTTATGCAATATCAAAAGGCAACTTAACAGAAACTAAACTGTAGTTCCAGATCCTAATGTGAAAGTTTTTCTCCCCAGAACACCTACACGTTGAAAGATTCTTCTCTAGTTATTTGCATTTAGTAGTATGAGTAATAGATTGTACAAAGGAGGCTTCCATCTTGTTCCATACAACTCATAGCCCATGTTGGCTTCAAGACCACGCCCCCTGACCCCAGCATTCACTGTCTCTATATGCAGAGTTTCTAGCATCTCTTTCTAGTAAAGATAAAGCTCTAAATGTACCTGGATCACAGCTGATTGCTGGTGGCGCACCATGTAAATGCTGTGTGTTAAGCACAATCAGTCCAAGAAGTCGCAAGTTCAAATCCCTAGCTTACTTATGAAACAATATAACATGGTCTACTGCCTGAGTTTAGTGCTTTTTTGTTTGTTTGTTTCCATGTTTCTACAGAAAATGAAGTTTCTACATATGTACAATCTTTATATATAGCACTCTGTTATTTATTTACCACCAGTGTGAATGTCTGACAGTCTTTTCCAGTAGCAATACAAACACGTGTCGAGATTTTACTGACATTACTTCTATTGATTGAGAGTTCACCTGTGGCGTGCTCTTCTAAAGTGCTGGGTTAGGGAAAAAAGACTATTGGGACATAGTGTCGATTCCCCATGTTCCCTTTTTTGTTTTTATTAGGGTCTAGCAAAAGATAAAGACTCTACATGTCGCTAGTCCATTACTAGTGCCTGTGTGGCCTAGTGGTAGAAAGCTGCTTTTAGAAAGACACAGTAATAGAAGGTTGCTGGTTCGATTCCCTATCTTACTTTTTATTTTTTGCTGAAATTTAAATGTTCTGTTTCTTCATCCATGCTAGCAAATACATCCACTGCAAAGATTACTTTTTCTTTTTGTATGTAAAGCATAGTGAATTTATCATGTTAGGGACAGGAGCATTTCTAATGTGTTTCACATAACTGCACTGGTATCTGTGTTCTGTGTCAGAGGGAGGGAACTCTGAGCTGTAACTGTGATTGGCTTGTCAGCTTCCAGGAAGCAAAACTGCAGTTTGCCTGTGAAGTGTCGGCGGGACACTTAGATGGTGGTGTTGTTCCAGAGATAAGGTGAATTATGGGAGCACCGCTTATACACCAGTTCTATTTCATAAATCACCCAGCATCCACAGCAAAGGGAGACATGAAAACACGCTTGTGTTCGTTGTGAATTGGTCTCTCTCTATTGGGACAATGTTGTCTTGGGACTGTAGTTCTCCTTTAAGGGGATAAGTGAACTGGCTGTCTTAGGTGTTAGCTATTTGCGAATCAAATTAAAACATATAGAAAAAATTCCAAAATAATTATAAAATGATGGGGAGGGAAAGCAGGGAGGAAATCATAATCACCTAACACGCACCTCCCCATAAGAAAATCCCCCCCTGCCCTTTTACCCACTCAACTGATTAGAGGTTCACCCCCGTGGCCAGACACCTACTGGTTATAGACCCCCCCCCCCCCCCCCAATAATTGGAAATCCCATTAACCACAATTTTGAAGTAAGGAATTAATCCCTACCCAGAACCATAGAAAAATGGGAACACCAATAAAGGTACATTTCAAAAAAGCTAACAGACAATCTACCTGCATAAAGTTGATATCGGTTTTTATATATGTCTGGGGTTTACAACGAGTTAAATTCTGAATAATCATTCCGTTGCCACTATGTTTATTTTTTTTTAGGGTATGGGATTACTCCACAGGATCATAATCAATATCTTCCACACAGATTTTCTAACGCCCTCAGTAAGTACGACGCTCTAATAACCAGCTCAATCTCACAATCATGATCCACCATGAATAGCGAATTAAAGATAACTCACATAAGTTAAGGGGTTAAAACACACCTAAAAAAACATAAAATTGCCCTTCAATTGCATCCCCCTGAGGTGCATGGCCATGGTGTACCATAAACGGTGTAGGGCGGTAGCCAGCTGTGTTTTTCCATTTGAATCCCTACTTCATAGAGGTCCTGGTCTAATGTTTTATGGATGTTTTTCTCTACGAATAAAGTTTTTGATATTTTCCATCGGAGTCCGGTTGCCTACCTTCAATACACACTTGTGTGTGGGTTTGCCCAATATACGTAGCCGGAGGGTGGGAAGGAATATTCCGAGGAGGTATTTGAAGCAGCGGAGATACGCTCCGGTTGGAAAAGACACTCGGCTGCAATTAGGTTAACTGGCTTTGTCGTGGGGGCCTTCAAATATTACCGAAATCCTAATCCGGACATTCTGATGTTACAGGAAACACACTTCAAATCATGTCACGAACCAAATATGGGGAAGAAATATCCAATACAGAGCTATGTTGGGCAATCACCACTCAAAAAGGGCGGGTGGCCATATATGAACAAACAATTAGGATTTATTGTAAGAATCATGCAGAAGAGACCACACAGGAGAATCATAATTCTAAATGGCACATTAACAAAACATTAAGATAACACTAGTTAACGGTATATGTACCAAACCCATCACAAAGTAACCTTCTACAACAATTAAGCCTACACGGCTAGATATCACACTTCTAGAAAACCCCCACTCCTCCTTTTTAAAGGCTTGCGGAGTACTGGACGGATTGGAGAATGTCTCCACGTCAGAGAATACATTTCTTCTCACAGGTACTCTTTTACAAGGCTAGATTACGTATTTTAGTCCACAATGCTACCGAACTCCCGACAGTCCATTTTGTTGGGGGTGTTTTTTTCCGAAATATCATGGTCGGGGGGGACCCACCGCTATGTACATCTTACAATTCAAATCTCTAAAACAAAGCCCACCAAACTGGCGCTTAAATGAGAGATTCTCTCTCGGGAAGAAGATGTAAACACAATCCAAAAAACAATGGAAAATACTTTGAATAAAATAACTCCTGAGTCTACCCCTCAAATATGGACAGCGACATAACAGTAAGAGGAAACAAACAATCCAAATGGGAGCTAAATACAAAAAACTAAGGGGGTAACAATAACTAGAACTAGTAGAATCAATACATAACAGAAGTAACAAAATGAGTAACAACGGTCCGAGAGGAGCGGATCTCTTTAAAAAAGCAAAACAATAACTTTCCATATAATTACAGATAAAGAAGAAAAAGCAATGAGATTCACGAACCAAAAAATTCTCCTACAAAAGCAATAACCGACACTATGCTCGCAAATACACTAAACCAAAAAATGACAGCTAACGCATTCCACCCTATAGAGATAAACAAGCAACTACACTATGATCACCAATGGATAGCAAACCAATTCAGCAAGCATACAGAAACACCACCAGCCCATATATCACAATTTTTACAAAAATAGACCTCCCCACCATATCAACAGAAAACATCCACAAAACTATTAACCCATATAACGAGAAGGAGATTAAAGCTGTAATCAAAGAATTCAATATAAGAAAATATCCAGGACCTGACAGCTTTACACTATAGGAAATACTCAAGTTCTCTACTCCCACATCTTTCTAATCTATATAACGCACCTTCAGGGAAAAGACTAATTTCCACCCGATATGCTAGAAAGTATAATAGTCGTACTCCACTCGGCCCTGTCGGGGAGCACCCCCTTCATGTTTTTATCTCTAGATGTGGAGAAGGCCTTTGACAGGGTTGTTGGACATACTTAACTCAACTTAAAACCACAGTACTAACAAGGCCATTTTAAGTCTCTACATCCACCCAAAAGCAAGAGTTCGAAATATGGGATATGCTTCCAAATATATAACCATTGGCATGGGACAAGGCTGCCCCTTATCCCCTCTTTTGTTTGCTCTGGTGCATGGAACCCCTGGCAGAGGGTCCTCAGCAATACCCAAATATTACACGGTATAAAAATTGGAACCACAGAGACAAAGCTCTCTTATTTGCAGACAACACTCTCTCTTTCTAACACAACCACAAATAGCTCTTCCCTCTATCTTTCAACATCTGAACAATTTGGACAAATTCCTGAATATTTAGGTATCATCTTAGCATGTCAAGAGAAGGCCTTTTCAAATACAACTACACACTCCTCCACAAACCTTATACAGCTACTACAAGAATGGACATCTTACCCTATCTCTTTGATGGTGTAGAATGTGACAGTTAAAATGTCAATCCTGCCAAAGCAGCTAGGACTCGCACAATGTTTACATGGACTTGGGATCAGTAAAAGTGGTATGGGCTAGACTTTGGGAATCGAGTTAGACTACAATTGCTATGTCCTCCGTAACAGTGACCAGTAGGATCTTGTGGTAAAAGCTTAGGCTACTGATCCGCATCAAAGAAGGCTCTCACCAGCCTACCATTCAGGGGGACAAGTATTTGGCCCGAGTTAGTAAAGATAATTTCCCAGCCACAAGGTGGGAAGAGTACGTTCCCTGCCCCCAAAACAGGCCTCATTTTCATAGAAATCCGTCCTTTCAGCCACTCTCAAGCACACAGTCACATTCCCGTCCCCAAGAAAGGTGCCCCGCATGCCCTCCTGACCCACCAAAAAGGGGCCCTTTTGACCATACGGAAAATAAACCCAAATCAGCAGACTACTTCCCCAACATTGGGTGGGAGGTGATTGAGATTTTTCACAAAGCATGGGATGCCCTTCCACGGATGCTGAAACCCTAAACGTCATCCTCTCACGGTGTATACAGAACATATAATTCTCTTCTCCCCAAAACGCTTCTTCCCAGTCTCCACTCAGATCAAAGCGCTCCCAAGTGCCATAAAAATCGCTTCTAATAGCAAAAGTAATTATACAGTCGAATCGTCCACATGTTTCTGGGATTTACACCAACATTCCAAACTTTTCCAAAAAAGGAGATGGTCGTTCCCCCAGGTCTTAGAACTAAAGGAGCTAAACCAGTTTGTCAAAAAATCCCATTTCATGATGGCAGTCCCTATGATCACATCTTGGCCATAGAAACCAGGGGACTTTTTGGCGTTCCTTGACATACAGGACGCCTATCTATTGTACATGTTCCCATATGGCAGGGCCCACCACCGCTTCCTCAGGTTTTGGCAGTAGGGGACCGCCATAAGACCCATTCACGCCCCTGCCCTTCGGTCTCGCTCCCCGCGTTGGCCTCCAAGCAGCCTTCATGCCCCTCAGGCATTTTTCTTTTCCCATACCTGGATGACTATTAATCAGACATTTTTGGGCAGGTTGTTTCGACACTCCCTGCATAAATTTTTCTCCCCCCAGAAAAGAGAAACTATCAAGTGCCTAGCTCTCATGCAATCTCCATCCTTTCTGTCTCGGTTCGTCAGGCTATGGGGGGCTGTTGGGAAGATGGTATTGGCCATCGCAGGCGAGTCCCATATGCGAGATGTTATCGACTTACGTCCGCCTCCAACGTCGAATATTAGCAGTATGAAGCAAGTCAAGGAAATTTAGATTTTGCACAGATCTCCCTACCTCAGGGCAGACGCTCCTAGTATTGGGAACGGTGACACCAATATCCAAAAGGGAAAACCCTTCCTGCCGCCCCGTGCGGCCGTTGGATCTCAACAGACACGAGTCTGCCAGGATGGAGGGCAGTGTAGACGGTCCCAGACGGCACAAGTGTTTGGTCCCAGAAAGAATCTCACCTGTGCAATCACAGTCCTAGAACCTTGAGCCATATTTCCTGCTCTCCGTTGGAACCAAATCGCTCACAAAAAGTCTGTCAGGATCAGGTCGGACAGCCATGACGGTGGCATTACATCAGCCACCAAGGGGTGCATGCGAAGCGACATGCCATGGAGGCAATGCCATCGCAATGCTCTCCATATCGGCCATCTTTATCCCGGAGTCCCTGAATGTGGAAGCAGAGACTTCCCTCAGCCGGACACACTCTGGATTCCTGGGAAACTGGGCTCTCCAAAGGAGGTATCATGACCTTGAGCAATCGGTGGGGATGCCAGAATAGACATATGGCATTGCATCACAATCCCAAAGGTTTACCATCTTCAGCTTGAGAAATGTGAGATCCCCAGACAATGCCGATGGTCAGCTCGTAGTGTTCCGTGGGGGCTTCGGTTGGTATATGCCATCCCCCCAAGATCCTTATTTCCAGGGTGCTCAAAAAGATCAAACTAAAAAAAACTCCAACAATATTCATAGCCCCCAGTTGGCCAGAAGTGTGCTTGGTTCACCGATACTAAAAAGAGTCAGTGGAGAATCATGACCTACACTGCTTCCTCCAGACCTCATCTCCCCAAGGTCCTCTCTGCCATCTGGAGTCGCAAACGCGTCGTTTGATCACGGTGGCTAGTTGTAGGTCTTCCATCTTCTAAAGAGAGAGGTATTCTCTTGTCCAGCATAACCCACCATGTTAGCGCATGAAATCATCTTCCTCGAAGATATATCATCGAGTCCTGGCTGAGCATATGCAAATGGGGCCAAGTTTCTCAAGGGGCTTTCCTCCTTCCCTTGCACATTCTTACTGTCAGACTGTACGATTCCGCAGTGGGACTAGAGATAACAAGCTGTCTCTCGCGCACTTCTTCAAGTTCAAAATCGCAGACTTCAATCTCTTTCCACGGAAGCTAGTGATAAGCAAAGGATTGTCAACTTTCTTGCAAGAAACCTTCGTGCCCCTCGCAGACAAGTTTGTTAACAACATGGAAGTTCTGTTCGGGTGCTCCAAGGACCTCCTTTTCAGCCTTACCTCTTAGCTTCTCTCTCTATACCTGTGAAAACTCTTTCCTCTTGCCTATCTCTGTCAATCGGAGAGCATCAAGTACTAGCGTCTCTCTCCAACGTGAGCCATCCTTTCACAAGGATAAAGCAGTCTTCAACCTCATCCATCTCGGTATGTTTCTGAACAGAATCTTTTCGTTCTACCAAGGCCCTGTTCTCCAGTGGCTGGCGGGTCCTCGTCAGGGGCTCCAGAGTGTCTTCTCATGTACCCATACTAGATGATCCGTGTATCCATTCTGGCTTGCTGATGCAGAAGCTGGCTCCTACCGGTTGCTTGTTGGGGTCATTCAAAAGAGCATTTGCGTTCTTGGGCGGGCTCGGCCGGGCCCTCCATAGACCGATTTTCCCCCCCCTATGAAGTCGGAGGGGGACCCAGGCCACGACTCCCTTAAGTTGTTTAACTAGTTTCTGATTAGTGCAGGTTACCTAGTTTCATGTTTGGGCTCGTTGCCAACAATGTAGGTTTTATTAAGTTACTTTATTTTTCTGTAAAATTGTTATTAAAAGCCTGTAAAATCTCCTGAGGTGGAATGCTACCCCTTTCTGTGCCTGGTCCCCCTTCGGCTCAGAGAAAAGATTTTACGGTGCGATAACAAAATCTCCTTTTTTCTATAAGCCGTGCAGGCTATTATAGTACCACTTTATAAAATAAACCTCAAAGATGGTAGTATATCAGGCAATGTTTGCCTTCAGTTAATGTTTGAGTTTCCAGTTTTCCTCCCATTCTGTACTTCTGTGGGGGTCCTAGGGGCTCGGGTTTTAGGGCCTTGCTGTCTCCCTCTACACCATCTCTCTGGAGAAATAACTAGTTTTTCTTTTGGCATAGTATCACTATATGCAAGGTTACCAAATGTACTTGTCCACCCGTGCTGAACCCTGAAGTCAATCCCAGATCTCTAAATGTCTGCTCTCTATTCTCTGGGGCGCACCACCAACCGCCTAAACTCAGATAATCATAAAACAGAATTAACATTTGCCCCTCAAACTAGACCTAGTTTACCTTCTCCATCTCTATTGACCAATATAGTCATAAACTCGTTGAATCTGCACACTGCCTTGGAGTAATCTGTGACTCCCTCTCTTTCCTTCCTATCTACATTAACACTGTCACTAGAAGTGTGTTTTTTTTCCTTCGCAATATGCCTTTTCTCTCTTACTCACTGCTAAAATGCTCACCATTAGCCTTTAAATCTTCCATCTGACTACTTAATATTACTACTTGGACTCTCCGGCACGGTCATTATCGCTCTCCCTCTCCATCTAATACGAACTGGAGCTCGGGATTCATCTCGCTCTCCTGCAGGAAAGAGAACCCGCAACCCTGATACTTCAGTCCATAGGGTGTCTCTCATCAAACAAAGAATCATATTCAATACCCTGCTTTTAACCTTTAAACCTTCATTCAACTATCACTGCACTGCATCTACTTCTCTTCCTGGACCATGCCCTACTGTTGTCTCAACGAGAAACTTATGACCGGCAAACCCCACCACACACTGTCTTCCTCCTCCCATTTAAATCATTTCATGATTAGAATACCATTCACCTCCGTCCCAGCGAGTAAGGGTTGAAAGTTTGTAGGGGCCCCCACCGGGCTTAAGTTTCACCCCCGCCCATTTACTGCGGTTATGGATAGTCAAACAAGTGAACACAAAACAGTATAGTATGCATCATAAATCATTTGTAGTTAACAGTTGTTATTAAAAATACGTCAAGTAGCATAAACAAAATAGTGTGTATAGCTGTAAATTGGGGCTGTTAAAAAGTTGAGAAGAGTTCCTATTTAGTCTCTAAGTAACGGTATCCGAATAATTATAACTATAACTTAGTATAGGTTTGAGCTGTCGTATCACAAAAATAATGTGGTATTACCCCTTGGTTGTGGAAGAGGGGCTGTTGCAATCTTCAGTGATTTTGAAGGTAGGTTTGCCCTCTTCGCTCCTTTAAGTTTGGCTGGAGGTGTTGACAAAATAGATGTAAAGGCTTTCCTTTTAGAGCCCATCGGCCAGAGAGATTTGGATAGTAATTTTTGGGAGTGTGTGTAATTTGAGCGTTTTTTTCCAGTAACCTGAAGAAGTTCCTTGTGTCTATAGTCTATAGTTTCATGAGAACTGGTCAGTTTAGTGGGTGCATTCGGACCCAGTCTATGAGTTCTAGTTCTATGTGTGCCTGGTTTTGGGTAATTATCTAAGGTTGCTTGGTTAGATCTCCGCGCAAAGTAAGTTTAGTATGCTCCGTTCCCTTGACGATTCTGTGATGCCTATGATTCTTAGGTTTCTTATGCAGGGTGTGAGAATTGTACTCTGGGCCATCTATAATGGCCAAGTTGTTTTTGGATTTGGTCTTTGGCAGAGCACTGATGTATGAGGCTGCTACTTGGCGCCGGCACCCCCAGATTTTTGAATTGATTTGCATTAGTATAGAGTGGACTTTTATCTACGTATTGTACTTACCACAGGTCAGTTTTTACCTGTACTTACTCTAGTAATAAAGCAGCTATCTTACATATATTTAGATTGTGTATATATTTCCTTATTAATTAGTCGATTCACTTTCTATTATATATTATGCTTGCGCTGTAGATGTTATTTATATTTTTGTATAAATATTGCTTAGATATATTTTTAGATGGACCCAACCTTGCCATGACGGCTACTGTAAATAGTCTAAACATATATGTATTTACAAAAAGGAATTATTCCCTTCACATGATCATGAAAACAGTATTAGAAATCTGTATCAAATCTGTTATTTTACAATTGAAGGACGCATATAAAAGTGAAATCTACCCCATTGTGGAGAAACAGTTTTCGGAGGAAAGCATCAAGAAAAAAAAGGTTAAGAAATTATATCATTAAGTTCTTAGGGAAAGGCAGAGTTGATTCCACCAATTCCTCTGTGTACTTCCAGCCCCGTCTTAGCTGTAAAAAGAGTTGCACACCTGCAAGCCATTGAACCGATCTCTTGCTGACTTATTTCCTCTCCCAGTCTCTCTCTAATATGTAACACACATAGCACACATGTAAAGAACAACAGAGTTGTAATGCGCGGTGAAGGGCTTTTGCCTATCAGAGGACTGCTGGTGTGGGATCCTAGGAATTATAGATTTCAATGTAAATAAAGTTAAACATGTCCCTTTAAAACATAACTCTGATACACTCCAAACCTATTCCATGTCGTCTTGGAAGATGAATCCGGATAACATGGCATGAAAGAAATATCGTACAAAGAAAAAATGTATAAAAATGTTACAAATAAAACCAATGAGTGTCCTGGACATGGACTTAAAACCTAAATTTAATGCAGTGGCTGAAAGTTCCAAAAAAATGTGTACGGTACAAAAAAAAAAAAAAAACCATAAAAAAAAAAAAAAAAAAAAAAAAGGATATTTTGCATGTGAAAATCCCTCGATTATTTATGGGTTGTGCAATGCCTAATTATTTAATTTAAAACGTCATCATTCATTTTTACCATCTGATCACAACACTGCCAACTTATAGCAGCAATAGTCTTCTTAAAGCAAAGGCTATCAACCCCTCCCCCCATTTTCGTGCTTGTATGACTAAAGGCAAAGGCTTATGATAATAATTAATTATATCTCAATTAATTTTCTGGCCTGTATCGTGCATGTCTGTGACATTTGTGCTATGCTCCTGTTTCCGTGGCGTGATAGCTATTAGTTATAAACTTCAGATAGGATACAGAAAAGCCATGTTTGCAGAAAGTTATCATCAGAGAGGGACCTCAGGGAAGTATTGGAAAAATTAAAACCAGCTTAAGTTTTCCTTAAAAACACGTAATGATAACCAGTATATAGAACAAATAACAAGAAGATTCTGCATGTTGCTCAGAAAAAGCTAGTAGAGAGATACCATTCATAAAGGATGACTTATGGCAGTTTCTATACAATGTGGTGGAAGCATCCAATAAAAAAATGCTAAAACTGAGATTCTCAAATAAGTAGAAAAAATCTGAATGATATTTTATAGCCTGATTTAACAACCTGGCAAACCAACACCCAGGTCTTTTTTTGTTGGCAATTTGGGGTAATATGTACATAGTTTAACTAATCAGGTAGTTGAATTTTAGAGATCATGGTAAGAAACCAAGATCACGAATATTTAATGACATACTTTTTCATTAGACTGCAGGGAGCCATGTAAGTTCCTACAAATAAGTATAACATCAGAGGCTAGCCTGCTCTAACACACTTAGTTTAAGGTAAACGTTGGAGATGTAAACCTGTTTTACCCCAACCCCTTGGCAACCCATTCTTCGTAAAGAAGGGCATTTATGGAACATCTTTTGGCTAAAAGCAAATTAACATTTCCTAACTTGTAGTCCTAAACTACAGGAAAATCATCACTACTTTTCTGTACCTTAAAGTAATACATTTGGCGCAGTCTTCCCTCTGTTCCATTGATTACAGGGCTCCCCAATCAAAATGTGAGTAAAGACGGAGATCCCAGCATCTTTATCAGGCTCAAATATAAATCACAATCTTTACACAATTTTATTAAAAAGGTAATAAGATATAATATATTATATATATATATATTATATATATATATATATCATATATATATAGATATATATATTATACAAACCCATAACAAATGTAAGCAAGGAAAAAAAACCAACACTTGTGGTCCACGTGTGTTCAGGACTTGATAGTCCTTACTATTAGACAAAAACACAAGGGGGGATGCGCCAAGAGCCTATCGGCATATACATCATTGTGCTAATTGCCTGGGGGAGCCGACAAGCGGCTTCTGTGCATGTCAAATTGCTGGTAACTATTTCCGGCACTTAAAATGACTGCCTTAGGTCTATAACATAGACTGTGGCCGCTGCGCGATTACCTACCTTGGTTGGCCACATAGCCTGGCCTCCGAATTAGGCAGTTAAAGTTTGCCCTAGCCGATATAACAACATCTCCAGAAGGTCCCAACAATTTAAAAGGTACTTATTTAAGAAATCTCTTTTTTTATTTTGCCACACGTTTATAAGTTCTTACATAACAGAATTTTGCAAGAAAGATGTTGGTTTATCTTAGAGTTGGCTAATGGATCTTTGATCTTCCGGTCTTGTACTGCCACTTCCACAGGTCGCTTCCTCCACGCCTGAATATAAGCAGCAAAAAACACTTACCCGGCCTCAAGCCACAGTGAGCCCCTCTTTAATCTTCTTTTCAGTTGCAGTTCTTCTTGTGAGCTTCTTAACATTTCCCCTACAGAGCAGAGGCCAATGAGGTAGTGACTGAACAGTTTGCTTTATGAAAAGTTTTGGTCCTATAAACATTAGACCTTTGTGTAGGAAACACTTAGAAGTCAAGAAATTCTTCACTTTAAAATTAAAATGTTTCTTTCTGTAAGTCAGGAAAAAAAAGTTCCCTGAAGAATTCAGGACAAAGAAATCAAGAAAATGATTGGTAAAGACTTAGCAAAATTATTATCAATTGACAACAATAACAGCTGTCGATTTTTCAGGTACACTGTACTTTGTTCCTCAATGTCAGTACTTTTCCTTTAGGAGCATAACATACGTATATTCTCTTAAGCCTATATACGCCAACGAATTTTCAAAAACAACCTAGAATGGAAAGAATTTTGAAGCATAGTTTCTACAGATCACATCAAGGATCAATGCCATGGGTTGGCATGCAGAGTTTTAGACATTGTAAAAATTAAAAATGTTCTTTGTCAGTCAAGGCCAAAATAATATTCCTTTTTCCAAATGCTTTAAACATCTACTAATCTGTTTTTTAACTATTATGAGACTTTGTTAAATCAGGGAATTCACAGAAATTTTTCTTTCATTTGAGTGTTGGAGTAATCATCGCCGCTGAAACGTTCCCCCCTGTCTATCACAAACAAGCCCCTCTGTAGCTGACCAGGTAGATTCTCATCTTTGTGCTTGTCGCTGCTCTTATGCTTTTTCGGGGGGGCAGCTTACAATGGGTTTAGGTTTTATTCCTGGGTGGTTTCTTCCTTACGGCAGAATCGTGCAAAAATAGAGTGAGGTTAAGCTTTATCACTCAACATCACCTTTATCAAAACCAGATCCAGAAAAAAAACAGACATGGGGCAAGAAGCTATTTATACAATCCCAACCCATGCCACATTTTCAGGAATTGGGTTTCACTAAGAAAAATGATGTTGGTTTTTGAAAGCAAGGAATAGAAGAATACTCCATGTACTGCATTGTGTGCAGGAGTATCTTCATTATGTTAAACGAGTCTAGTTTAACACTGTGAATTTTTTGAAGAAACAGTTTTCCCTTATTCCAGTTGAAATAAATATTTTAGAGGTGTACACAATAATGAAGACCTTTAATTTAAGGAACCGTACTTTTTCTTAAATTAAAATATCCCACAAATAGACTATCATATATACACAGCCAGTACAGGAATGGAAAATAAAACCGACAAGCAAAGGTGGTGTAAACTGTTATACCTCATTCGTTTCCAAACAGAATATGGACGCAACTTAGTTTCGTGTTCTCCTTAATTCCAGATATATGGCTTGGCTCTTGTGGTACCCCTGAGGAGAACCTTGCAAAAGCTGCCTTATGAGCAATATTATTTGGACCAACAAGGAAAAGAATTTAAATTCCATGTCTCCCTACAGATGGTATGACTTGCATGTACCCAAGTTAGTCATATTTCTCAAGACTAGGGTATTAATCGGAAAACTTGTAAATTCATTTCAGCCTGTAAAGAACATTAAATAACTAACTTTGATGGTCTAGACATTCAGAAACTCACAATTTCACTTGTCATTACATCTGATTTCCAATGCAACATCAGCAAGACAATACACTTTGGGGGTTATTCAATAAAATGTTCGTATCTTTTAAAATGGTTCTATTTTGCCCCAACCATCAGATGTTAGCTTTCATCTTTCAAATGTTACATACCGTTTCTAGGCCTTGTGGGAATATCTCAAACAGTATTCTGTACCAAATAGAGACAAAAGGGTTTAAAACATGAAACAACAGTAGCACACGTAGTTCTGCTCTACTGCTCTTCAGGACTACGCAAAAACTGACAGCCACGTTTGATCAGTCAGTTAGGGAAATCCTCCTGCCCTCACACACCGATAGACCACGCAGATCTATCGGTCTAGGGCCCCCGTACTGGATGTGTATTTGAATATCCAACACAAACCACAGACCGACAGCCAACGCAGATCATCGGTCAGAGAAATTCTGTCACGAATGTCTATATTCACATACACAATTCTGTCTCTATTTAATAAGTTCTGCTTTTATTCAAATCCACCAGATTAAAAAGATAACAAACCACAAAGAAACAGAAAACAAACAGAAAACCGGCAACAGATAATCCTTTACAGTTATGGGAAAAACACCAGGCAAGAAATTACCTGTCTTTGCTAACTGCTAACAGCCGATATAGACACCAGAGAAACCAACAGTATAACAGGATGACACAGGCAAGAAACTACTAACATAGGTCTTACCTGTGTCTTGGAAGTGATCAGTTTCCGTCTGTCCACTACTGGTTCACTGGAGTCCTGGGCATCGGCTGGTGGTCAGTCAGAGCGATGGCCCCACGTTGGGGCCAATTGATATGGACCTAACTAGGTCCAGGAATTATCTGTTCCTTCCAAATTAGTTATCAATAGATATAACAGTCTAGATGGAAGAAGAACTAGAAAGAACCACACTGACACGAGTTGTTCAGTATTGAAAAAATGCTTCTTCTGCTTGTTAGTTGCAATTGGGTATATAGGTGAGCGAGGGGTTGTTGATTAGAACAATTAGTGTGGCAAAGGTCATTATGTTTGTAAATTAGTCCATTGTAGCATCTTCTCTAAGAGTCACATGTAGAATGTCATTCTCCACAAAATATCTGTTCCTTGGAAAGTTCCTCTTTCCTTTGTTCATCTTACAGCAACGGATCTTATGATATCTGTGTTTATCAAAGTTTGAGCAAGAAATCAAGAACTTGGCATATCATTGATACTGAATCATCAAGTTTAGAAAATAACTAAGGCATAGGTTATCAGACAGTAAAATAACATTTCTTTTCATGTAATTAAAACTAAAGCTTAAAGCGATAGATGTATGGGATATATGTCTCCTTAACAGTACTATTTGCCGGATGAAGGTGCTATTCATTCTGCTGAAGGTACAATTTGTCCTGATTAAGGTACAATTCATCAGATGAAGGTACAATTTGTCCAATGAAGTCTATTTGTCCTGATGAAGGTATATTTGCCCATATAAAGGTACTATTTGTCCGGATGAAGGTGCTATTCATTCGCTGAAGGTACAATTTGTCCTGATTAAGGTACAATTCATCCAGATGAGTTCAATTTGTCCTGATGAATTGACCTTTGTCCTGTTGAAGGTGCTAAATGTACTGATGAAGGTACTATTTGTCCGATGAAGGTACTATTTGTCCATATAAAGTGTCTTTGTCGGATAAAGTTGCTATTATCCTGACTGAAGGTACAATTGTGTCCGTGATTAAGGTACAATTCATCCAGATGAAGGACTTTGTCCTGATGAGGTACTATTTGCCCATATAAGGTGCTATTTGTCCGGATGAAGATGCTATTCATCTTGCTGAAGGTACAATTGTCCTGATTAAGGTACAATTCATCCAGATGAAGGTACAATTTGTCCTATGAAGGTACTATTTTCCTGATGAAGGTACTATTGCCCATATAAAGGTACTATTTGTCCGGATGAAGGTGCTATTCATTCTGCTGAAGGTACAGTTTGTTGATTAAGGTACAATTCATCCAGATGAAGTTACAATTTGTCCTGATGATTACCATTTGTCCTGTTGAAGGTGCTAAAGTACTGATGAGGAATATTTGTCCTAATGAAGGTCCCATCCCGCAGTCCCTCGACGCCCCCCAGGAACGCACGTTCTTTATCTTGTTCTCTTTGCGTTTCCCACCTCTTTTTTGATTTTTCTGATTTGACCGTTTCGCCTTTTACTGCTATATGTGTTATTTGTATTATCGTTCTCCCACGATATAAAGGGTGATATTATTTTGATTTTTTTTTTGTTTTCGTGCGTCTATTCGTCTACCTCTCTGTTGCCTTCTACTTACAACCCCTTACCTAGACCCACCCCCCCTTGTGGTGACTCCACCCCCGCCCTCGTACTTGCCCCATGACGGTACAATTTATCCTCAATGACCGTTGTCCCACTCCTCGTTTGAAGCCACACACCCCGCTCTTGTCTCAGCCCGATATCAAGTGTTATTTCCTCCCTACCCTGAAGCTACTAATTGTCCCCTCATGTGAAGTTGGGTTACCTATTTGCTTCCTCCGATGTAATTCCCTTTTTCTCTTTCCCCAGTCCCCGGTTACCTATTTGTCCCTCTTAACGGTTTGCTCATGTTGGCGGACTCAAGTTGCTATTTCTCTCTGCCTGACGGTCCTATTGGTGCCTGACTTCATTTGGTCCCACGATTCCTCGATGAAGGTACGATGTGTTGTGACCGGTCCTCTGTGCCTCTCTAAACGGTGCTATTTGTCGGCTGCGTGTCTTCTCTTGCTGCCGGTCCCCTTTTGTGTCGCTCCGGTACCAATTCTCCCGATGCCGTGTCATATCTGTTGCCGATTGAATCCCATTTGTCTGTTTTTTTTTTGTTTGTGTGCTTCCGTGTAACTGTCCTGCCTCCGAACGCACTAACCCTCCTTGTCTCTGCACAAGGTCTACTTTTGTCTGCAATCTGACGGTCTTCTTTGTCCCTCTTAATCGGTGCTCTTTGGCGGACTACCCACCCGTTCATCGTTGTATTTCTCTCTGTCTTGAAGGTCCCTTTGGCTCTGCAGACACTCCCCGGTCTTCCCCATCTCTCATTTGCACACCCGCGGTCCATCGGTCCTATTTGTTTGTTTGAGGTGCTCACTCCTGCCCCCCATAAGGGTCCTTTGTCTGTGCGGGAGCTGCTATAGCCCTTTGCTGCATTGGTCCCCCACCATGAGCTGTTCCGGGCCCTTCGCCCCGAATGACGGTCAATTCTGTCCCTAATGACCCCCACCCATTTTTTTTTTTCCACCGGTCTCGTCTGTCTTGTGCACCCCCCCCCCCCCCCCCCCCCCCCACACCCCACCCCCCCCCCCACCCGCCGTACTACCCAGCTGCACCCCCCCCTCTCCCGGTCCTATTCGTACGCTGCCCCCGGTGTCACTGCCTTGTGCGGTCCCCTTTGGGTTCGCTTCCGGTCTTTGCTTTCACATGCTCCGCCACCCCAGCCACCCCCGTTCCCACCCCCCCTTGTTGCGGCCCTGTCCCTTTGTCTGTTTGCCGGCTGTCCCGTCTGACCCCCCCCCCAGCACCGGCTCTTTGTTCCCTGCCGGTACTCTCTTGTCTGTGCCCGTCTTCTTTGTTCTGCCTGTGTCTTGGTCCCAGCTCCCGGCAGCCCACCCCTCGAACATTCTGTGCTGATCGTGCGCTTTTTTCCGTCACCTCCAACGCTGGGTCTGTGTTGTACAGCCCACAAAACTAACCAACAGAGGACAGAACGTCCTCATCCTGCTGGCTTGCTTTGGGGTTTTTTGCTCGCTCTTTCATCAACTACAGTGCTCACTTCATCTCAGAGCCGCTTACTCCGCCGCTCAATGCACAAAGTGACCCCTCTACTACAAATCCCACCATCGCCCTGCTTTTTGATAGTGCCCTGTTTTTTTTCTTTGATTTTCTTGTTGTCATTTCTGATTGCCCGTCACGTATGCTCTAATTCGTTCGTTGTTGTGTTGTCCGCGCTTAAAGGGTGCTATATGTCCCAGGAGTACGAATCTGCCGATAGGACCAGAGGTGGGGCGGGTCCAAAGGCATCTTGAGACCTGGGTGTGTACTTTAGTGTTGGAATTTACGGTTAGTTGTTTGGACACAAATCGGAAGTTTTGTGCATCGATTACTTCGAACCAGTCGGTTTTTTTGTGTTTGTGTTTTGGAGTGCTAGGATTGTCGGGTTGGTGGTATTATTGTGAGATGTGAGGGAGTTTGGTGTACCTAGAGTGGGTGGGGGAACGCCCACCGAATGACTGAAATGGGGGCGTTGGTGAACGCCTGTGGTCAGGTTGTGTGCACTACGCGCGAGACACCACAACTTTGGTCAGATCACCTATAAGTTTCCCTATGTTCGTATACTGAACTGCCGAAAGATTGACACCTCATTCTTGTTTCCTTTCGGGAAGTGGGGATTTTGTGTCCACATCCTAGTGCATACTTTTTATTATTCGGGCGTATTTTCCGAATGAGTCGGTGCTATTTTGTTGTTTTTGTGTACTGCTGTAGTCATCGTCGGGGGGGGGGTACTGCGGGTGATTTGTATGCCACATTGGACGTGTGTTTCTATGTGTGTCTTTTTAAGATTACTTTTTTTCATCCTGATAAAAGTGCCTACTGTCATTCTGCCCCTTCCTGCCTCCGTTATCTCTCTCTGCTATCCCGCCGCTCCGGCCATACTAATATATCTGCATGAGGTTTCCAAGTTTGTCCTATATGAAGGTACTATTTGTCCCTGCCCCCCCCATTGAGGTCACCTATTTGTCCATATAAAGCGGTGCTATTTGCCCGGCCCCATGCAGGTGCTAGTCTCGTGCCGGTTTACAATTTTGTCTGCTTACGGTAATATGTGTCTGATGACCTTGGTGTCCTTTTGCCCGTATCAGTGGTCACCTTATTGTTCCCCGGCATGAAAGTCGTTGCTACCTTATTCTGCCTCGAAGTCTACCCACTTGTCCTGATTGGAGTGGATAAACTTCGTTGCGACAGTATGGTACCGTTCCTTACAATTTGGCTCTTGATGAAATTTACATCGGTCCTTGAATGCGTGCGTTTGCTAAATGTCCTGATTAAAGGACATACTTGGCTCTTGAATGCTCCCCCCCGGCGACTCTTCGTTACTGCTGCATGTCTAGTTGTTCTTTTAGGCATTTTTGTGCCCTCTTTCCATTCCCCAGATACCACGGTGCACGCGCCATTGAATTTTTCTGATTTTCGTCATTGTCTATATTTGAGTGTTGCTATGTGTCCTTGATTGCCCGGTCTTTTCTCTATCCACTCTGCCCGTTTTGATAGGCTGGGTTCTGTGTTTTATGTTTGTATTGTATCCTGCTAAATTTTTGTTGTGTCCGCTTTTTCCCTCCTACCGCAGGTACTAATCTCCTTGTATGACGGTCCAATTTTGGTTGCTCCATCTGACCCCTTCTCTTTTTTCGGTGTTCCCTCTTGTTGATGCACTGGTTAATTATACATTGTCCCCATATCCCGGTGCGTATTGTTGTCCCGGTGCAGGTGCTCTCCTCTTGTCCTGCCGCCGGTACCATTTGTGTCTGATTACGCGAGCAACCCCCCCCGAGGGGGGGCGACGGCCACCAGTCGCTAGTGTACCTGTGGCCCCGGTATCACTTCTGCCTTCCTTTTTTTAAATGGTTAATCCTGTGTTTTTTTTGGACCCATTGTATGGTCGTTCTCTCTCCTGTTCTGGCCCGTTTTTGCCCTGCCGGTCTACCTTCTGTCCGAAAATTAAAAAGGATACCTTCCTCCCGCTGCCGTCTACTTTGTCTGCATGCCTTTACATTGGTCCCCCCTGATGCAGGCCACATGCTCATGGTCTGCCCATCACCCGGACTCTTTGTTCCTATATGAAGGTTATATGGTCTCTCGTCCCCATGTGACACAGCCTCCTACTCACTTGGTCTTTACCCACTGATTGTGTGCAATCATCGCTTGGTACGCCTACCGGTTGATTGTTATCTCTTGCATGTTGTGCTAATTGTGTGTTTGCCTAGTGATAGGTGCTGGTCCAGATGACGGTCTCTTTATCCTACATGCCGTTGCTCATTGTTCTTTTTCACGTTATTGTCCGCCTTGTGCCGCCTGAAAAAGTGCTATATCCTAACGAAGATACGTATTATCCTGCTGCAAGGACTCCCCACATTTGCGTCTCGACCTGCCCGGTACTATCTTGTCCCCTGATGAAACCCACCCTCGCCCCACACACATTCCGGTTACTATGTTTGGTCACCCCCTATCTATGTCCGCACCCTATTTGCAGAGAGGCATCGGCATGAGGTGTATTATGCCATCGCTGAAGGTTCATTGTCCTCGATTTAGGTACAATTCCATCCAGTACATGAAGGTAAATGCTGAGTTTCCTAATGACAGGTATATATATTGTGCAGCGATGACCGAGGTAATATGTGCACATATCACAGGTGTATATGTCGTCGCGAGGAATGAGTCGCCCCGCGTCTACTTCTTTCTGAATGGTCACACACATTCGCTGTCATGCCCCCCCCCCTCTCCCCCCTCCTCCCCCATCGAATGCGCCTACGATCACATCTCATCAAGAAGAAGTTCCTAAGAATATCTTGGTACACTCTGAGCATAGGTAATATCATGGTGTCCTGTACACCTGAAGCCCTCTCCCCTTTTCGCCCAACACCTCGCGTCTATTCTGTCCATAGAAAGGTGCTATTTCGTCCCAACATGGCTCCATGACCGCTTCTCAACCCCCACCCCCCCCACGCCGACACGTCCTGTCGCACCTTCCCTCACCCTTTATCCACGCCTCGCAGCGTCACAAGTTTGTCATCAGCGCCCCCCTCCCCCCCCGTCACAGGCGCCAGGGCCCTACCAACGTTGCCGCACAGCCCGTAGGCCCTCCTCGCCATTCGGTTACCCTTGTCCTCCGTGACCTCAATCCATAATGAAGTTACTTTTGTCCTGATGAGGTACTATGCCCATATAAAGGTACTATGTGTCCAGGTGAAGTATGCTATTCATCTTCTGAAGTACAATTGGTCCTGATTAAGGTACAATTCATCCAGAGACGTTACAATGTCCTGATAGAAGGTACCATGTGGTCCTGATGAAGGTGCTATGTCATGGATGAATGGATAATATTTTGTGTCCTAATTAATTTCGGTCCCCTATTCGTCCCCTGATGATAGATTCCATTTTGTTCTCCTGCATGTGCTATTTGTCCCGATAAACGGTGACATTCTTATTTGATGATAGTGTATTGTCCTAACCACGCCACTGGTTTGTTTTGTTCTTTTAGCGCTGTCCTGATGAAGGTTACTAGCTTATCAGTTTAGATGACGCTGAGCGCTCATATCTGTTCTTTTTCAGATACTTTTCATCCTGAGAAAAGTGCTATTCATCCCTAACGAGATACTACTCTCCTGATGAAGGTCCAATTTGTCCTAATGAATTCGTTAATATTGTCCCCTGTGAAGGCCTGTACCCTACTGCTGCTCCAATTTAAAGGTTGCTATTTGCTTTTTCCCCGCCCGATGGAATCGGCCCCCCCCCGCACCTATTCATCTCTGAAGGTACAATTTGTCTGATTAGGACAATTCATCCAGAGTTGACAGGTAAAATTTGTCTAATGAAGTACTATTGTGTCCGATATGAACCGGTAATATTTGCTCCATATAAAGTTACCATTTGTCCTGATGAAGGGTATTTGTCCTGAAAGAAGGAAATATTTGCTCCTAATGAAGGTACTTCGTCTGATAAAAGATCCTATTTGTTCTTATGAATGTGCTATTTGTCCGATAAGGTGCATTAATTTTTTATGATAGTGCTATTTCTCCAATGAAGTGCTATTGGTCCTAATGAACTGGTACGTATTATGTGCTAATGACGTCTTCTATTTGTTCTTGTTCCAGATACTCTCTCCTGATAAAGGGCTAGTCATCCTACGAAGATACTAAAAACTACTGATGAAGGTCCAATTGTCCTAATGCAATTTTTTGTACGATTGGTCCTGATGACAAGCGTTCGACTAATTGTCGTCAATATACAGGTGGCTATTTGCCCGGCCCCCCCCCCCCCGTTATTTTGCAATTGGGCTATTCATCCTGACTGAAGGTCACACCTATGCCTGATTAGTACAATTCATTCCCAGGGTGAAGTACAATTTGTCCTAAATGAAGGTACTATTTGTCCTTGATGAAGGTACTATTTGCCCATAGTAAAGGTACTATTTGTACAGATGAAGGTGCTATTCATCCCTCCCCTGCTAAAGGTACATTTGCTGATTAGGGTACAATTATCCAGATGAAGGACTTACTTTCAATTTGTCGAAATGAAGGTAATATTTGTCTGTATTGAAGGTACTCCCATTTGCCCCCCCCCACATATTATACCGGTACTATTGTTCTCCCCCCTTCGGCTATGCTGATCCATTGAAGGTGCTCATTCATGCTGCTGAAGCCAATGCCTGATTAATGTACAATTCATTCCAGATGAAGTTACAATTTGTCCCTTGATTCGAATGGTACCATTTGTCTGAGAAGGGGCTGCTAAGTGTCCATGATGAAGGAAATATTTGTTCCCTAATGAATGGATATTTACGTCCTGATGAGATTCTATTTGTTCTTATAATGTGCTATTTGTCCCGATGATAAAGTGATTAAGTTTATGATAGTGATATTCCGCACTGTCCCTGAACATGGACAGGGCTCTACGCAGCGGTCATGACTTTGATGAACCCCCCCGGGTACTAGTATCTCCAGTGACGTTTTTATTTGTCTTTTTAAGATATTTGCATTTCTACTCGACTAAAAGTTGTAGTTCATTTCCCCCCCCTCCCTCCACACCTACACGTAACGTTTGGTATCACCCCGCCAACCTGATCATGCCCCTATGAAGGTTCTCCATATTTCGTTCTCACCTGTCACACCCCCGGTAATACTCGTTGTCCATACCCCCACACTCCGGCTATGCGAGCGCTCAGTGTAACGGTACTATTTGTCATTCCCATACAACAGGTGCTCCATTTGACCCCGGATGAACTGGCCTGCATATCATGCAGAGAAGTTCCTTGATCAATTTGTTCCTGATTCCACGCGTACAATTAATGCCATTTTTTTTTTTTTTTGATCAAGCCCCAGCTGCAAGCTACAATTTTATCATCTATGAAGCCCCACGGCGTACTTACCTTTTGTCCTGATTGAATGTGAACCTCCGCCTCCTCCGTACTATTTGCCCATATAAAGATTTACTAGTTGTACGGGATCAAGGGTCTCTATCTCATCTTGCCCAGATCATAACCATTGGTACAATTGTCCTGTTAACCAGGTATCATTTGTCCTGATGAAGGACAAAGTATCCAGAATGTGGAATTGGTCACCATTTGTCTCCGAATGGAACCACGGGTACATTTGTCCTTGCATTGAACGTACTATTGGCCCCACATAGAAAGAGTACACCTGATTCTGTACCCTGGACCTGACCCCCGGTGCCTTGTGTTCATCTGCTGCCCCAATCGGGTACAATGGGTACTGATTAATGTACAATTCATCCAGATGAAGTTACAATTGTCTGATGAAGGTGCTAATGTTCTGGTGAAGGAAATATTGTCTAATGAAGGTAATATTCGTCCTGATGAAGATCGTATTTGTTATATGAATGGACCTATTGTAAGATAAAGGGCCCACCTTGAATTTTTATGATATGCTATTTATCCTAATGAAGGTGCTTTATGGTCCTGATGAAGGATACTATTTATCCTCAATGACGTGTCCTATTTGTTCTTTTTAAGATTATTTTCATCCACAGTTGCTAAAAGTGCCGCAGTATCTACCTAACGACGCCACTAACGATCATCTATAGATCGCATGAAGGTCCCAATTTGTTCCTGAAGAACCTCCTGGCTTCTCGATTCCCCCGTGGTCCTCCGATGCTGAAAACCCCCCCCCCCCCGTCCGCGTACTATTGTGTCTCATGATGAAGGACTATTTGTATATAAAGGTGCTATTTGCCCGTGATAGGTGCTATTCATCCTGTGAAGGTTACACTGTGTCCTGAGTACCGCGTACAATTTAGATTCCAGTACCGATGAAGGTCCACAATTTCGTTTTTTACCCGCCCCTCGACCACCGGTTACATATGTCTGCACCTGAGGTACAGTCTGCACCAATATAAAGGGTATATTTGTCCGGATGATGAACCCCCCCGCGTGCATTCCATTCTTGCTGAATGGTACATTCGTGTCCTGTATTAAGGTACAAATTCATTCTTCAGTTGAAGTTACATTTTGTCTGATGATTTAACCATGTGTCATGATCGAAGGCTGATAAAATGTACCCCCCTGATAAAGGACTAATATTGTCTAATTGAAGGTACTATTCGTTCCTGATGAAGATCCTATTGTTCTTATGAATGTGCTATTTGTCACGAATAAACGGTCGCATTATTTTGATGATGGCACCTCACATGTCCCCGGAGGTGCTATGGGTCTGATGAAGGTAAATATTCCTAAGGGACGTTGCTTTTTGTTCTTTTTCAAAACTGTCATCATGATAAACAGTGCATTCATCCTAACGAAAGAAGATACTAATGATCCAGAATGAAGGTCAATTTGTCCTAATGAAAGGTACTAATGTCACATGATGACCTTTTTTTTCGGTACATTTGTCATATAATAAAGGTGTGCTATTGTTCGGATGTGATGAAGTTGCTATATTCCTGCTGAACGGTGAAGGTCCCCAAATTTGTCTGATAAGAGGTACAATTATCAGATATGAAGGTCAATTTGTCCCTAATGAAGGGACTATTTTTTTTTTTGTTCCTGATGAATGGTACTATTGCCAAGATAAAGCGTACTATTTGTTACGATTGAGATGAAGGGGTGCTTTTGAATGGATGAAGGATAATGAAGTGCTATTATTCTGCTGAAGGTACATTTTTCCTGATTAAGGGTACAATGTCATCCAGATGAAGGTACAATTTGTCCCGAATGAATCGGACTATTTGTCTGGTATGAATTGTACTATTTGCCTACTTTTGTTTATAAATTTTTGGGATATTTGTCCGGCCCTGAGCGTTGTGCTAGGTCATGTATTGTCTGACAGGTACAATTTTGTTTTTTTCCTGATTATAATGTAAAATTCATCCCCGATGAAGTATTAAAATTGTCTGATTGAAGTGCTAAATACTGTGTGAAGGAATATTTGGTCTAATGAAGGTGTTATTCGTTCCTGATGAAGATCCTATTGTTCGTATGAACGGTGCTATTGTCCCGCTAAAGTGGCATTAATTTTATGATCTGAGAGGGCTGTTTCTCCTAATGGGACAGGTTGTACGATTGGTACTGAGAAGGTACTATTTATCTAATGACATTCTATTTGTTCTTTTTAAGATACTTTTCCTCCTGATAAAAAGTGTATTCATCCTAACAATATACTAATTATCATGCTGACGGTTCCAATTTGTCCTAATGAAGGTACTATTGTCCATTAACGGTACTATTTGGACCGGATGGAAGGTGCTATTCTCCTGATAAAGGTCCCATTTGTCCTGCTTAAGGTACAATTTATCCCGATGAGGTACCATTTGTAACCGAATGAATTTTTTTTTTTGGTACTATGTGTATGATGAAGGTATATTTGCAATATGAAAGGTACTATTTGTCGGATGATAGGATGCTATTCCTTCTGTGAAGGGACAATTTGTCCTGATAAGTAACAAATTCATCCAGATGAAGTTCAATTTGTCAGAGAGGTTTACCATTGGTCATGATGAAGGTGCTAATGTCCGAGAAGGAAATCTTTTGTCCCTAATGAAGGTGCTATTCATCCGATGAAGATCCATTTTCTATGAAGTGCTATTTGTCCCGAGAAAGGGCATTATCTTTATGATATGCTATTTCTCCTATGAAAGGTGCCCCCCCCTGATAGGCTGATGAAGGTAGATTTATCTAATGACGTTCTATTTGTTCTTTTTAAGATCTTTTCATCTGATAAACGTGCTATTCATCCTAACGAAGAGATTACTAAAAATCCTTGCTGAAGGTTCCAATTGTCCTAATATGAAGGTATATTGTCCTGATGAAGGTACTATGGTCATATCAAGCGTGCTTGCTATTTGCCGGATGATGGTGCTATTTATCCTGCTGAAGGTACAATTGTCCTGAGTTACGGGTACAATTCATCAGATGAATGGTACCAATTTGTACCTAAGAGGTAATATGTGTCCGATGAAGGTATAGTTGCCCCATATAATAAAGGTACTATTGGTCCGGAGGAAGGTGCTATCATCTGCTTGAAGGTACAATTCCTGTACTGATTAAGATACCAATTCATCCAGATGGAAGTAGTTAAATTTGTCACTGATGAATTTACCACCCCTTTGCTCTGATGAAGGTTTGCTTATTTATTGTCCTGATGAAGGCAAAATTTGTCCTAATGAAGGACTTATTCGTTCCTGATAAAAGATCCTATTTGTTCTTTGAATGTGCTAGTTGTGCAGATAAAGGTGCATTTTTTTTTTATGTTGCATTACCCCCTCCTTAATTAATTTGCCATCGATTTAGTGCCTTTTCTCTAAGAAGGCTGCCCCTCTGGTCCTGATGAAGGTACTATTTATCCTAATGACGTTCTATTTGGTCTTTTTAAGTACTTTCATCCTGAGAAAGTGCTATTCATCGAACGAAGATACTAAAACACCTTGATGAAGGTCCAAGTTGTCTAATTGAAGGTACTATTTGTCCTTGACGAACCCCCGGACCTACTATTTGTCATATAAAGGTGCTATTGCCCGGATGCAGGTGCTATTCATCCTGCTGAAGGTAACAATCTGTATTGATATAAGGGACCAATTCATCCCACATGTGTGAAGTACATAGTCATGTCCTAATGATTTTTGGTACGATGTTCCCTAATGAATTGGTACTATTTGGCCATCTGAAAAGGGTACTAGTTGTCCGGATGAAGTTGCTATCATTCTGCTCTAAAGGTACAATTTGCCTGATTAAGGTACAAATTCATCCAGATGAAGTTACAATTTGTCCTTTAATGAATGGTTCTAGTGTGTCCTGATGAACCCCCCCCCCCCCCCCCTGTGTACTATTTGTCCACACCAGCATAAATTGTTTGTGCGAGGGGGTCGTGAAGGAGGAAGGGCGGGAGAGAGGGAGGATATGGGAAAGGGGGAAGACCTGGAGGAAAGGGGACAAGGCAGCAGAGGGAAGGGGACGAAGGGGGTGTATTATTAAAAAACCAACAAAAAAAACAAAACAAATATCAACCAACCAACAATAACCAAAAAAACAAACAACAAACAAAAACAAAAACGTTTTATAAACAAGAAACATAACAAACCCAAAAATTTTATTTTCAAAAGGGACGTATGAAGGTAATGTGTCCTGATGGAAGGAAGGTACTATTTGCCATAATTATTAAAGGTAACTATTTGTCCAGAGTGATGAATGGTAGTTTTGCTGTGCTAAAGTGTGCTATTAATCCTGCTAGGTACAATTGGTCTGATAATCTTTTGGTACATTATCCAGATCGTTCTTGACGTCTCTTTTTCCAGAGGCTGAAGTTGTACATTGTCCCCCCCCTTGATGAAGCACCCCCCCCCCCAGGTTTCCCGGTCCTCCCCCCCCCCCCCTCCCGGTTTCAAAATTTTGTCCTGATTGAATGATGAAGGCTATGAAGGTGCTTGCTAATTGCTAATGTCCTGACCTGATGAAGGAATAATGTCCTAATGAACGGGGTTACATTCGTCATTGATGAAGGATCCATTTGTTCTTATGAATGTGTATTTGTCCCGATAAAGGTGCAATTTATTTTGATGATAGTGCTATTTGTCTAATGAGGTGCTATGTGTCATGATTGAAGGTACTATTTATCCTAATGACGGTTGCCTATTGGTTCTTTTCAGATACTTTTCATCCTGCTAAAGTGCTATTCATCCGAACGAAGCTTACTAAAGTATCCTGATGAAGGCCAATTGTTCTAATGAAGGCTAACTAATGTCCTGAGAAGGTACTTATTTGTCCATATAAGTGCTATTTGCCGGGAGGATGATGGTGCTATTCATCTGCTGAAGGTTTACCAATTTGTCCTTTTAATCATGATAACAATAAAAGTGATATTCATCCTAATGAAGATACTTAAATCCGGATGAAAGGTTCCAAGTGTTCTAGAGAAGGTACTAATGTCCTGATTGAAGGTAATTGTCAATATAAAGGTGCTATTTGACCCGGAATGAAGGTGCTTATTCATCGTGATGAAGCGTACAATTTGTCCGATATTACGGTGACAATTCATCCGAGAGAAGGTTACACTTTGTCCTAATGAAGAGTCACTATGTGTCTGTAGGAAGGTACTATTTGCCCATATAAAGGTACAATTTGTCCTGATGAAGGTGCCTAATTGTCCTGATGAAGGAAATATTTGTCCTAATGAAAGGTACTATTATCATGATAAAGAATCCTTATTGTAAGAATGTGCTATTGTTCCCGATAAAGTGATTAATTGTCTGATAGTGCTTGTTCTCCTAATGAAGTGTTTGTTCCTAATGAAGGTACTATTTATCCTAATGACGTTTGTTTATATTGTCTTTTTAAGATATTTTCATTTTACTGATAAAATTAAAAGTGTATTAATCCTAACGAAGATACTAAACATCCTTGAGAAAGGTCCAATTGTCCTATGAAGGTACTATTGTCATGATGAAGGTACTAGTGTCCTCATTAAAGGTGTGCTATTTGCCCGGAGAAGGGCTATTAATCCTGCTGAGGTACAATTTATGTCCTGATAGGTACAATTCATCCAGGTGAAAGGTACAATTGTCATAATGAAGTATATTTGTCCTGATTGAGGCTAGGTTACTATTTGCCCATATAATGTTACCATGTGTCCAGATTGAAGGTGCTATTCATCCTGCTTTACAAGGTACAATTTGTCCTGATTAGGGTACAATTCATCCAGATAAGTACAATTTGTCCGAATGAAGGTACATTGTCCTGATGAGGTACTATTGCCCATATAAAGTACTATGGTCCGGATGAAGGGGACTATTCATTCTGCCTTAAGGTACAATTGTCCTGATTAAGACAATTCACCAGATGACGTACAATTGTCCTGCTGAAGGTACCATTTGTCCTGATGATTCATCCAGATGAAGTTACAATTTGTCCTGATGAATTTACCATTTGTCATGATGAAGGTGCTAAATGTCCTGATAAAGGAAATATTTGTCCTAATGAAGGTACTATTCGTCCTGATGAAGATCCTATTTGTTCTTATGAATGTGCTATTTGTCCCGATAAAGGTGCATTAATTTTGATGATAGTGCTATTTGTCCTAATGAAGTTGCTATGTGTCCTGATGAAGGTACTATTTATCCTAATGACGTTGCTATTTGTTCTTTTTCAGATACTTTTCATCCTGATAAAAGTGCTATTCATCCTAACGAAGATACTAAATATCCTGATGAAGGTCCAATTTGTCCTGCTAAAGTTGCTAAATGTCCTGATGAAGGAAATATTTGTCCTAAAGAAGGTACTATTCGTCCTGATAAAGATCCTATTTGTTCTTATTAATGTGCTATTTGTCCCGATAAAGGTGCATTAATTTTGATGATAGTGCTATTTCTCCTAATGAAGGTGCTATTTGTCCAGATGAAGGTACTATTTATCCTAATGACGTTTCTATTTGTTCTTTTTAAGATACTTTTCATCCT